>WEIU01022690.1:498396-572901 GCA_013389925.1 Aegithalos caudatus | reverse complement strand
TGGAAAAAAAAATAAAAAGAAGAAGAGAGTGTCTGGAATATCAGGGACCTGACTTTAGCCATCACTTAATTATAGTGTGGGACTAAACCATCAGCTTTTTATCCCAGACTTGTTCAGCAGTGAATCTGTAAAATAGTGGGAGGAGGAGAGTAGGTAAAATAAGGATCTATATTGCAGATACTGTCTTTTAAAGTTACTTTAAAAAAAACAGTTAAGACATGGGTTTGTGTATAATCTATTAAAAACTGCATAGGGGAATCTCAGCTCTAAGTAAATGACAATTCTCTAGGCTTTCAAATTCTCAGAGAATTATTTCTAGGCTTACATGAAAGTAAATATAATTATCTTTAATTTTCAAATGTGAGACACAGAGGTTAATCAAATGATACAGCTTTTAATTTTCCTCTTTTAAATCTCTACACAGTGCTTGTGCTTTGCTAATTCACCTCTAACAGTCTGCCCATTGGGAATTGCTGCTGTGTAATGGGAGGTTGGGTTCTCATTTTTGAACTTTGGACTTGCCAAACACATACACAGAAAAAAGAAAGCTGTAAAAGAAGAAATAATCCATCTGGTGCTGCTGCAGGTTTCCCACTCAAATGCTATAGAGATGGACAAAGAATAAAAATAGCATGTAATAACTAGTCTGGACTTCTTAGAGTAAAGAAGGGAGAAAGTTCATATGAGTGTTTGAACTTCTAAAGCCTTAGGCTGAACTGTGATAAACTAGAAACAATTGAACTAAGTTTAGTTGCAGTGTGATGGAGAAAGAGGAAGCTCTCTCTCCTCTTTTCAGACTCTTCTTGCTCTTATTGTTTATAGAGTTGCATCTTAGTCAAAAAATCTGATTTTAATAATCCTCTATGACTGCCACAAAGGATAGCATTTTCCTCATGTGGACTCATACATTTCTGATAAAAAGACT
This sequence comes from Aegithalos caudatus, assembly GCA_013389925.1. NCBI lineage: Eukaryota > Metazoa > Chordata > Aves > Passeriformes > Aegithalidae > Aegithalos > Aegithalos caudatus. The sequence goes on along the minus strand of WEIU01022690.1, from coordinate 571,976 downwards.
GATGGGGTAAAAACATGGACTCAGTTCCTAACTAGTAGGTTATCCTCAAGTCTTTCATTTACTGCATGTTGTCCAGTGATGGCAGTGGGGGATTGCTCCCTCAGATGGCACCAGCCATCCCCTCAAAGACACACCTGAGCCGAGGAGCCCTGGCATGGGCTGGATGCTCCCCCAGGAAAACAAAGGCTCACTCTGGAAAGTTACAGATGGCTTTAAGATGGAAAATCCATGGGGTGGGCCTGTTCCAATTCCAACATGGATGTCAGATATCTCTTATGGCTGCTGATACTCTGAAATGCCACTCCAACCTGCCACCTCCATGGACCATCTGCCTGCTCCTGCTGGAGCCTTGGTGAGAGCTGGGCCCCCACCAGGGACAGGAGCAACAAGAGAAAGGGGGAGAAAGTGTTTTTATTTACAGCAATCAATGCACAGAGGGCAGGAATCCTATGTGCAAACAGGCTTCTGGATGCAGCTCCGTGGATGAGCAGATCAGAAGAGCAAACAGCCCTTGACACAGCTAATGAGTCACTCTGGGCTGTGTAAAGGACAGTGGTTTTGTGGAGATGCTATTTCACAGCTACTCCACAGAAGATAAGATCTGCATTAGGCTTGATTTCTTTTGTTCCATGAGTCAGGGAAATAAAAAAGTGCAACAATAAAAGGAAGGGCTGGAAAGGAGATAAGGATTCCATTCTGAATTCTGTAAAAACCTTTCTTTTTGTGAGACAGTTATTTTCTCCCTCCACAGCTCAGTGCCTGAGGTGCACCTCTCTGAGAGAGTTACACGCAGGATACAGCTGGAGTTTGATGCATTAATATTTGAAGAAATATTTAAATAGATGTGAAGGACACGTCTGCATATAAACTGCGACATACACACACCATTATTGCATTGATTATTATGTTTTGTACACAAAAAGAATAGTATTTGAACTATTTTGATTAGTGGGGCAATTCTGTATTTTCACTGTAATAAATAAGATTGAGATTCCATCTTGATTAAGAAATGACTGTGAGAATGAAAGGATACAGCATCTAATTCTTACTCAATTGGTATAGAGATATAAGGTATGCCTGTAGAATATCACTCCCAGGAAACCTTTCAAATGCATGATTCTGGCAAATACAAACTTCCCTTTGTAGCCACATGAATGTGTATGCTGTGACACTTTTGGGGTTTTATTTGGAACAAAATGTCTATAGAAATGTTGGTGTTCATGTGACCTATAGAACTGAAGGTCAAGCCTTAAAGTTGAATTTAAGAAAGCCAATTTCAACTTGGTTTCTACTTCCTTAGAAAGCTGCCTTAGCTGATATTTCCTCCCAAGAAAAATTGTAAAGTTCATGTTTTTGGTTTCTTTCTTTCTGCTTCTCTCACTGACATTGAAGGAAATTTGAGAAGAAATCATGGCAAGTTCAAGAAGAGAGGTAAATATTTCTGTCTGGGCTGGAGAACCATGGATTCTTTGGAATTGCTAGCAACAAGCCAGCAAATCCAGAGGCCAGAGAAAGAGAAGCAGTTTCACAATTTCTAAGCAGCTCTGACAATCCCTGGTAGTCAGCAGTGCTCTCAAACCAGCTGAGGATGGAAAATAGAGTGGCAATTCAAGAACCTTTGGCCATGCCATTCCTCTGAAGATGGAAATGACCCACAAGTAAAGTGAAGATGTAATATTCCAGGTGTTATGAGCAAAGGGAACACACCAACTATATAAAAACTTCCTCAGTAATTCTAAACAATGCACTGCTAACTTTGATGTGAAATGACTCCTAAAATGTGCACTGGTAAAAATTAAATCTTCAAAATATACTGTATTATTCACTGCTTGAAGTAAGACCTATCTGGGGAAAAACTCATTTCACTGGTGCCAGAACTCAGCAATGGAAATGAAGATGTCCCTGCATTGATTAGGATAATATTCTTTTGTATCTTTTCTAATGCTTTGTTGAGCACCATTTGAGCAAAGTGAATTTCCACATTACACTCATTTCCACACACTTCAGAAACAAAATACTTCTACATTTAAAACCGTGTTCCAATGACAGAAAGAAAGAAACCTCTAAGTTTTATAGAAAATGTCTCTAGTGTCTAGAATATTTAAATAAAATGGCTACATTAGAGAAGTTAGTAAGGTGGTGCTTTCCTGTGCTCCTTGTAATGGAAAATATATTTTTAGGAAGAAAAGAAGGAGAGGGGAAAAAAAAGGCACAGAGAGAAATAAAAAAAGCCAAATAGTCATAAAACCCAAAAAAAAAAAAAAATCTATAACTGAGCTGGCAAAACTACATGCCAAGTTTCAGCTAAAGACATCGAATTTCAGCTGACTGGTTCATCTAATTTACTGCTTTGTTTTGGACATCAGGTTAAAATGCTTCAAAGGAAAGCTGGACCAGTACAGCTATGTCCTGAATTTTCCAAGTGTGATGAGCTCAGTTTGGAGAAGGAGCTGAGTATCTGACTTTACTCTGCACAATTTGGGTTCTCAATTTTCTTTCTTCCTTATTATTTTTAAAAGGCTTATTAAACCATGTATTTTGTTGAGGGAATATCTTTTCAGGGCAAAGGTTTAAAAGCTCAAGGAGGACTTCAGAGAACACTGCAATGAGGACTTGTGCTTAAGGGTGAAATTCAGACTGTGACCCAGGTGCTGTGTAAGTCTGGCCTTGGAGAACAGCCAGATTTCCTGCACCCCAGTGCCCAGCCGGAGAAATCCAAGCACCATGTCCAGATTTGACTGCAGAAATCTCTACATTCATGTTTAGGCACCCACATGTGGTTGTGAGGGCCACAGTACTGAGGTGATGGAGCTCCTCTCCTCCTGGGACAGCAGCACTGGCAGGGTCCCACTTAGGTACCACTGGCCTGTCCTGCAAGTCTGTGGACATTTGGAAATCAGGAGCCCGGGCTCTTGCCTCTCTGCTGCTCATTCCCTTGGCATAGGAGCCAAGATTTTCAGCTTCCAGTGTCAAAGCCAAGGCATAATGAGCTGCAGGACCTTGCAGCTCCAGTGACTCCCCTCTGCAGCTGATGAGCATCTAGCACAGGTTGGGCATTGCATCCTCAGTCCAACTGCAAGGGCAGAGCACAAAGGGAAATGAAGTTGCTCATCCAGTGATATTCTCTGTGGGCTTATGTCCTGAGGTGATAAACAGAAAAACCCAGCTGAAATGATTTGGAATGCTGCAGCATGACTGAAGTGCTCAGCCCCAAGGATTTCTAGTAACCAAATAGCAAATGATGCTGCAGATGATGACTTAGGTGAGCTGGCAGAACAGCCTAAGGTCTGCACACACTGTTGCCTAGCCACGTTTTTAAATCATTCCTGTTACCAAAATAGCCTAGAAAGTCTGCTCTGTCTTTCACTTTCCCAACATAAATAAAGTAATGAAAACTTTGGCTGGATTTAATTTGTCTATCTTTGATTTCTACACGTCCTTTCTGGTTTGGGATGGAGAGGGACACTCCTGTCATCCACAGAACAGCCCCAGTTGTGGCAGCAGCTATTCAAGATTAACCAAATCTGGGGATGAAATGTACTGCATAAAAATGTCTGTTATTGTCTTTTCAGCACTATGCTTTAACTCAGTTCTGGGAAGACCTGCTAAAAGGCACTTCCCTTCCAATTTCCTCAGAATTTCTCCTTTCTGCAGTCAGCCAAATGCCAGTCAGCTTTGATGACATATTTCTGGGAGCTGGCTGCATGACCACTGGGAACAGACTGACACTACCTATAATGGGTGTTATATAGCTATGAAGGAGACAATTCTTATTTGCTGCCTACTTAGGAACCTTCTGACCAACAAATTTCTGTTTTCTGAACAAGCAGAGTTTTGATATAAACTGAGTAGATATAAAGTGAGTGAGAATGATACCTGCATGAATGAAACTCACAGTATTAGCCCTTCCAGCTTGAAAAATTCTAATGTTCTGGGAGTGTTTCTGTCCTCCTAAATGCCACACACACCCTCAGAAGTTTTGGCTTTACTGTTCATGGATATTGCTGCATATCTGCTGCAAACTCGCTGCAAACTTTGCTTGTGGTCTTTCACTCAAGAACTGCCAGTGTGGTGATTTAATCAATTCCTGAATACCATACCCACTATATATTTTCCCACAGCTTCAATATAAATCTTTCATAGCTGGATTATTTATTTGTTTTTTTGTTTGCTGTGTAATTTTATCTGTGTCACTTGTTGAAGAAAAAAGGTAACAAAGGTCAAGCTTTAGCTGGAAAGCAATACACAGTTTGTGAGGCACTCATTGTTAGGGGAAGTAATATCAAAAGAGACAGTGAAGTGAAAATAATTTTTGGATTCCAAGGTGTCTAGAATTCACAGATCCATTCAGGTTACTTTGTTTCTGTTATTCCTGCCCCTTGAGGCTGTGGTTTTCTAGTCCACAGCAAACATAAAGAAATCCATAAAGTTACTATGGCCTTCACTCAACCCTGCTGGTGACACAGGCCACAAAATATCCAACTGAATTTTTTAAGTTACTGTAACTTGACTTAGACATAAGAATTTCTTTTTTATTTTTTTCAAAATGCTGCCCTGATGTGCTGAGGGCTCCAGTTAAAGCTTGATCCCTGTGACACTGATTCAGAGATGTTCTCAACACACACCAAAGCTCCCACTCTCACATTCAGCACTTTGGTGAGGGTAGGATGACACCAAGCCCTCTCTGTGGTGATGATTTCCAACAGCCTCTGGCAGTTTGGTGCTCACTGGAAGAAATTTCATTACTGTCAGTACCCTTTAATTTGAGTCTGAGCTCTTCAGAGGTCCCCCACAAACTGCTGACCTATAAATGTGAAAAACTACAGCCACATCCATTCTGGAAACGATTGTCCTGGCTGTATAAGCAGATTTAAGAAAGTCACTGACAATAAATCTCCAGCATTTCCTTTGTGTATAAGGTGGTATCTCCATTTCCCATTTTCCCTCATACATTTTATTCTGTGATTTATATCCTATGCAGAAGCAAAGCTTTTTAAAATATAGAAGATCTGACAATTCCCAGCTGTTATAAAGGGTGTGCAGTTAAATTGTTGCCTCAGTTTATAGATAGCAGAAGATGAACAGCCATCCTTTGTAAATTAGATCCTTTGAGGAAACATTAAATTGGGAATCCCAGAATTGAGTGCTTAAGTGCTTAAGACACTTAAAAATACTTAGAACAGAGAGCTCACCTGACAATCTGGGAGCAGTAAAGTGCTCACAGGATTTGCATGGATGAAAGACTTTATGATAGACTAGCACTGCATGGCCAGATTACTGCTTGATACATTATTTAATTTTGAACTTAAAGCTGCTTAGGTTATTTGATTTTTTTATTGTATTTATTGAGGATTTGCTCTGGGAAAGTGTTCATGTTTTAAAATCAAAGGAAAAGAAGAATTCCAGGAGATTAAAGATGAGAGAGTGTTAACCCCTGAGATTTAGGATGACAGAGCATTGTACAGCAGACAATATCTTGCTTACAGGATGGAGGATGTGTACTACCAAGCTGGCATGCATAAAAAATCCAACAATCAGCATTAACCACCTGGCCATACCACTGAAAGAATCTGTTTTAAGAAGCTGTGTAAATAAACTTTGATAGTTTGCATAACAACATATTCTTATCATCTCTGAAGCTGATGAGTTCAAGCAGCAGGACACAGAGATTAGCAGCAGGAGCCTTTCTTTGGAAGTGAGATCCAAATTCATCTGTTCTTTGAGCAGACTGGAACATTTTTTGCCATGATGGGAAGCTCTCATAGACACATTACAGATTTTTCCCCCTCCCATTTTTTCCATGTTTATTTTGTAGGATAAATGGTACCTACATGCTTAATTCAGGGCTTTTAATTCCTTTTTAACACTTAAGAAAGTTTTCATTAACATCACAGAAATGTAGTGCAACCTTTTAAATATCAGGCTAAGGGAAAAAAATCTAGGAAATGCTTTATATGACAGGGCTATTTAAATATAATCACATATCTGTCATCATACAGGCCTGCTTATAACAGGCTGTCAGTTCTCTTGGAGAGGGGGTGATCTGCAGTCTAAAGTTTTAAATAAGGAAGTGCAGAATTTTTTAAACTTCTATAATGGGCATCCAAGAAAGAATATAGATATTCTGGGGCAGGGGAAAGACAAGTATACTAGAAAGTAGCATATTAGTAAGCCAGTACCAACAAGGACAGAGCTTATTTATGTTTGAGAGGGTAGGAAACTGATATATAATCAGTCTCTTCTTCCATTTCCATGAAGGACAAGACTTGACTTGAGCTCTGTTGTGTTTGATGGTTAAGCCTTGGTTATGCAGCCTTACATTCTTGACTAGAATATTGCATTAACTATATAACTTTATTTTTTTTTTATATCTTGAAATGTATTGTCCAACCAGGACAGGTATATATGCAACTCTCTTCAGACTGTAAAAGAAATAAACCAAAGTTAGGGGATCTGGAAAAAAAAATAAGATCCTAAAAAAAATCTCAATTTTTGTTGCTGAATTTTATGGGTCTTAGATGCTTCTTTCCCACGTTAATGTCATGTATTAGGTACTTTACACTTCAAACTCCTCCATTTTACAGAAAAGGAAAAAGAGCACATTGGTCCTTCCAGTATTTTCCTTAGATAGCCTATTACCTTAATAGAAAAATCAACTAGGGTAAGGTGTGAAAGAGTTAAAAAGGCAGCTTTTACTGAAGAGCTGAGCTCAGGATTCCACACATTCTGGAAAGAGGCTTTGCAAGTTAGTTCTAATAAAACATCAGAAAAGGTTAGAATATCAGACAGGAATTCTTCAGGATGAAAGGTAAAAATAAACCAGACCAGGCCAGAAGATTTATGTCTCATGGCAGAACTTCCCCAGAAAAAGGGCTTTTGACCATCCATCTGTCAGGGTGGTTCCACTGGTGGTGCAGCTGGAATGCTCCATGATTCCTCACTGACATGGAGAGATCACACAGCTCCATCTCAGGGCAAGGCTTTCCACCTCCTCTCATTGACCAGAGACATCAACCTGGCACTGCTGCTCTCAGTTGTAAATGCCTTTGTTCCTCCTGCCTGGGCTGCAGCTCTGCAACAATGAAGGTGAAATCATCACAAATTCCATGAACTGCAGCGAAGTCCTGGCAGTGACATCAGCAAATGGAAGCTCACCACATCTTCCTTCTCTGCTTCCCATGGAAGTGTGCCCTCTAACTGGTGTTAACAGGGCTTGGGATACTGCCTTTTCTCAGAACAAACAACTTGTGTCCAAACTGCCAAGAGCCTCTCCCTGCCAGGGGACCTGAGAGCCTGAACCACTGTGCAGGAGCAGTGGGAGTGCACGCAGCAAAATTATGGGAATGATGAGAAGCAGCTTCTGATGCTGAGTGTGGAGAAGTGTGGGAAGAACAGAAATATGGAAGAGAAGGTCTGTGACTGAGGAGACTGGATCCTTCTGCCCCAATCTTGATCCTTCAAATTAAATCCAGGAAATTGTTTGTGACCTTCCAGATGTTCAGTGCTAAAAAGTCAGGTAGGTGTTAGGGACCACCACTGATCTGACACTCAGATAAGGTAACAGCCCACAGTACAGCCTGGTGGCTCTTCCAAAGCCATGGACTGGAGTTCTGTGGGAATTAAACACAGCCACAACACTTTCCTCCCAAGGACTGCAAATGTGCCCCTTGCAACAGCCCACAGAGGGAAGGGTCATCCCTTCCCTCACACGTGTAGGGTCTGCTGTGTTTTGGAGGAAGTCAGAGGTCACATTGCAGGGTCAAACCCCACCTGCAATGCTCCTGTGCTTTTTATCAGTTGTCTCCTCATCCACTAGAGGAGAAAAAAAGCCAAGAAATATCATGAAGGCAGATGCATCTCTAGCCAGCTTCAACATTTCTTCAGTATTTGATTAAAACCTCCCTATTAAAAGCATGATAAGATCTTTGCATCCTTTAGGATTTGAATCTGGACAGACATCCAGCTCAGATGAACTTCATGTGCCCTTTTGGAATTCTTGGACTAAGAATAAAATTCTCCCTGTTCAGGAAAGTTTCTTTAAATTTATTTTCCTGTACATTGCTTAAGCTTCAGTGGGACAAGCAATGGGAGATTTATCTACAAACACGTAGGCAAAATCAAGACATTGGAATGATGGAAGCAGAAATTATAATTTTGTACAAGTCACCTATTTTATTCTTCTGGCTCCCAAATCGATTTTAAAAGCTGTTCTGCTAAGATTAAGCACTGCCAGGGAAATAAACCTGTCATACCAACTGTTATTACCATTTATATTACCACAGTTCTCAGGAAAAACTCCATGTCACTGAATGCTGTGTAAACACACGAAGAGAAGAAAGTCCCATGTCCATGGGGAGCTTACACTGAGATTTTACAACTGATGGACAACGCCAGCCATCAAATGGCACAGCACAAAAGCCAACAGCCAGAGTCTGACAGCAAACAAAGAGATATTATGGATGTAAGAGTGAGTGATCTTAGTCCAGGAGAGCCTTGAAGTTGATGACATTTCAGTGTTGTAGGAAAGGCTTTGCCAGTGTTGATGAGGAAATCCTTTTGAAAAATTAAGGGAAGCCTCAGAGTTTAGATGTGCAATATTTGCAAGAATAATAGTGGGTAATGGTGCAGAAAGATTAAAAAAACCCAGAGGCTGGAGTTGGTCACTTGGAAATTAATAGAACCTCACAAATAGGAAATGATCAGGCTGAGAGGCACAGTGAAATATGTGAAGGTGCAGCTCTGACTGATACCAGCAAGCAGGGAGAGCTGGCACCTGGATTCCAGAAAGTCATGGTTCAGTCACCAGCCTTTGGACTGTGAAATCAACACCTGACAGAGTCACATTTGGGATAGGATTCTGTAACTAACACAGTGGATTGTAGAAACTGAGACATAAGGTGGAAAATCTCAAACAAGTGTTCAGATTAGAGAGAGCAGAGGAAAGGTGGAAAAAAAATCTGCTAACATTCAGATACTCTCCAAATGCAAGGATCCAGTGAGCTCTTTAAATTGAATGAATGCTGAAATTCTAAGGCTTGTCTGTAATCAGAATAAATAATCTGTAATCAATCTGTAACCAGATTAATTGTAATTTTTCTCAGAACATCTTCCAAAATCTTTGGAAATCATGAATCTTTCAAAATCATGAGGGACTAATGGACAGATGATGAGGAGTTTTCAGGTCTATTACATTTTATAAAGTGAAAGCAAGATAAATAGTGAGACTTCTTTGGTAGAAAGAGACCATTCTGGAAGAGAGAGGGAGGACTCTGACTCCTCAGCACAGGTGGTTGAGGAACTTTGTACCATCCAGAGACAAAATGTGCCAAGGGACCAGGGAAAGAGGGGCAGCAGTCCACAGGAATTCCCACCAAAAACTGGAGGTGGGAAAGAGGACTGTTCAACCAGGGACACAATGAAGGAGCAGTGTCCAAAGTATGCAGAGTTGGAATAAAGGGAAGTACAGAGGCAAACAAAATAACATTTCAATACTAAAAGACTGTTAGTGTACATTGAAGGCAACTGGCAGGCCAAGAAGACTGAGGATGGTTAGCAATGGATAATTAGAAACCTTGCTGAGAGCAATTTCAGTGGTCAGCATGGAGACAGCCACATTAGTGGGATGTGGTAGAGAGGTGAAATAGAGGAAGCAGAACCTCTTGCAAATAACACATCTCATGAGAGTAAAAAGAAAAGGGAAAGGGATGCACAGGGTAGCAATTTTTTTTTAATACAAGAGAAACTAAATGGCTTTTCTTCCCAGAGAAAGGAGCTACAAGCAGATAGTTACTGGGCTGCAAGCCTTGGGAGGACTAATTACAGAGATGAATGGAGAGTGAAAAGGGTCACGTGATGGTCATTAAGAAAAAACTCAGCAGAGATTAACAAGAGGAGCACAGCAATGCAGGGATAAATGCATCTATTTCTGCCTGAGAGAAAGGTATAAACTCCACTGCCCAGTTAGGAGCAGGAAAATGAATTCCACCTGAGGGTTCAGCCTTCATGTGGTTTTTATCATAGATCCAAACTTACCAGCGAATTGAGTCTATTCCCAAACTGAGGAGAATTCAGTAGGCTTTAGTGCTGAGATGTGCTATTGAGGTGCTTTGCTGGAACATAATTCCAGTGGATTTTTCTCACTAATTTCCTTACCTGACAAAACCAAAAACCCCAAAGCCCCAACAACAACAACAACCAGAAAGCATGGGAGTATAGAACCATAGAGTGACTTGAGCTGGAAGAGACTTTAAAGATGATCTCATTCCAGCCCCCTGCTATGGGCAGGGACACCTTCCACCAGGATGTACCATTGCTTACTGTAGCCCTCACACTGTTAAGGTGGCAAGTCGGAATTGCTTTGGGATAACTTGATTCCTCCTTCTGAAAATTTCTTTGCTTGACTGCAAACATTTCTGAGTTTAAAACATACAGGTTTTCTAGGTTAACTTGTTGGGTTTTTCTGCAAACAGCAAATTATTTCTTTCCTGGGAGCACTTTAATTGTAAATACAACTTTCCTGTGAGACTGTGAGAAGTTGAGCACGGATTAAATCCTGGTAATTTCTTGCTTGTCACTGTACAAGGTAGTCCATAAGCTTTCTGCAGGGTAGGAGAAGGTGGAAAACAGTCACTCTGACAGGTTCATCTGAGCTAGGCTGTTCTTGGGAAACTGATGCATGCCTGCTGTCAGGTGCCTGTAGCAAGGTAGTCTCTCTTATGCTGCCAAGAACAAAACTGTGATATGCAGAGTCCTGGAGGGTGTCAGGGTGATCAGGCCACCGCTGTATGTGAAAGCAGGAAAGACCCTGTACCAAGTGTGTAAGAAAAACACACAGTCTTGTGATTACAAGTGATGAACTCACATAGACCAGACAGGGGTCTCAAAGCTGCTGAGGCCTCCATCCACTAACATTTGAACAAAAGTATTTTTTAAAAATCAGCAAGCTTGCTATATATTGGGAAAAATACACTCTCACTTCCATATAAAATACACCATCCATACAATTTCACTTCTCTTGGCTAAGTTCTGTATTTTTTCTCCATTTTATGTACTTCCATGTAATCTAAGCCTCCTGTAAAGAGAATCGTTCTGTTCAGCAACCTCAAGTAAATAAGAATTTTAATCCCCTGCTAGTTTAAATTCATAACTAATCCAGTTATGATTCAGTAAATGTTTCATTTTACACTTAGCAGTGAATTTGTGAGGCAAATTTTTGTCACTGTCTGCTAGAGACTCCATTACACCCTCTGCATCTTCCTCATAAGCTCTCAGAAATTCTGCCACATGCGCATCTGATTTGAGTCTATGATAACAACAGCACTTTATAGCACTTCCACTGTAAGAGCATGGCAAAAATGCAAATTAAATCCATCTTCTTCACTCAACTGCACAAAGGAAAGAAAAATTTAAATGATGGGTTTCTCAGTAGCCCCCAGCAAGTTTCCTTTGGATTTAACTGCCACTTAGGCATTGATGCACCTACACATGGCTTGGTGCATTTCAATGTTAGATTTTCTCCTGTGGTTCCACTTGCTGAATGTATTAAGATACTGAAAAAATGGTTACATCTCTCATTCTTGGTGATCTCTGTGTCTCAGTATCAAGCCCAGATAACTTGGAAAACATCACAGCTTTAGTCAAGTGTGTCAGTGTGCACAAGGAGGGGGAGGGAAGGGGCACAGGCCTTGATGAAATGACTGCTTATGCTTGCTGCTGACACACATCAGTGCTTCCATCAGTGATAAATCATTATATCAATAAGAACATCATTAAACTGCTGACTCTGCTTTGCTCTGATTAAGCCACGTCACACTTTATGTGCTGTCATCTCAGACATGGGGTTCATTCACTACAGAAGAGATGTGCTCACCCAAGCCCTGCTGTCTGAATTAGATATTAAACCTGATGTGCTGCCTTCTTCTTAGGAAATAAAGATGGTGTTAGAACAACTATTTAGTTCTCAAGGACACTAAATGCAATGATAGCTTCAGAAATAACATTGCAGTTCCATGGTTAATGGATTTCAGAAGTTATGCAGGACAAGGGTAAATTTGACTGAGTATTTGGGTTTAGTGAAACAAAATCTTCATTAATATCTAACTACTCCTTAATAGTACAGCTTTGTTCAGTGTTTGGAAACTATACCCAGAATTTACAGCCTGAGATAGGAGCTCTGAACACTGGCATTCCCATATAGTCTGCTTAAGGGAATGTCTGAGATAGTAAAATTATGGAGAGATTTAAGTAAGGGTTATAACTTGCTAATGCTTTTCCAAAAAAAGAAACAGTATGTGCTGCTGTAGCAATACTTTAGAAAGCTACTCCTTCACATGCAAAGGCTGAAATCCTCACCCTTGCTTTGATTTCTGCGCTTAAAGCAGAAGGCAAAGGAGCACAAACCCCCTCCACAAAGCCCAGTTACAGCAACAGTGGAACCCTGCTACCCACACTGGCACATAAAATAGCCATCAGGTATTGTTTTCAGTTCCTGGTGGGATTGTGTGCAAAAAATACCAGGATGACAGGCAGAAAAGATAAAATTCAGATGAGGCAGCAGTCATGAGTTTGAGCAGCCACAGGAAACCACCTCAGATGGGAAGGACAGGACAGGGAGAGGAGCCGTTTAAAGCCCCATTTACCCAATCTCCAGATAAATTGCTCTTGGCAGGAGATTGCAGAATCCCTTGCAATAACAAGAAAGTATCTTGGCCCTGGTAGTGATTTTAACATGAAAGGCTCCTTTCCCTTGCTTTTAGAAACAAGCTAATTAATAGTTTCCTAGAGCAGTGACTTTGTGACCACAGAAATCTGCACCAGGCAGTGCCTCCGGGGGTTCTGGCAAAATGCAGCAGCCCAGCTCAGCCCCACAAATGCCATTAGAAAGGAAAACATCACAGACTTGTCTGCATGTGGAATGTACAGGTCTGTGTTCACACGGGATTGCTGTTTTAAGAACACTTAAAGTTGGGGGTAAAGGTGTCATTTCAGAGGTGATGACTGAAAGCCAGTCAAGGTCCAGCTTTGTGACCAGTGGCAAACTCTCACTGAGCTGCTGAGAGATTGTGTGACCTGGCCTAAACTAGCTGAGTTTAGCTTGGCAGAAGCTTTTGATGAACTTTTTAGTAAAAAAAGAGAAATCTCAATTGAATTTGAGTGTCTCAAATCCAGACTTGCTGCATCAGGCTAAGCTGAATATATTGCATCTGCATGGAAGTCAAAGAAAGTTAGCTGAGTTTTATGAGCAGTGTGTATAAATATTTTAAATATTTTAATAGATGAATAAACACGAGGAATAATCTTTAGTGGGGTGGTGGGAATGACACAAATTCAACATGATTACACTACAATTTATGAGGCTAAGCTACAGCAGATATTCCAGAATTTTTGTCACACAATGCTTTCAGTAATGAGAAATCTCTGATGCAATAAACACATGATGAGCAGCATAAGAGATCATCTCTGCAGGCATGCTGGTGTCCTTCTCCACTTGTACTGGAGCACATGAGAGCCTGCATTATTGCCCTGTACCCCCAGGTTCTTGGTCAAAGCTGCAAAACTGTTATCTGAGTAAAACAATTATTTGTAGACACTGCTGATAAAATACAGTTCAACCATAATTATAATCAAACAGGCACCCACACGCTTCAAAGTGTGGCACAGTCTAACCACAGTCACAAACATTGCTTCAAGTGGAGCTCCATGCAGAGGGATCTCTTCCTGTGGCTAAATTAGCTCTGGGATCTCTGCAATAAACTGAAGGATACAATCAGGCAGCCTGTGACTCATGCAGTGCACCATTCCTAATGTCTCTTATGTGCAGAAATGAAAATAAAAGCAGATCTCTTGTTCCCAGAGCCCTGGAGGGGGGAGTCCTCACGACTCACAAGTGTTTTACAGACCCTTGGTCACTGAAGGGCCGACTGACACCCACGGCTGCAGAGCCTGTGGCAAAGGGAGTGGGAAACAAGCAGTACTTCTTAAAGCAAGCCTTTTATCCAGGCTGCAACCCCTCACAGCAGACACATTTCATAACTTCTAGATCTATGTTCATAAAAAGATTGACAGAAGAAGCCAGCCTTGAAAGAAAACGTAAAAATTTTTAATGTTTATTTTTCCATGAGAAAGCTTTACAAGGAGAAAGAGGCTGCACAGGAGAAAGCATACATTCTTTAATCACTGTTTATCTGTTGGTTTGATAGCCAAGGCTGACATTTCTTCTACAGTGTATTTATTTGTTCTCATAATATTACAGGACATTTACCCTTTATTTAAAAAGGATCATCATCTATGAATATTGTTGAGAACACTGTTAGGCAATGCTGTCAGCGAAGACCTAGATCAGCTGTAGATGAAGTGCTTTCATTTTAATTCTTCTCATATTTTGTAACAACAAATGCATACCACATTTTAAAAATGATCAGATACGTGAAAGGCTTTGCATCAAATGTAATGGAGAAAGAAAGGTTTAGTGTCTCAAAGAACAGACAAAATTTTCTAATGCCTACAAAGCAACACTGAAATTCTCAAGGAAGAAAATAAAATTCCTATCTTTCCCCTTAAACCACCTGGAGACATTTATTAAGGTGGTAAGTGCTCAAATGTGAATTTCCTCACTAGCATTATACTGCTGGGATTTTCAGACATCCCAGCAGCAGAACCTAAATGAAGTTACAGGTTTTCACAGTGAGATAACCTGACCCTTCTCCACTGCCCCTACACACAACCTTCTGCTGTGTAAAGCATCTTTGCTGATCTACAGAATAGATGAAAACAACTCCAAAACAAAGACCAACCCTCCACCCTCAAATACCAAGAGGCATCACCTTTGTCACTTTTTGTATCAGTGCATGTTTTGCCTTCCAGATCATTCAAACCAGAATTTCAGCAAGCTGTTTGAAGTCTCCCTGCCAGATTTGTTCTGGAGTGTACAGAAGAGGTAACAATAGTTTCAAAGTAAGCTCACAAGATGGAGAAACCACTGTTTTGAAGTATTTTGTAAGAAAAGGAGTTTGACAAATAAGCACCTTAATTTCAGATTAATTCAATAACGTGATAGAGAAGGTAAACTCTTCACAGTTTCAGAATTAGTAGAATTAAATCCCTCTGAAGCTTGCAAACCACAAAGGGCAAATATCTTATTTCAATCAGTACTCCAGTATTTCTGTAAAGAAACACTTTCAAGTATTGTTACAAAAGGCACTGATTTTTTCCTTCAGCTATTAAGATGTAATAGAAACACAGAATTTCTGTCACATTGGGCCAAACTCCTGACCCTAAAGATATTTGCCACTAACCTTGGAGCACCTGGATTTCACCCAGTCACTGTTTAACAACTACCTTCCTTTTCTTTATTGATTCTTACAAAACCACACAGATCCACTACAGGTTTAGTGATACAATGATTAATGGTGCATTAATGGTAATGACAGAGAGGAGAATGTTTTAGTTGTTCTAATGCTATTTTGAAAGTGAAAATGGACATTTCTGAAGTTAAATATTCAATAGATAAAACATTTAGCAATTTGTTTCTCCACTTCGCTATCAATTCATTTTTAAAATCTGGAAACCAGGTTTGGAAATCTGATTCAAGCAACTCTCAGGACAGATTCCTTGAACATATGGCTCAAACTGGTATTTCAGTTTAATCAAAAGCTTGGAAAATAGGCTCTTTTTTTTTTTTTTTTATGGATATAAAATCAAACTGGGAATTGCTGTTTTGCTTTCTATGAAGTCTGACAATGACCAGATGGGTTGAATTTCTCAATCCTTAGTCAAAATGGGAAAGAATACAGTGTGGAATATCTCTCTTCTGAGGCATGTTGAGTACATAGTATTAAGTTAAGGCAGATGTATGAACAGGTTTTCTTTAAATGGGATTTCTCAAGCTCAAAATTGTCAGTGTTTCAAAGGAACTAGGCAAGACTTTAAAAATACTTGCAATTCTTTTGCTTAGCCCTAGAGCCTGCAATTGGACAGAGTTCCCTGGTACGCTTGAAAGCAATGGACCACCAAAGAGGTAAACTAAGCAATATTTAATTATAGCTACACACACATTCCTAAACTCACACCCAAGGATTCCAGCTTCTCATCTGCAGCAGGAGTGCATTACCTAACAACAATCAAACAATCTGCAACAAGACAGCAAATTACATAATAGCTAAAATATTTAACCTATAGCAGCTAAAGCATTTAAACTCTAGCATCAAAGTTTCCTGAAACCAAGAGTCATCAGAATCCCTGCTCAAGTCTGATGGGATGCTCTGGGACAGCTACAAACAACTTCAGGACCTCAGTAGACAGGGCCAGAGGTAAAGGTAAAACTGACAGTAGCTGCATCAGTGCAAAGCTTGGTAAATCTGACCTGAGGACATCATCTTATTCTAATGCTATCTAGAATTACTTGCTGTTTACATCCCCATCCCTGAAACAAGGGAGGGGAAAGGAGCTGGTAGAGGGAATTATCCTTCCTACTACTTTCCTACTTCCACAGTAACAAGATAAGGGCTGCCTTTCACTGTGGAAACTACAGGAGGAAAGGACAGACCCAAAAACCTAACCCAAATCCCCCACAATTGTATGACAAAGAAACTAAGATAAACTTGGAAACTCAACCATAGGTGTAATGAGTCCTGAACAGGAATGAATCCTAATCTAAATGAGAGTACAAAAACTGCAAAATATAGATCAGCTGCTTCTAGAGGAAGACAGTACTCAAATTTGGTTATATGAACATAATGGAATGTAAAATATTAGGATATTGTAGGCTATTAGAATATTGTTTCTAAATTAATGATCTCTTGTTGAATGCAAAAACAGATGTTGTGATTAAATTAAAAAATAATGAGATCTTGCATTTTCAAAAATTATCTCCAATTACTTGTCACCATTCCCATACTTTGTTTGCTTGGGACAGAGAAGCTCCTCTAATCCCTGACAAACCAACTTCAATGAAAATTGTCATGATAAATTCTGAATACCAAATGTTTGCTAACATAAATCAGTAATATTAATTGTTATGTAAGCAAGTGACCTGGCAGATTTCAGTGGAGAATTACTGGGGGTGACTGATGAGCTGCTGTGTGAGGAAAATTCTCCTTAGGTAGCACAACTGCAGCCTGGAGAACACAATGTGTCACAGCACATCTCACACATTCTACAACAAAGAAAACTTAATTTTGAGTTCACACTTCTGTGAGAGTATAGCCTCAATGTGTCTTTGAGGTAAGTCAATGAATACCAGTGATTTTAAAAGATGACAGATCTTAAGATCTGCTATTTTCTGCTAAACTAAAACCATTTAAAACAAGATCTATCACTCATAACTCTACAAAGTCAGACATTTAAAGCTTCCATGTATATAGAAAGCCTTGTTAGGAATCAAAAATTCAAGACAATTTGTGGTCAATAATGCCTCTATCTTTGCTAAAATAAATAGTCAATAATTAAAGGAACAAAAGGACATGGCCCTACATAAGAAGGAAAGTCTCTTCATTTTCATCATCCCCCTCCTCTGAGCAAGAGGTAAGGAATATATTTTTCTTGATGTTCTTTCAACAAAACGGTTTTACCCATGGTTTCATCTACAATATTTTCCTACTGAAATGAAATCAGTGCATTAAGAATATATACAATATACTGGAAGCCATATGCACCTTTTCTCAGGATAAGGAGATAAGGCATTTACCTGATGCTATAAAACTACTTCCTCATGTGTTACTCACCTGGTCTGTACTTGCTTGGTACCACACTACCACAGCATTATACAAATATTATAGTGCCCTACAGGTGGAAGATATGAGAGGCCAAACACAAACTATCCAATAGAAAAGCTAAAAATGGTGTAAGAATCTAACACAAAAATAAATCAACTAAAACTATATGCATAGAATACATGCCCATCAATAGGTTTACACAGTCATCATCCCTACCCTTCCTTTAACAGAAGGGAGCAAACTACAGAAAGATATTACTGAATTCAAAGAACATGAAAGAGCTATTAAAACAAATTATCCTCCCTCTTGAAACCACATTATCTTTTTTCTAGCCTAATAAAAAATATTATACTGCAACTGAATAAAATTACTAAAGACATCTCATGGAACTACTAATACATCCATTCAAAACCAAAAGCTGTCCCAGAAATGCAAACACCACAACTAAAAACTTAAAATGTCACTGAACTTATTTCCATTATACAAATCAACCATGACCAATACCCTTTAGAGACTTGCTATAGTCTTTTAATGCTTTATTAAGGTCTGATGCAAAACCTGTTAAAGCCAGTAGAAAGTCGTGTTTGGAAAAGGCCATGAATTACAAATTTTTACTGTGAGAGACAAATCTGGGAGTGCTGAGCCATTCCAATCTGCTTAGAATTTTTATATCAGGGAACATCAGAAAACTTAGTTCCCATACAAAGAGGTAGCAGTCATCAATATATCTGATTTTCTTTTTAACAGAATAACAACATTTCCTATTTTTCATATTTGGAAGATACTTTCTGGTACTTCAAAATAAATTTCTTGTAGCTTGTACATGTAGGTATTCAGTTTGCCTGCCTGCTGAAATTTATGGCACTTGTTGCTTTAATTTAAGAGCAGCTTGTAAACCACTGGAGGAAGAAATGGGAAAAGTATTCCTAAATATCAAAAGCTCTAAAAAAATCTGTGCTTTTCTAATCACAGAACATTTGAATATCTGTACACTACAAGTGTAATAGAAGTAGTGACTGTGGGAATGTGCATCCTTATTCCTTGGACAAACAAAACTTTATGTTAGACTATAGGATTAAAGGCAAATCACAGTGAACACAGAAACTCAGCAAGGAGAGAACATTTAGATAGAAAACATAACTACAATATTGCAATTTATCATTATATACTACAGTGAAATAAAGTGAGGAATATAGTCTTTCCCCTACAGCAATACATTAATTGAAAGTGTCAATAACAAAACAGATTTGTGATTTTTTTTTCTTTTAAATATTGGAATATGGGCAGAATTTGATGACCTGATCCAACTGAAATAGAAAAACATGGTGTTATTCTAGTTAAAAATTTGAGTTGGGGTTGTTCAGCCTGGAGAAGACTGTAGAGACCTTCTAGCACATTCCAGTACCTGAAGGAGCTACAAGAGCTGGACAGAGAATTTTGACAAGGGCATGTAGGGATAGGACCAGGGGAAAAGGCTTCAAACTGAAAGAAGGCAGATTTGGATTAGATCTTGGGAAGATATTCTTTACTGTGAGGGTGGTCAGACACTGGCACAGGCTGCCCAGAGAAGCTGGGGATGCCAGACCCTGGAAGTGCTCACAATCAGGCTGGGTGCAGCTCTGAGTATGTGCAGGGACACCTTCCCATGGCAGGGGGGTGGTCTCTCAGTCCCCTTCCAACCCAAACCATTCTAGGATGGGACAAAATGAGAGAGAAAAGATCAATTTGATTTATTACATGTTCAAGTGTGACAGTTTGGTTTGTTATTCTGTACTTCTGAACCTAATGCTTGTTCTTTTCAGAGAGCAACAGAAAATCTGCAGGTTATCTAGAAGCTGATCGAAGGTTTCCTGGCTACTATCCAAAGGTAAACAGATAAAAAACTGTGGAAGACTGAACTTTAGTAAAGTGTAAAAAATAATAAACACCCAAATCAGTTTCTTTATCTTCATCCTTCCAACAGCATTTGCCATCTGTGAACAAAGTAGCAAAGCTTTTTCCATCTTCAAAATGGCATGTGAGAATTGAGAGGCTTACCCAAAGGAGCTGAAACAGTGAATTAGAAAAGTTGCTTAAAACCCAAATGTTAAGAAAAATAACATTTCAGCCCTTGCTTTGCTGACAGGTGAGATAACAACCATTTCTGGTGCCACAAAGAACTCTCAGATAGACTGGCATTTCAATGGGAGGAAGAACCACACCAGTCCATATGGTTCCCTTAAACAAAAGCCTCTCGGGTTCACGACCAACATTTCAGTCAGCCTTTAAAGTAAGAAAAAGCAACAACAACTGATAGTGGGGATTTACTGACAGGCATCAGGAGTAATTGTTTCAGGAAAGACTATATAAAAAGAATTCTTTCACTACTGCAATTTATAATATGTGTGACAATATTGTCTTTCAACTTAAAACAAAATCATCTTCTCAGAACTGATCATCGTGACCAGAGCACAGGGCCTGACCCAATTACCACTTAAGCATGATGGAAATTCCTCCAGTTCAAGTAATAAACTTGCACCAGCACTATCACCCTGCCCCTACTTATTATGGCAAATTGAGGGAATTTTATTTGCAAAACACTTCACCACCAAGGGCAGAGTTTTGCAATAGAATTTTAGAGCATCTTACTCAAAGATTAGGTTACCAGTGTTCTAGCAAAAGATCAGAAGCTCTAAACATGAATGTAAATAATCCATTATCAAGTACACAACTCTGGATCAGTGGCCACTGTAACAAATCAAAGGACTAACAGTGACTTCAAAAGATTCTGAATCAGACTTCAAGAGTGTAATATTCTTCATAATATTACGTATATTCAAGACAGAAGTCTTCAGACTAGTCTTTGCAGAGAAATCATAAAAATGGGAGTGAATCACCCTGCTTGAAATCCTTGACATTTAATTTTTGCAGTGTAGATATTCAACCATTACCTACCACTGTCTGTAAAATGCAAATTGGTATGTATCAGAAAAGCTCCAGCATGGCTTTGTGGTGATTTTATATACATATAGACATTGCAGAGAGGCACATTCTTTGTTAAAAATTAGCATGAAATTCTTCTGCAGGAACTTGAACGCTTCCTTTCACAGATGAACCTTTGCACTTCATGTAAGGCGGTCATGTTGAGTTAAAGCAAAATTCTCAGTTTGCATAAATTGGAGCTGCACCTAGTTTAAGATGTATTTTCAAAATACACGTGTCATTAAGTGTCATTAGAGAAAAATAAGCAAGATACTTCTTTTATAGACTGGAGAAAGAAACTTCCTTTCGACATTCTATTAAAATGTAATAAGGGCACAAAAGGAATTTTGAAGTGTTAGTCCAAAATTATCTACTCTACACTATTTACAGTGCAAAGATCTTACAATAGCATCACAAAGTAACACCAGCTCTTTCAAATGGACTCTAAAAAATTGCTGCTCACTTCTTAAGACTGGCAGACATCCAGTATGTTCACAATTGGCAACAGTCTACAGTATTACAAAGTTATTGCTGCTACTGTAATGTAAAGAAGTGAGGTTGTGATGATCAATTTCCCTGTTAGGCTGTAGTGAAAGCTACTTCATTTTACCAAGCATGTTATTTCTTAGCTTTGTCATAAGCTCCAGGAAAGAACAGAGCGAGTACATCTATTTGTACTTTCTCCCACAGAAACGGTGGGTAGCAAAATGAAGTGTGAAATCAGCTTTGTGTTAGTTGGTTACAAAGGTGTGCATCAGTTCCACTTGAGCTGGGCTGCCTTGGTCTGTGCCAGTGAGCTGCAAGGGCTGGCTGAAGGAGACTCCTGCCATCATACAGGCACTGCTACCTTTGCTGCAGTAGTAGAGGCACGCTTTGATGGCCAGGCTGGCTTCAGCTGACACACAGCTCCCAGGCAACTGAAAGGGAATGACAGTTTGACAGGAAACATCCTTTATTTCTCCTGTCAGACACTGGCCTTGCAGCAACCAGGTGTTATCTGCAAAAGAAGAACAGATTTTATCATTAGGGTATTTAATACCATGTCTGAAAGCTACAGAAAACACTTATTGTATCTGTAGGACAATGAGGACTTTGCACATGCAACATTAGAGGAAATTTCCTTCCTGATTTTTCCAGTTGTGAACAGAAAAATAAAAAAAAAGGAAAAGGAATTTACAAATGCTTTATCAGTCATCTAAAGATGGAGAGTACCATGGCTTTGCATCAGCACTATAGGTGTATATATGCAGCACATCTTATTTAAATGCAACTGCAATTTCTCCTATACACTTTTTAAAGGATATTAAAATTTATTCTGATGTGCACAAGCAAAACCTTTTAAATTAATGGCTACCATACATTTGCATCAGAGATCTAACACACCAGTAAGGCACCTGCCCTAAATGCATTAAACTGCAGGTAAAATGATGGCAATTGCAAACAGCAGTGTTGGTCTAATAGGTGGGTTGGTGCAATTTAGCAATGCTCAGGCTGACTGTTAGAATGAAACCTGAGTTTCACTTTTATTTCAATAATTGAAGAGTATGTGAACTAAAAAATGACCTGTACACTACATACACCTGACTCATTGCATTGAACCATAAAATAATGCAGCATGTATTCATTCAAGCAAAAAGCAGTCTACCAGGTATTTGGCTTTTTTCAATCTTTGCACTCTGTTAAATACATCAACTCTAAATATCGTGTAGTGCATCACAAGGTCAGTCAGGAACACAGGATGGGGAGGGATGTTTTGATTCATCAGACTGCACTGCAGGATGTGCTGATATAACCCACTTCCCATCCTAACCAGGGACTTCACCTTCTGCTGTGATAAACCAGGCACTGGGAGCTTCTTCATTCAGTTTTGAATCCAGAGGAAGAGTCAACTTTAATAAAAACTGAATTGTCTGGCCAGGAGCTACAGTTAGTGAAGGAAGTTGAATATTTGGTGCAGATTTAGGCAGCCTTGGAAGGTTTGTTATTTTATCCTTTTGCACAGGCAAGTTATCTGGAACATCACATGCTTCTGGCTTCAGGATAGGCAACTATCAGGAGAAATCAAACAAAATATTTATTTTTATTACTACTGAAAATAAATGGGCTTTTACAATACAGTAACAGTTTCAAAGTGACATCATAGGGCTAGTGGCCTAAAACTTTCTGACAGTATGCAACAATACTATGACAAAACAGAAAAAGGGAAGGGAAAAACGTTTTCTTAAAATGAAAAAAATCCAGATTAATCCAAACAAAAGCAATATTTACTATTAAAACCATAAAAACCACAACTGCTTTACAGTATACCTTAATTTAAAATCTTTACAGGTGGATTACATTTTTGCTTTAGATAAACTGTAAATGTATTTCCTTCTAATTGTGGTATTAAACTGCATGCTTTGGGAATAAAATCCAGGATTTTAACTAGGCACATAGCACAGTAAAATAGAGGAGAATTTCCCAGAAAAGCCACCAACATGTTACATGATATGAAAATTTAAACACATGTGGAGACTGTGTATTATTAAATGCAAACATATGAGAAGACATTAGGACCATTATGTCATAAATATATGTATATATAGATTTCAAAAAATCATTAAGATATAGTGGCATTGTAAGGTGGACATGAGCACAGATTTGTTTGCTTACAATCAAATAAAGCTATGATCAATTTTGACAGTGGTTTTGATATGACAACTTGAAAGCCCTTTACATATATTGCTTTAAGTCACTGACCTCCCAAAATCCTCTCTTACCTCTTAATTACAGGGCTTGGTAATTGATTTCACTTCCTTTTTTTTACAAAGTGCTCATGAAATGCTTTTCATGCTGAAAAACTGGGCTGTACATTTTAATGACTGAAGCTTCTGTTTTAACCTTTTCTAGAGAGCTGTCACTTTCTGTTTTCATGCAAAAATTGTCTTTCTGAAGACTGAGGCTTCCAACAACTGTGCTAAGAGGCCAAGTTTATTTGCCTGATCATCACAAAACATCCTGTGGATACAGCTACTGCACCCAAAGTTATCACACTTGCTGAAGTCTGAAATAATAATTTGCATTAAGAAACACCACCATCAGCCTGTTTAATAAGTATTACTTGCCATGGAAAGAATTTTTGTTTCCAAATCCAGCACTTTAATCTGATGATTATTTGTGTCTGCCACATACATCAGGCGGCCGTTTTCCTCAACACACAAACCTCCAGGTTCATTGAAAGCTGACTGGGTGAAGCTGGAACCAACAACATTGCCTGCTTCTCCTGTGCCTGCCAGGGTAGCACAGTTCTTCATCTTGGGATCCACAACCTTAATCTAACATCAACAAAGACACAAAAAGCTTCTCTGAGAAAAGCCAGCAGGATTTAGATGTTCAACAGATCCTCATGTCCCACATTTCCAGTAGCCAGCACTGCTTTTTGAGTCTCTCAGCTACCAGGTGTGCATCCTAGATATTGTGTTATCACTCCTTACCAAGTGACATGTTCCATCTTTCCATCTCCACACTCCCTTATGGATTTCACTTCTTCCTTTGGTCTTCATCCAGGGTTCCCTTCCATGATTTTGAAGGTACCTAACCCTCAGCTATAAAAGCATGCTGGATGACTTGTTTTTCTAATGTTTGCTGCCTTTCTAGAAACATTTGCAAAAAACAGTGAGAGCATAACAAATTTGGCAGGCTAACTTCTAGATTGTTTTTCTTCTACAAATAGATGGGGTTTTTTAAATAGCAAGAAAGTTTATAATTTTTTATACAAGATCTGAAACAAAATATAATTTGCCTTAAAATTTCAATAAGCATTTAGTGTTATACACCTTGTTCTTCAAATCAAACAGATTACTTCTCTTTTAATGCATGTAATCACTGTACAGTTAAAAAACCTTCCAAACATAAATGCTTATATAGCATCAAAAAAGAACAATCATGTTTCTTATCCCAGAGTTCCATGGAGGTAACCCACAATATTTCTCAAAACTTAGGTGGCTTTTTAAAGGGAAAAACAAATCCTCTTGTCCTGTCAGTTTTATCAAACCTGCAGTATTCCTGAATAAGTCCTTCTAGATCTTTTATTGTAGTTCAGCATCTTTGGGAAGGTACACAGAAAATCTACAGTGTGAACTGTAACTTGGCACTTTAAATTCATCTTCCCCAAGAGACCATCACAGCCACACAGAAGAATGTGAAAGTAAAACAATGGTAAAGGGAGGGAAGGGAGGGAAGGGAGGGAAAGTAGGGAGGGAGGGAGGGAAAGAAGGAGAACTCACAAAGCAACTCATGTAATTAATTTCCTCAGCTTAACAGGACCAAGAAAAATCTATGTTACTAAAATAATTCTTTGTAGTAATAAACTTTTCCAAGTCTGTATATACTATACACTTACCTTATGATTATAGGAATCTGCCACATAGAGCAGCTTTCTTTTCTTGTCCCACGTTACTCCCAAGGGATGCTGCAGCTTTGCATTTATGCCCGCTCCATCCACATCACCAAATGCAAACAAATTCTGAAAAATTATTTTATTTAATTAATACATTTGGTTATTCAATGTGGACATGAATTTATATTATTGTAATTAAATGGAAGTTCACTGACTTAAAAAAAATGAGGACGATTTCAAAACAAGGATACTGAAACCTGGAAGTGTGGATGCTAACCACAGAAATGGAAATTCTCACATTTAAATTATAAATATGAATCCAGCTGATTTAATGACCACACAATGCTGAATGAAATTGGCTATTTTATGAATAAGTGAAGTAATTTCTTATCTAAGGAGCAACAGTCTGCGCTACATCCTGAGCGTCACAACCGCCACACATTTGCCCTCCAAGCGGCGAAGTTAAGAAATCGACGGCCACGGAAACTGATTTACCCTCTCACCCCAAAAGTGGTTCCTCCAGGTCAGGCTTGAGGAATATTAGTAGGGCAGTGTGGGGAAGTGTGAGGTGATTACCAATGGGTCTCTCTCTCCTCCTACAAGGTGCTTCACGGCGCCGTCCTTGAGCGAGACGGTTCTCACGGTGCTGCTCTCGCTGTCGGCCACGAACAGGCAGCTCCAGGGCTCCTCCTTTGCCAGGGACAGCCCCGAGGGCTGGGCAAACCCTGCCTTGTGGGGGTAGGCATTGTTCCTGTTCTCCTCATTCCCACTCCCGGCAAAGCGAAGGCAGACTCCTTGCTTTAAGTCGCTGAAGGCAAATAACAGGCAGTTTCAATCACGGGGTTCAAACAGCTCAGACAAGATGAATAAACAGAAGGTACAGAACAGGCACTTGTGAGTTATAAAACTGACTGTAATGCAGCAGTGAGGAATTACTCAAGGCCTTTGTGCTAACTTTTATATCACCTTAGCACATCGTTCATTACCAGGTAACTCAGCAAATGCAAGGAAAAGTAACATTCAATTATATGAACGGGCTTCACCAAGTATAGCTGTACTGCTCAAGTAGCATCTTTCATTTCATCTAACAGATATGGGAGAAGGAGGCAGACTTTTAAGTATATAAGCCTTTAAATGAAATTATTTTCACTTTAATTTGATTATCTCTCTTTAGGGTTTGAAAGCAGTTTATCAAGACAAGCAGCAAATTCCCATTTCTCTTGGTACAGTTGCTTACCTTCCCTTTGGTAGTTTTCCACCTTCCAGCATCAGAGCCCATATCTGGTGAATGCCTGCCATTGCTATCCATAACACATCATCTTCCTGAGTGCCTGAAACTTTTAGAAAGGGACACAGAAAACCAGATTAAAAAAACCCACTTTGGAAATGTTTTATAACACATATAAATCATCAAACCAACCCTGTTGCCCCCCCACCCCCCAATCCCATACTCATCTTCCCCATAGGGGAAAAAAATAAAACCAAAAAAAAAACCAGAACGAGAGAGGATGTCTTTCATCTACCAGAACTTGCTATTTTTCTTCTTGCTATTTTATTCCCAGGGGTTTAAAAATTGTGGTTTTAATATAAAAGGCAATGCTATGAGCAAGATTTGTTCTTTGCAACATTCTACTATTGTGTCTGTCTCACATGTTATTTTTGATTCATACCAGCCAACAAATAACTACTTATCTTTGCTAAGCATGGTTTTGGGAGATGCAATCTTGATTTTTTTTTTTTTTTTACTATACTAGTGACAAAATTAGATACTCCAAAAAACTACTGGGAGTTGTTTGCAGGTTTTGAAAAAAATAACCATGGATGTACCATTGTACATTACACACAAAGGACATGATTTTTGAAGGTAAGGGTAACTGCTGCTTGCCCTGGAAAGCACCAACTGCAGTTTATTCAAACAGTAAATGTGACCAGGGAATTTCCTAATTTCCCCCTGAAGTAATCATCCAGTTTCCAAGTTGTTTTCCCTCAGCACATGTAAATGTGGTGTCACAAATGCAAGATGCAGATCTGTGGAACAGAGACCTTCTGATCAAGAAGTGTTCAAGCATGTGTCAAGCATCTATTTGTTTTCAACTTGAAGTATAAAGCTACTACTCAGCAATCCAAATCTATAAATAACTGCACAAAGCTTGCCCAGATAATACTTCACAAAGAAAATTATACAAGTGGAAATTGAACAACATATTTGTTCTCTATAGCTTGAAATGTAATCACAGTACAGCAGTAAAAAAATGCATGAAGGCAAGTTGTGAAAGATAATGAAAAATCTCCCAACAGCCCAAAACCAAAAGAAATTTACTTACCTTAGTCATGCCTGAAAATCTTAAAGAATAGAAAGTTGACATTCAAATACTGCATTAAAATGAGGACAGTATTATCTTTTTAACACTGTCCCATGTAGTTACAGAAAACATTAACACATTTCTTTCTAAATAAATATATTAGGTGTTGGAATAATCATCAGCCACTCAGCAGAAAAATACCTTCAAATTGCTCACAGAAACTTTTTATTCACATGAACTTGTAAAGCACTGTGCATCTCATAGCTGTTCCTGAAAACAATCTCATGGATAATTCTCCTCTTCCTTCCCCCTACCAATATTTTGGAGTTTCAATACAAAAGCAATGTTATGCAAAATACTTGCAAGCATTTTAAATCTGACAAGTTAGTACAGAAAACAAAATCACCACCATTCCCCCAAGAGAGATCCTGCCATTCTTCTAATCCTAAGTCTTTTCTATACTACACATCACAAGAGGGGAGAAATGGCATCCTTCTTTCTCCAGAATTAATTTCCTTAAAACTGAGTTCTCAGTTGAGAACTGAGCTCAACTGAGAACAGTACTGGTATGATTTTAACAGTTTTTCTTCAGTATTTTCTATTTCTTGGATCAATATACAAGGTCCCAAGACTGTTATCAAAGTAACTCTGGTGACTCTTTTCTGCACCTCCCTGTGGCTCCATGTTTTTTACATAAACTAGAGCTCCAAAAATGAAAGTCAAACTTGCAAAGTGCCTCAAAGATTTTTCTTGATTCAAAAAGGTTTGCAAATTGAGTTGCAAAACACACATTTTATAAATTACCAGAAATGCTACCAAGGTTCCAACAATGCCAAAACCACTCCAGTATAAAAAATGAAAACAACACCTCCCTGTTCCAATCACTGTTTGATTAGAGCTCGTTCCTAAGAGATTTAAATTGAGAAAATAGATTATGAAATCATTTCACTCCTTCCTATATAGTAACTGCTCAGCTTCACGATTTTCTATTTCCATTATGCATATCTTGCACTTTCAGATGTTACTATTCTAAGTACCCCAAAATGAAAACTGTTAAAATCACTGGTCTATTCAGAAAGTGAGCTTTTTTATCTTGCTATGCTATGCAATTCATTCTGAGTTATCTCAGAAAGTTTTGTTAATTATTTAATATTCACTTTATCCACCAATTAAATGAAGGAGTAAGACTTGAACTGAGTACTGTTGAAAAATCTATTCCATTCATCTATCCAGTTCTCTAGTACCACAGACTGAAAACTCCCCTATGACAGCTAGGTGTTGAAAAATTGAAAAGGCTTCTTACTCTAATTCTGCACCCAGCAAGATGTATGAAATATGAGAAAAGTATCAATATTAAATTCAAATTTTACTGAATATGTAAGATTGATAGAGAGAAGATCTCTTCTTCAGCTACAGAATAAGGCAGTAAAAATAAGTAAGAGCTCCATAACCATCATAAATTTTAACACAAATATGTTCTACTGGATGGCCTTCAGAACAAAGAGAATGGATGCAAGCATGGAAACAGCACAAGCTCTTCGTGAAATTGTGGAAAATACATCAGAGTTTTAATTTAAAAAAATGACACAAACCTAAAAAATTAAAACGAATGCTACAAAGCTAAGGTATTTTATCACACAATAATCCTCAGATGGTTTAATGCTTTATGTTCTGATACAAAAGGTAGAAAAACTTTTTCTTTCATGATAGAACAACTTGAGGACATCACCATTGTTACCCTTGTACAGTTCTTGGAGGAGAAGGGGGCCAGGGAGAGCCAGAATGCTAAAATTATGGTAATGCCATTATTATAATAACTCCTTATCATCCATGAATGGAAAGTATTTCTTTCTAAAGAATTTATTATAAAACAACATAAGAGAGCAAAGAAATTCTCTTACATTTATTCAATTAAGCACCACATTCCACCCCATCTTGAGCTGTTTTAAAAATGCAGAGTAGTTTCTCCTTATTAGGCTATGTGCTTTCTTGTCCGTGGTGTGCCTGCATCCAATTGAGGTATGGCAGGCAAATGGGATATCCTTGTGTTACAAACATTCACTAACAGGGAGCTACAGCTCTGAGTGCACAAACATTCCCCATGTGATGATCCCTCAGCTATGGTACAGTGCTGCAGCTCCTCAGTCTGCCTCTTCTCTATCTGTGTGCTGAGAATTCACAGTCCAGTCTGCACACAGGCACATCTTCACACAGTCAGAACGCTGCTGACCATTCCTGGTGAGTCCATCTCAATGCACAGAAATTACTTTGTTTGGCACCAGTCACAAGCAGAATCTGTTTGAAGGGATTCCATTCCCAGGACTGCCACACTTCCAGCTTCTCTATCTGGGACTGCATGCTTACTTCCAGTCTGGGAATTAAAAGCCTGGGAATCAAAGTTACATTTTGTGGCTGGCACCACTGACATTTTCTAAATAGACTGAAGTCTGAAAATATTATTCCTGCTTACTAATTTTATCTTTGAAGAAATAAAAAGAACCAAGGAAGAACTCTGTCAGTACACTCATCCTCTGCAAATTCTCAAGAAACAAAAGGGGCTCCACATCACACCCTGCAGTTCACAGACAGCCACAGGCACAGTGAATGCACATCTCACCTGCTCTTCAGTCAGTGGAAGTTCAGCAAATAAATGCAAATGTGACAGAAGAATAGAGAATCAGTGTTCTTCAGTGAGACACAAACAGAAAAGCTCCAAAGGAATATTTTATTAGTGAAGCCTGGACTTTTACAAGCACATATCCTTCTTGGATGACTAGAAATCAATTTTTTCCTACCTGGCACTCTTTCACAAAGTGTTTGCATTATGCAAACAGCACGACCCTTTATTAAACAAAAGGCTTCTGGAATTTTCCTCCTTAGTTAACATACCTTCCCTCTCATTAAGGGAAATCCATGGATTTAGATACCAAGGGGGTTTCATACAGTGGAGAGATAATAGGCAGCTAAAATTATGACTGTAATGAAGTATTTTTTATTTCTTTCCCAAGTTTTCTAATTCAGGCCTTTTGTAATGGCAGTAGAAACATTTCAAAAATATCCCAAGCAGAAGAGATAGAATTTGCAAACATGAAAGAACTAATTTGGATTATTTAGTGATACATCATTTTAACTACAGAAGAAGCTAGGTCTGCTTATGTGTTTTACTCATTCCTAATTAAGCACAGCAAACACACACTTGAGGGTAGTTCAGCACCATGGTCTCCCTCTACTTCCAACACCTGCAGTCCATATTCCAAAGCACTTCCAACCTCAAATGGTAACAGTTAAAAAATTTGTCTCCTGATCCCAGCATGCTTGACAAAACCTCTCTAAGACTTGTTAAGATGTGTTTTTTGCAGCAGTTTTGCATTTGAAATTAAGAACTGATACACCACCTATTCTTCAGAAATCTGATTTGTAGTTCAAGCTTCTTTTTTGTGAACATAGATTTAATTCACAGAATCAGAATATAGACTGTGGAACAAAGAGAATTAGATCCATCACTCCATGTACAAATTTGACACCTGTTAGGATGGCAACTCTGCTAATCCAAGTGCTTCTTTTTTACTGAAGAAAGTAATCACTGTCATTTTGCATTTTGTCAAGACATAGAGAAGTCCAATGTAGAAAAGTAGTCTGTCAAACTAAACTGAATAAGATTACTGTTGAATAGTCACTCACTACTCCCATTATATCTTTATGTCAAGACTTCAGCCTTTGTATATCACAGGCACATTTACACTAAAATATTGACATAGGTACTGACATAGTATTGACATAATTTCTTAACCTGTTTCTATAATGAACATGCAAAATACTAATCAATTTTGTTACTATTACTGTTCAGCAATACTCATAAACCCAGAGTAAGAATGGGTAAATCCTGCTAGCAATCCTGCCCTGTAGCTTCCTAATTTCTTATTTCTCAAAAGACTTTTTCACCTAAAACAGTTCTTACACAGGAACAAAATCTAATAACTCTTTCACTTCATCCTTCTCTTTAATGAAGTTACTTCTTTGAAATTCCAAGAATATAAAATAACAAATAATGGCTATTTACAAGTAATTTAGGATCCAGCTCAACAAGAAAGACAATGCAGTTTTGTGTCAGTGATGTCTCTTACTGTGATTTTTTGTGGAGCCAAGTTTGTATAAGGGCAAAGCCAAATGGGGCATCTTTGAGCTTGTGCCTTGCATAGGAAACTGCTAAAGAGATGAGCAGGCCTTTTGCATTCCAGGTAAAACCACATTGCCACATCATGAAGTCATATCACATATGCAACATATCTTTGGAAGAATTCTAGCTTTGCTTTGTCCAGAAAAATGATTCCAAATTAAAGCCTGATGATAGCAAAAGCAGCTCTTTTATTTTCAGCTATTACCCAGGAAAATTTCTTCCACAGGACAGTGGCCAGAGCCACAGAATGAGACCAGATTAGAAGGAAAAGGGGTGACATGTAGAAGAAAGCATCCCTTCAAGATACAGACAGTTCAGACATAAACACTTCATGTACAATCTGAGCTCAAGCAGGAAGTGCTAATTGCCTACTGCTTAAGTGATTTTTTTTTTTTCTTTTTTACATTATGAAAGAATCACCATGAGTAATACAGGGAAAAAAAAAAAAAGTTTGCTCTGGAATGCAGTGGTACCAAATAACTCTCCAGTAGAAACACAGAAGGATGAAAAATATCTTACATACTTTTGCCTTTTAAGGGCTATAAAAATTGCACCAGTATGATAAGATACTGTACTTTCATTTAAATCATATCTACATAATACTTAAATTGACATAAAAATTTCCAACAAATTTACTGAAAGTATGGGCAATACTGTACTTGGGAGTTTCTATAAATAGATTACAATCATGCAGTTTAAGACCAGATTTTGGAATGTGAAACACATGGTTATGTCACCAAGCACAGGTCATTGTCCTGCTCCTGCCAGCAAGAATGCAGCTATCAAGAACATTTCATGCTCAAATCAACTGTGCATTAAAGTATCACTTGCTTTCAACACCCACTAAATAAAAATAGAAGGGCACAACAGAGAAAGCTAAAAAAGCACATAGTAATTTTGTAATGTATTTTTAAGCTGCTGTCCCTCCCCTTCTATTTCCCACACAATCTGTGTCAATGCAAATTTCAGCACCAACCTCAGCAAAGCCAGAATTTAATCCATGGAGTTCATTCAAGAATTTTAACAGGAAGGTAAAACACAAGCTCAGTGGCCACAACTAAAGAAATAAAAAAGATGACAAGGAAGAACACTCTGTCTGAATCCTACCATCTGTTTTGTCTCCTTTAACTCCCCTGCCTCAAAAGGAGACATTTGTGCCAAATTTAATTTAAATAGTGTTTCACACTCACTTTATCTCTGTCTCAGATTTCACATCTGTATAGAACAGGGCAACAAGAACCTACTTAAGAAAATATTATGTAGATACTCAAAAGAATGCTACAGAGTATCAGTTCTGAATATTAACTTATCTACCTCATTGAAGTTTTTCTCAGTATTTTCCTTTTCTTAACCACCTACATATTAAGGTTTTAAAGGAATAATAATATTTTGGTCAATATGTATACAGAAGTAAACTCAAAAAATGTCAATGATAGAGGAAAAACTTTTCTCTTAAAAGGCAACCTTTCCCCTTTGAGACTTTGAAAAACATGAGGATAAGCTGTTTAATACTATCTTGTGTAGTACATAACCTGCTTAAACATTTCAACTTCCTTTTTCTCCCTTTCATGTTCTGGATAGCATGGTGGTGGATACTGAAGGTAAACTCCCAGAAGTATCACTTGTTTAAAAATTATAAAACCCATGTATAAAAAACCAACTATAAATCCATCTTCTGCACCTACACAGAGTTTAAGCTACATAGATCTAAGGAAAGTAGGAAGGTAGGGTGTTATTTCCCACATGCCACACCAGTTAACATAAAAGTCAAACTTTTAAAGTTTGTAATGGTGAACCTACATTTGTTGAAGTGCATGTTCACTCCTATAACTTGCAGAGAGATGTAAGCATATCCAAAAAAAAGGACACTGCTGTGGGGGTGCAAACAAAAGTAATTTTTGAAGCTGTCATAAATTACTTTACTCATCCAAACGCCTGACACTGGCAGACCAGTTTTAATACTCTGACAACAGGGCATAGGCTTGTAGGACAGCACTCTGAGAGGCACAAATGCCCTCTGTGTTACACTGCAGAGCAGCAGAACATCCCACTATGCTCAAGCAAGTTGCAGCTTAGCAATTTGCAACTCAACAATGCAACCTTGGCAAACTCTGCTGCATTGCTGACAAACTATTTTGCAGTCTGGCAACAAACTAAAGGAGTCACTGAAGCTTATGACAGGAAAAAATGCCTGCTAGACATGCACTGCAGCCCTGGTTCCTCATGTTCTGGGACAGATTCCTGCTAACATTCCATTCAATATAACTTTCCATTTTCACAACTCTGTGGTTATAGTTTACTGAAGAATTTTAGAATTTATTGCTATTATAGTAACGTATACTTTCCCCCAGTTTATTTATTAGGTTTATTACCCTCTCAAAAAAAAAATTAAATTGATTAAATCTCTGTTTAACTGACAGTTTATTTTATATTTTTTGGCAATCTAAACAGACAACTGACTAGTAGGTTCTAACTGAATATGAAAAAAATCTGCACTGTTCTGAACAAAGTGCATTCAGAAGATTTGATTTCTATGCAAATACTTATTAAAATTCAGCAGCCAGTGTTGAACAGTACAGATGACTAATCCTCTACAGGTGACTAACTCAGTAAATACTATGTTCATGTTGATAACAATTATCATATCAATTAACATTTAACAAGCAGAGCTCTCAAAACGAAAAAAAAATCATATATTTAACTACTGACAGAAGAAAGCTTGAAAATTTTAATTGAAAAATTAAAAGTAAAATTATAGGATACTTTGAATAGTTCTGTAAACCAGCTCAAGTTTCTGAAGCACTGATCAGTTATTAGTCTCCTCTTTGCTGATCTGTGAAACAGCTCTGCAATAACATCCCACAGGGATCAGCTTTCTGGTTCAAGATCTCTTGAAAACAACACCATACAAGCCTCCTGATTCACAAAAGGAAAATCAGATTATACAAAATTCAGTAAAACTCGTGCCTGCACTAGTAGCTGCCCACATCCACTGACATTTTTCAGGTGCTCTTAATGCTCTTCCATCCAGGATTCTGTATGGTTAACACAGATTGTAAGGGTTGCTGACCAGTCAGAAAAAAGTGCTTTTTTTTTTGTACAAGACATGTTAATGGAAGTGCTAAATCTGAAAACATATCCCAGTTGCTCACTCAAGTACTCAAGGCTGCTGGTTGTACTCTGTCTATACTGACAATGTATCTGTACCAGAAGATTCTACACTATCAGCATTTCTCAGCTGCATGGACCTGGTGGACCAAGGCCAGAGGAGGCCACAAGGATGAGTCAAGAACTGGAGCAGCACCTCTGCTATGGAGACAGTCTGAGAGAGTTGGAGTTGTTCAGCCTGGAGAAGAGAAGACTGGAGAGACCTTAGAGCACCTTCCAGTACATAAAGGGGCTAAAAGAGAACTGGAGAGGGAATTTTAATAAAGGCATGCAGTGACAGGACAAGGGGAAATGGCTTCAAACTGATAGAGGGCAGATTTACATCAGAAATTAGGAAGAAATTCTTGACTCTGAGGATGGTGAGGAATTGGCACAGGCTGCCCAGGAAAGCTGTGGATGCCCCAGCCCTAGAACTGTTCAAGACCAGGCTGGATGAGACTCTGAGCAACCTGGTCTAGCAGAAGATGTCCCAGCCCATGGCAGGAAGGTGGGAATAATAGTCTTTAAAGTCCCCTCCAGCCCCAACCATTCTGTGATTCTATGTTCCCTTACATTTCAGTGTCTTTTGCTCCCTCATAACTGACACAAGATTTTAACAAATGCTTCCATGTCAGTAAAATGTTACTGAACTCATAAAACACCTCTATATTCAAGATATTAGAGGTAAATCATGCTCCTTCCTACCCTGTTCATCTGCAGATTAAAGAAATCCCAATATAGGAAGTCAAATTCTCATGTCTGAAATACCAACCTAAGGGTTTTATGCCACATCAAAGCATTGTTCTGTCATTGTTAATAAACTGGCATCTGCAACTTCTAAATTAGATTGAAATGGAAACATGAGAAAGTTTCAACTCACAGTCAGTAAGAGCTGAAAACATGGCAGCTATGAGATGCCAGGCTCAGGTGTGTATGTGAATTAGGAAAGAAAGCTACTTAAATCATCAGAAGGTGATTCTTGCATCTTATTATACAAAGACTTATTTTACCTCCTGATGCTTGCAAGGTTTGTGCTGAGGTATTCCTCTCCTATCTGACTGACTCTATAGTGATCTTCAACCTAATGATTTCATGTCACCTAAACAGGAATAAAGTGGTCCCCAAACAAAATTATTTTTATTTCCTAAACTTAAATATTTACAAGTGGTTGGACATGTCTGTATAGTCAAGGGAAGGAGCTTTTAGACAATGCTTACTTCCTGTAAAATGTACCTGCTTCTTAAGTGATCCTGGCTTAAGGCACTGGCCTAACAAAAGCAATCATGATTTCCTTCTGTGTTTAGATGAAGTAACTACATAACTTGATACAAAAGAATTTTTCTTCCATCAAGTAACATTTCAGGAGCCAAAGCAGAACTGCAGTCCTGCTTTTAATAGAAACTGTTGTGTTCTAGAGTCAGTTTTACAGCAGATCTTTACTTCTTCTATCTCAGATTAATACCAAAACAGGAAAACATTTTGCCAACAGTCACATGTGCAAATATGAGATGCTAAAGCTCAACTGATACAGTACCTGAACTTCCAAAGACCACATCCCAGGGAGAGCTGATGGGCTGCTCTTCTCCTTTTGCTCCACCTTCCTTATCAACACCTTGTACCCCAATGCCTGCTACAGTGGTCACCACCTGCAACTCCAGGTCAATCTATGGGAAGCAAAATGACACATTAAATGAAAGTATGAAATTAACTTGACCAAAGTTACAGATAATTTGAGACAGATGTCAAAACCAGAGAAATCCTAACAAATATCAGGCATTTGTTTTTTAGGGAATAGTTTTACCACAATGCTTGTTGATGGACAGGGAGTATGGGGGTGAGGAAGCAGCAGGCAGCATAAAAACCATGTACATGGAAGTCTATTCCATGTGCAACAAAAATTAACACTGCTCTGTCAGCATTCACTCAACAGCTGTAGAAGAAACCATCACAAACTTCTGGATAAAAAATTAGATAAACAAAAGATGTATTTTTATTTTAATCTCATATAGGAATATGACATAAAAACTCACATACTGTAAGACTATTTCCCATCTCCATATAAAATAATCCGTACAGAGGCACCTCAGATGCATTAAGGGTGCAC
Organism: Aegithalos caudatus; assembly: GCA_013389925.1. Classification (NCBI taxonomy): domain Eukaryota; kingdom Metazoa; phylum Chordata; class Aves; order Passeriformes; family Aegithalidae; genus Aegithalos; species Aegithalos caudatus. The sequence goes on along the minus strand of WEIU01022690.1, from coordinate 535,195 downwards.
CTCCTCTAATCAAAAACGGGGTATTGGTGAGACCAAGATCTTCTAAGATGCACACAATACTTTAAATAATAATGCAATACTATATTGCATCACCAAACTAAACTTCTGATTATCCTATATTTAACCTAATGTAAGATCCAGTTCCTACTTGCTAAAACTTTGCAAGTGTTTCACCAAAAAGAATATACTTGCAGCCAATTCTGGTATTAGGGCACTTAGCTGTATTTGAGAGACCCAGACAGCCCAGGGAAGTTTGGATATTCATTGCACCATAGCACTACAATAACTTTAGATAAGAATCTGATACTACTGGAAGTGAAACAAAACCAGTTTTTGCTTCCAGTACCAAGAATAGATGTTTCTCAAACAGGAAAGTTAAGAGTGACTAGGAAAAAACATAACCAAAACCCAGTATGCTATAAGGAGTAGCCCACCTCATCTGCATTTGAAAGGATGCACAAAAGTATACGTAGCCCTTAAAAAACACCCTGCACAACTGCATTTCTTTATAAGATATTGGACCAAATTTCCTTTCTGATGTTATTTGGAGAGTAATTAATCTGGTCAAATTTTCACCTGTGTAAGCAGAATACAGCAGAAGAATTAAACTTTGAATTTCCTAATGGAAATTTTACCTTTCTAATTAGGTGATTTTCTGTATCAGCTACATAAATAACATTATTTTTTATAGCGATCCCCTGTGGTGAGTTGAAAGCTGCCTCTGAAAATCCTCCATCTCTCCTTCCACTGTTTGGACCTATAAATAAAACACAGCAAACTCAAAAGTAAATTTTGAAAAAAATGAAGTGCATACATTTAAACCTCTAAGAGAATTACATATTCCAAGAGCTGCTTTCACAGCACCTTGTACATTTTACATTATTCCTATTTGGTGTAGTCTCATTTTAGTCACTGTGCTATGTAATCAAAATTGCCCGGTGCTATTACATTCTGAGCTCATTCTGCACAAGTTCCCTGCTTTTTTAAGCTCATATTTTAAAGAGAGGTCTTAATAGGGTTCTACACTGTTCTAGAGGATTCCTAATAGGGATCTAAATTGCACTAAAAGACAACAGCAACAATGGAAGACAAAAATAAAAAGCTATAGGTTTTTTTTTTTATTCTTGACTACATCAAAGCAAGCCAGCAGGAAAAAAACAAAACAAAACCAAAGCTCAACTCTATTTCATTGGTTTAGATTTTGATGTAATCACAAATGAAACTAGTATTTGATTAGCAACATTTTCTCATTAAGAAAACTAATTAGGAAAAAGATGATATGGAACTAATTACACAAAAGAACACTAAGAATGATGGAGTGACAGTCTTCTGCATACAACAGCAAGGAAATAGAAAGGAACATCACAGTTTGAAGGTAAGCACTGTACTTCAGAGGAGGTAGCATTTAAAGTGCATTAGCAGGATGTGTCAGCAGAAGACATTTAGGTATGAGTTATGTGTGTACCCTGATTTATGATGCAAATAACAATTTCAACCTTTGTGAATGCCCACATTTACTACTGCATTATCAACTTCATTACATTATTTTCTGCCCACTGCATCATTTAACTGAGTCACTGGAATACACAAACTTTTACAACCTCCAGTCAGAAATCAACTTAGACCTTATCAGACAAAAAGGACTGAAGTACAGACGTGTCAGATTCCAGCAGCTCCCCTAAAAAGTGAGAGGGTGCACATCCCCAGGGAAGGGAATAGCACACAGTGCCAATGGAAGGAGGGTACCAGTTTGGAGCTTAGGACACTCCTGAATTCCTGTTTAATGACTGTTCCAGAACACTCTGCTAGTAGGCAGAGACTTCCTCTGTCATATCAAGCAGAAACAAAATTCTCTCGTATTTGTCACAAGAAATCCTGTTTGCACATCCTAAAGGAGAAAGGTATTTAGACTAATTCCTTAATGATAAATCAGATTAACTCAAATAAATAGCCTGTCTAGCCAATGCAGTGTAACTTCAAATAGCAAGAGAATTTTTCCTCCTTTCTTTAAAGAGAAGAGTATTTTTATGAGATTTGTAGGATCCTGCCCTGGGGCAGGCATTAGTCAATTCCAGACTTAGTAATATAGGACACATCAAGCACACAGGTCCTGATTCTGAACCATAAACAAACCATTGTTTTCAATAATTGGAGAATTCATCTGCTTCCTAAATTGGTCTATTATGGTTGTCCTAACAGTTACATACTTGTTGCACTAAGATGTAACTGACCATTTTAGTAGGTTCAAAAAAAATAACAACTTCACTGGTGAAACAGTAAAACATACAAAGATTGTGCAAACTGTCTTCATTTGCATTGTAAAGCACATTGTTATTTCACAAAAGCAAGTATGGGTGTTAGTTTTCTAAAGCTGAAACGTTACTTACATAAACTTTGTAATAAATGTAACTAAACTTAAAATATTTTCATTATTTTCATAACTTGTTTATACATTATCATCTCAGTTTTATTGAGAACACAGGTCTTTTTGTAAGTACTAAGGCAACTGCATTTTCAGATGCCTGTGTACTTACTGGAATGCCACTGTTCTTAGTAATTGTCCTCTGCTTTTGAAACCAGAGGAGATCCTAAACAGGAACGCTCTTCCATTGAAAAAACTCAATAACCTAACAAAAAACACACATGAAAAACGTCTCCTAACAGCACCACCACCACAACTCAATGTTCACTTCTATTGGAAAGGGAGGCATTACAGTCTCTTGTCTCTTCCCTACCTTGCTGCTCGATGTAGGTGTACGTCCTTTACACCTAAAATCATTTGCAACTCCTTCAGTGCAATACAAAATGCATTTTTGTACTGGGCACCACATGAAAACATGAACTTTAGTCAATGAAGCAATGAAAAACAATTAGGCATCTCCAACAATTGCATTAACAGTCTCCCACTGATGGTTACACCATATCCCTCACATCGAGTAAAAGCGATTTTAGTACAAAACAAAATTCTGGCAATGCTTACAAGCTGCCAGGGCCTGTAGGAAAAAAAAATCAGCCCAGCAAACACACTCTACTCCTAAACTGAAATTGCTATAATAAACTTACATATGTATATGTCCTTACCTCCAATAGTGTGCAGAATTTGTCCATTTTTACGAGTAACCAAAATCCTGTGATGTCCAGTGTCTGCTATGACCAACCTTTCTCCTGAATCATCCACAGCCACTTTGCCAGGAAACAGCAGAGGAGAAGGTGGAAGGGAGTCTCTGTACAGCTTTATTCCAATGCTGTTATCTTTGATTTGTCCTCTTTCCTTGTAGAATTTCAGGGTTATAGAAGTAAATAAAAACAATTTCTCTCTGTGTCCCTCTCCAACAAGAGAAAACAGCATATTTCCACGAGGCCCAAGAATGACCAGAGTTGGCCAGCAGGACACTTCCAGTTCATGCCACAGTGTAGCATCAGCATCATTCACTACAGGGTGGACAATATTGTATCTCAGAACAGCACTTTTAATGTTATCCAGAACTTTTTCATTTGGGAATTTCGCTGAATGGACACCAACAATAACAAGACCATCTGCAAAGAAAAATGAAGTTGTGCACTGAAATGTATTTGAATAATAATAATTAAGAAAACAACAATGGAAAAATGAACCACAGTTCTCTCATAATCTGATTGACTGCTTCCTAGAATGACAGGATTTGAACAAACAGAAAGCAATTACATCTCGGTAGGAATATAGGTAGCTACATACAGAAAATACTGAAGCTCAGAAATAACACTTCAGTAAAATTACAAATTTTAGGACCATTACTTCCCTAGCTGGTTGACATGGATTGTTCTCAGTTCCTGAACCTCTACATACTAACCCAGAAAATACTTTCAAAATAACTGTAGGTAAGCTGTAGCTGTTCAACTGATACTTGGGTTTGTTTTTTTTAAGATACTTAGGACACCTCTTTGCCTTCTGATTCCTATACACAATTAGTAGAAAGTTTTAGAGAATTCTTTTTCACAGTTTAGTAGAAGCCACAAAAATAACACCAAACTGTGGAACTCCAGAATTACCTGGACATATCTACCTCTAGAAAAACAGTAAAACATATAATGTATAGGCCTCTGAAATCAATACACAATACACAATTCTGTATTTCAAATAAAAATGGCAGCACTGACAACTGTGACAAATAACACTCATTACAAACAAGGCAGGGTTGAAAATAACTATTTCACAATTAAAACATTAAGAAGTCACTATAGCTGTTACAGTCTTGTCAACTCTATTGGAGTAGCATGTTGCAGTATCAGACAGCTGAAGTTGTACAATCATTAACTGCTGAAATCCAAACAGCAGGTCAAATATTTCAAGTGTAAAGAGATCAGCTGCAGTGCTTGTATCTGTCCTTCAAAAAAATCATTAAAGCTAGAAAGACAATTCCATAGTGAACACTTGAACAGCACAAATAAGGTACAACATCCCCTTGTGAGGAAAACTGTGGAAATGATGGATGCTATGCTCAGAAATACAATAAAATGCTTTGTTTGACGGATTACAGCAGAGCACAACGCTGGATTTATGCCAAGCTATTTCTGAATATTAAAAAGTACTTCCTCTTATAGAAGTCATTTCTGGACTGCTGATAACATGAACTGAATATGCACTGGAGTTTAAAATAACTTTCTGAATGCCACTTGAAACACAGAAATAGCACCACTGGAGATAGCAGTGAGAGCATATCAGATAAAGATGCTGGGAGACATTCAATCCTATGGAAAGCAGTCTTCCTTTTGAAACAGATCTCCTCAAGTTCCAGACAACAGAACTATGGCACATGTACTATTATGTTTATAATGATTGAGGATCACCCTGACATTACAGCCTGCTGTGTTTAAATTTCTACTGTCTGGTGATCACACAGCTGAAGTTTCAACATGCTCCATGTAAGGGCATTTGAACCACATGAAAGCAAAGTCACCAGAGTATGCATGTACAGAGTATGCATGTACACAGTGTCAACTAGATCATGGTTTGTTCTTGTAACTAAGAAAAAATAGACACTATACCTTCAAGTATTCAAACAAGAGATTGCAGACCCAAATGCATTATGAGAGATGCTTTGCCCAAGAAGATGTTTTGTTCTTCCAACTTTTATCTTTCTCAGCCCTCTCAAGTCAACAAGTCTCCCCTCCCCTTTCTCCTAGTAATTAGTAAATTTTGTTTGCCTTGGGTGAAGAAGATGCACACTGATATAAGACCATGTACTGAAAAGTTTTTCTATGGCTTAAAAACCCACCACCCTTACTGCATTGTATATTTATACATATTAGTGTAATGTTAAGATTTAGACATATAGCACTGCAAAGAGAGATTAAATAACCCAGAAGGGGCTGACAATCAAGACATGAAAACAGCAGAAAAGAACCAAAAGGGTTCTACAGTGAAAAAAAAACCACAATGTATTTTTTTTGTTTGAAATATCAAGCACCTCAATCTCTTCCTGAATCCAACTGCTATCCTCTGCTTCCCAATATTTAAATTTAAAATTAATGTTCCATACACCTGTTCCTCTTTCCTTTTACCACCACTTTCACCCCAAGCATCTCTTTTCTCACTCCAGTTTCTACAGGAAACAGGACAGCTGAAATCCAAAGAAAACTTTCAAATACAAAAATCATTTATCACCCACCAGCAAAGCAGTGACTCCTGTGACAGAAGTTTAATACAAGTCAAAGGATAAAATATGTCTCCAAGTGCACCTTTAGTTTGGAGTGCTGCAGCCTCTTCTAAACCAGAATAGATATGCAAGCACTTTTAGGTGAAAGCTTTTGGGAAGAAGTTGTTAAAATGAGTATTTTGTTATCAGCTGATTTAACACTTTAGCATTAAAGAACAGATTAAGGATATGACAGCAATATTATTACACTCAGTATACTATAAAATAGTTATAATTTAAAGGTATCATTCATTTTATGCCAACATAATCTTCCAAAATATCTATCTAGACCTTCTTCCCAACATGCCTGATCCACAACTCTCCACTTATTGTCTGACATTCACCTTCCACTTAAAAGTGACTCCCTCTCAAAAAACATGCCATGATTTTTCCTTATAAGATGAAGTTGCTAACAAACATTTAACTTTGAAACATAACACTGCATCTCAAACTTCTCCAAAGCAAACATCTAAGCTTTACAAGGTAGAAAAATGAGTTTGAATTTTCTGTGAAGTGCTAAGTAACCTATGCAAAGCACTACACTATGTAAATTTCAAAGATATTGCAATTTCCTTCTCTAGTGAAAAAGGAAACACATGAAAATAAACACTGCCACAATTATAAACCAATCAGAAAGAGCAACGGACAATCAAACACTGTAATGTTATTTACTACATATATATTGTATTTAATATAATATTTTAGGACTGAGAGTAACACTGTTCTTCATCTCCCTGTTCAGTCTATTAAAATATCTCAGATAAGTGAGTGGCTGACACTGTGTAAGACTACAGCTTATCTCTGACAAGCCATCATGACAAGACACTGCATTCTAAACAGAAATTACCCTGCATTTTTATTCAGTCAAGGTGAGAGACAGATCTCATTTCAGATGTGACTTTAAACATCACAATTCCCTCTCTAGGATACAAGGCTATTAATGAATCCCTGTATATTAAATACAGCATGATCCCAATAGCAAAAAAAATTCTACAATAAGCTTACATATTTTGTTATTTCAGTTCCAATGGAAAACAAAAGTAATCTGTATCCTATTCTACCACCTGTCTATATCCATCCTACCACCTTTACTATATTCCTCTTAAAGCTGATTCTTCAGTAAAGGGTAGAAAGTTACCTAGTTATATTAATTTTGAGCCTGTATCTCACATTCTTAAGTAGCTTTTTGAAAGTCACCTTATTTTATAGAGGTATCAGATTCGGGCTTTAACACATATCCTGTTTGTCTAATTACACAGACACAACTTTATTTAACCCCATTTAAAAATGTGATGGAAGCACACACAGTCACCTTTTTTTTGGCTACTTAAAAGATTAGAAGACATTTTTAGACACCCCTGAAATATTGCCAGCAGTTTAGTAACCAGCAACAAAGTGACTCAGCTCCTCAGCCTGCAACAGTGCCAGGAAATTCTATTCTGAGCCAGCCAAAGCACTTTTACCTTTATCAGAGTACTGGTGCTCTAAGGCATGGAGGTCAGGCAGCAGGTGCAGGCAATTGATGCAGCAGTAAGTGAAGAAATCCAACACCACAACTTTTCCACAAAGGTCTTTGTGAAGAGAAATAGGACCTTCAGTGTTTAACCATTGCAGATCTGGAATTCAGAGAGCAGTGACAGCCACTTAGGGGAAGGGTAGGGAAAGGCACCAACACCACACAATGCTCCTGCTACTTTTAACTTTTTTAAAAAAAAAGAGTTTGAGATCCCTTTTGATGCAGGTAGAAAAGCAAACAAAAAGTATTTTATTTATCCAGCTCATCCTTATGTTCTGCAATTCTTCATAACTAGTAAATGAAGATATAATTAATAAGCTTCACTGTAACATGAAAGTGTAGTTTATATCTTCACATAGGCACTTTTTAATTGAAAGAACATGTAAACCTCAAAACAGATTTCATACAATTTAAAACTCGATCTACATTATTCAACCCCCAAGAGTGCCATTTGTGTAACAATCAACTATTTAAGACACATGTAAAGGCTACTAAAAGTTTAAAAATGTTAAACTCTTACTGATTTTTTCCCAGTTTTGTAAAGAACTGATTTCAGAGGTCATTGGAATATTCTTGTGCTTATAGCTTTGATCTTGATTTTCAAAGTTTGACAGGTATCAATTAATTTTGTCACATGGGAGGAAACACACCTTTTTCAGATATGCACAACAGTACTACTCCTGGTCATTTATTTTAACCACTTGACATGAGACATGAAAACATTCTTTCCTCCCCTGATCCCATGAGAGGTATCAAGATAAGGAATAAATATCCCAAAATGTGGTATGCCAGTGGTCTCCTAACATTCCTGAAAACTATAGAGTGAAAAGATAGTTATGATAAAATGCAAAGCTAACTAATTTTTGATCTTTCACTTTGACAGTTTCAGAAAATTCTTACAGCTCCAGAAGTTATTCCTACTCAAGTCAGCAGGAGGCTTCTTTTGTGTTTCACTAAGAGCAGACTCTTCTCTATCTCCATATACTTATAAACATAAATGGATGCATACACATTTAGCTTTGATGAGAATAATAATTCAAGTATATGCTTTATTTCCACAGCATAGGAGCTTTACTGTTCACTTTTCCAAAGAAAAGGGTACTTTATAAAGGGTGTATATTTTACAGCATTTCTCCCCTTTTCACTAGAATTAAAATACCTTTCATAGATATTGGCTACTTATTTGAGCTCTTTTTTGAGGAGAAAATAAGCCTTGACAGAAGAATGAAACAATACTCATGGCAAAAGCTAAAATTCAATTCAGGGCCCCAAATCTAGAAGAGAGAGCATTCCTTGTGCTCCACTGGTTAAAAGCTGTAATTCATTCCTGTGACAGGAGTGATTTTAACCCTGAATCTCACCCCCCGAGCTCTCTGCCTTGCAGTATGATGTGAGCTCCCACAGCTGCAGCGAGACTCTCAAAGCTCAAAAAGACCCTGAGCAGGACTTGTAAGGTGTTACAAGACTTAACCTTTGATTTTCCCCTTGGCACAAGGAGAGACATAGAAATGTGTGAAAGGGACAAACCACCGCAGGACGATGAATTTCATCTCCAGCAGTTTGTATTCCCAGGGGCAGGAAAACTGACAAGGGCGGCTCCGTCATGGGGACAGAGCGCTGGGGAACATCCTAGGGGATGCTCCGGGAAACCGAGAGAGCCCAGGAGAACACGGGGAGAGTTAGTAAAGTTCTCACTATGACCAGAGGCGACAGATATAAATACACAGTACAGCCGGGAACAGATTTATAAGAGAGGCTTTACAGAACGTGTTTTTGCAGCTAGCACCATGGAGAGGATGTTTAAAGGGGTTCCTTTGCCTTGCCTTTCGCTGCGGGTGCTCCCAGGAGTGGCATTTCCTGTAGCTACAAGTGCCATTTCAACAGCGGCTCACGGAGCCGGCCCTGCCCGGTGCTCGCAGGCAGCGGCACCTCCAGGCAAACCCCACACGGGGAGAGCCGGGGCTCCGCCGCCTGTCCCGGGGAGACNTTCTTCAGGTATTGGTAGACCAGGTTCTCCTTCTCCTGGGCGGTGTCAGCGTCGAGCAGCGCGTACTCGAGCTGTGTCTGGGCGGGCAGGAGCCCCGCCAGCCCGCCCGCCGCCATCGCCTCACCCGGGCGCTGTTTACCGGCCTGGCGCTTCACCGCCGCACATTCGGCACCGCCCGCGGCGCCAGGGCGGAAAACCGCCACCGAAAAAGAAAATAAAGCACGAAGCGCAGACACGCAATAACTCGTCTGCCTTAAAGTTGGACCTCCTCACTTCTTCTTTGTTTTTACGTATCCTTGGTATCCACAGCGGCACATTCCCAGGGGGAGCCCACGGTGGAGATTCCCGCGCAGCAGATTCAACACAGCCCGTGTTTCCCGCCCGGCTGCTTTAGCGTTTTAGAGATGTAAAATAATTGAGCAGCACCGAAAAAAGTCGAAACCAAGTTCCGGTAATTTAAACGGTGGGTTTCGAGGCTTTTTTTGGGGATGCATACTATGGAGAAGCGGAGAAGCTGAGCGGCAGCCGCGGTGACGAACCTGCGGAAGCGAATGAGCGGCAGCGGCGGGAAACGGCGGAGGAGGCGCTACCTGCGGAACCGGCGGGACCCGGGATATCCCAGGGAACATCCCGGACACTCGGGAGCACCGGGACATCCCAGGGACATCCCGGACACTCGGGAGCACCGGGACATCCCAGGGACATTCCGGACACTCGGGAGCGCCGGGACATCCCAGGGACATCCCGGGACACTCGGGAGCACCGGGACGTCCCAGAGAGCATCCCGGACACTCGGAGATACCTGGGACACACCGTGAAGCAGCACCGGGACCTTCTGGAGGAGCATCACAGGACACTCCGGAGGAGCATCCCGATACCTCTACAACGATCCCGTAGCTGAATTCTTCCTCGTTTTGTTTTCAAATCTTTAAAATCTTCCTTGCCGCCGAGGCCGGGTGGAGCTTACGATGCAGAGGGAAAACTGAAGGAAATGGCTCACCCTGGAAGGCTCTGCAGACTCGGGCCCTGTGTCACAGGAGAAATTGCAAATCTGCAAAGAGACGCTCATTAAATTATTTTTGGGATAGGATCCACAATGCTCCTGTCCCATCAGGGACTGTTGCTTGGTTTATGGCCCAGTGTTGCTTTTTTAACATGGGCTTTTGGAGCTTCTCCTCAGATAGTGAAGAGTGGAGGGAAGACAAAATATATTAGCGGGAGGAAAGGCAGGTTTGTGAACTGTTGGTTAAAAGAAAGGGGAATATTTCATGTGTTGCCATGTCTGAAGATGCTTTATTGGAAGAGGACATTTGGGAGTACAAATCCACTCGGAAGCGAAGGCATCAGAGTAATTCACAGAGCATCTCTACTGTGCAGGAAGTAAGTGATGGCAAGGGCAGGCCAAAAAGAAAGAGAAATAGGAAAAAGAAATCCACGGAAAAAACTGATACACCTCAGAAAACCAAGCAGAGCTCACGGCCAGGTCAGGATGTGGATCACAGTAGAGAAGACAGTAGTGTGCACTCCCAGGAAAGCGTGGGTAGCCTGGCAGAACAGAGCTCACAAAACGCAAAGCCCGTTCACGATGGATTCTGTCCCAGCTGCCAGATGCCTTTCTCCTTGCTGTTGGTCCAGACCCCTCAGTGGCACGTCTATGAATGTTTGGAAACTCCAGGACCCATTGAGAAAGGTATGAATAGAGTAAGAAAAAAGCTCTCAGAGACAAGTTGCAGACTTCTCATGAAATGATGCTGCACACTTGGCTTTTTTAAATTCAGCTCAAAATCTGAAATGGTAGTTGGTATGACTTCTAGCATGTTTTATTATGTTGTTACTGATCAGTCCTGGTTTTGTATGAAATTTTTGCTTCTTTGTGAAGAACGTGGAAATCTGACACGAAAATCGCATTTCAGAATCTAATCTCAAAAATCTGAGAAAGTTTCATGACTGTTTATCAAGTTTTAGTATTTCATTGAACAAACTGAAGGTGCATATTTAAAATAATGAAACCTGTTACAATTACTAAGTCAGTGTCAGAAAATAACCTTCAGGCAGGAGGGTGCTACTTTTGAGATCAAGTTATAGATTCTCTGCAGACATAGATTTTATTATCGTGTGTCCTTGTTGGTATGTGATTTGTTCAGTTGTCTATGGACATTTGGATGCTGAAATATGCCAATTTACTTGAAATGTTAGTTTCTGTGCCAATGTGGTTTAGAAATTTTATATAGAAATAAACATTCCTGTATCATAAGACAACTGTTTTCTTTTGAGCTCTGTACAAGAGGACTAAAACTGACACATTCCAAATTTCATGGGGAAATACCATATCTGAACAGATTCAGGTATCCAATTTATGTCCTTAATATACCTCATAACTTTTCTAAAACAGAAAGCATACAGACAGGAAACATGAGTAAAGGCTGTTTTAGGTAATGCAACCAACTCTCCTTTTTATATTGTAGTAACTTCCCTAGAGTTTCTTCTTCAGAACAATGAAATGTAAGTCCTTTCATGCTGATTTTGGCAGTGCTTTTAATTTAAGGCAGGTGTTTTAACACCTCATTTCCATCTTACTCCCATAGCTAACAGGTGAGAAATCCTTCTGAGGGGTTTATTTATGCATTCACTTGAAAAGCCTGAAAAGTTAGGCTGGCAAACTGTCAGTGGGAAAGGCTTAGGGAAGAGCTGTGGGGTTTTTCCTAGCATCTCCATGCTGAATGTTTTCTTCATATAGGTAAATAGATTTTTTTTTTTCTTAGTGTGTAATATCAGACACTTTGAAATGGAATTTCAGGTCAATTCAGAGTTGAGATTTGATTTGTTTGTTTGTTACTTCTATTTGAAATGTACTGGCTGTTTCTGGTGCTGCTTCTCTGAGCTTGTTGCTTTAATGTGAGACATTTCTAGACCTGAAGCTGTGTGGTTACTGGAGCACAGCATTGAAACAGGGTCAAGTATTCTCCTGGTTAATGGGCTGTATAACTCAGACATAGTGCTGTATGAGCAGCTGCTGTTTGGTTTTAGGCTGCAAGCATTCTCATTTTTCAGCTTAGAGCAAGAGGCCTTGGTAGCTTGAAAATTACTTTTTACTTGTGCCTTTTGTCCTCCAGCAGCTGTATTTATAAGAAAAAGCTCCTACATGTTGTTCCATGTGTGATGATTGTTTTAACTATGCCAACCACCCTTGCAAAGGTGTTAACATTCCATGTCTCTTTAACTCTTTCCCCAGAGTGTCCTGATGGTTTACTGTGCACCTCCACCATTCCATCTCACTACAAGCGTTACAGCCATTTTCTGCTTGCAGCAAGCAGGGCAGGGGAGTATCTTGTAAACCCTTTGGGAAGCACTGTGGAGATGAAGATGACATGTTCCACTGCTGCAAAGCCCAGCTGCTCATCAAGTTATGCACAGGAAACCTCATGGGGTGAGAAACCCTCTGCTGAAATAAAGCACGTCCCAAGTGATGGCTGTGCATCAACGGTACGGAGTTCACCACAAGTGAAGTCTCTAAATATAATCAGTGGAAGCACTTCCTTTTTTGCAGGTGTTGAAAAACCTCAGCAGGCACTCCAGCTTCCACAGATGGCAGATAATCGTTGTAAATTTGAATTTTTTGATTTTGCATCCTCTCAAGAAAGTGAAACAGGAAAAGATCTGTGTGTTGAGAGAGGTGCAAGTCAGCCAAGTCTGCTGCAGTCGGGAGTGGACTTCAATGATTGTGAAATTTCTTACTCTCCACTAAGTACATTTGAGGAAAGTGAAGAGGAGGAGGAGGAGAAAAGAAAAGTATCACAGAATAAATTACTTGAAGTGCAGAACTCAGAAGAAGACTCTAACTCTGTGGCATTTAAAACATTTGATGGACTCCTCTTACAGAGGAAGCCTCAATATGAGCATACAAAAATGGAAAATTCCATAACTAAAAAAACCCTCTGTGAGGAAGAAAATACATTGAACCATCTAGATCCTCAGCAAGGGGTGGTAGCCAGTGGATCCTCTTTTGCTCCTAGTTACAAGGAGGCTGAACAGCCAGAATTGATTTCCTCTGCTGCCAAATTAGGAACCACAGAGTTGGAAGGTGCTGGTGCTTGTGCTCTGGATTCTGCATACGTGAGTTTTACTGAGGCATCATCACTGCTGGACAGAGAAGATGCTGGCTCTCTTCTGACACAGAAGAGTAATGTTTTGAGGGAGCCAAGTAACATTTTAACTCAAACAGATAAAATGACTGCCAGTGCAATTGAAAAAACAGCATGCCAGGAGAGTTTGCAGACAGCAGTGGAGAAAAAAGGAAATCTTAGTACAGCTGCTGTGAGCTTTCCCAGCCCCATCTCTTCTAAATCAGTGCCATCTCTTTCATTACCAACTACAAACACTAAATCCAGTCCTGCCAAAGAACTTAAACAAATGGACATTGGTGTTTTCTTTGGGTTGAAACCCAAAGCAAAGGAGGAACACAAAGGAGAGGCGAGTTTGAATGAGAAAAAGCAGATACCAGCTTCAGTATCTCCTAATGGAAAGAGGCCCAGACAGCAAAAAAGGAAGGCTGAGGGGTCTGTGGAAGATGTGGAAACAGTTACAGAAAGTTCAACTGAAAATAAAACCGTTGCAGATGTACCTTCTGGTGGCCAGCGAAGGTGGAGAAAAAAATTTAAAGAATTACCTACCAAAGGTGAAGAACCAAGGAAAAAACACTGCCCCTTCTACAAGAAAATACCAGGTGAGAGGTAACTTGGTTTTTTGTAGGGGTTAGTTTAGTTTGGCTGGAGTGTGTCTTTTTGTCCTAATTTTACACTTCAGTATTTTTACTCTTGATAACTACTTCCTTAAATTATTTTTAAACTATATTTGGTTAATACATGCTCCTAATTCCTGAAATTGATCTTTTGCATTGCTTCAGTTGTGCCTGAAAATAGTATTGTCAATAGCAATAATTTCCTTAACACTAAGGTAAAATAATTTGGTTTAATTTTGCATTTGAAACTCAATAGTGTTAAAATATAATTTATTTCAACTATGAAAACAACAAAAGAAAACCAAGCAGAAAGAAGACTTTAGTTAAGAAAATGGCCAAGAATTTCTCAGCATCTCTTCAATCAGTTAGGTAAATTAAAGGATGATGGTTCAGCATCTTGAAAAGCTTTAGATGCTCACACCACTAAAGTTAGTTTTGAGTCTGGTACCTCTCAAACACTTGAGGGATTTTTACTTAGATCAGACTGCTATGGGGTTTTTTTGACTTGAAGTTCTAGCCTCAATTAAGTGGAACTATTTCTAGTTCTCCTAGAAGATCTGGGAAATTTGTGTAACATAAAATGAAAAACGTTTGGGTGCCACCAGCTGAATTAGTTCTGTGCCCTGGTGGTTTTCAGAAAGTATAATCCAATGGAAAAGGTTGTCAATATGTTTGCATTTAAAAGAAGTATTTGCAGAGAGAAGGGTTGTCTTCTATACATCTGTCTTTATGCAACATCTTTGTACAAACATTGGAAGCATATGATGCCAAGTCAGGCACATTTCATCTCAGCATTTGAAGACCCCAGATTGCTTGCTTAATAATTGTTATTGTATGCTTTAAGAGAAATATTAAATTTAGAATAATTGAAGAATTGCAGTTTGATTGCAAAGTGCAATTCTGTTAAGCTGCAGTTACCTGTTTTGTGTTAAGACATTCGTATTAGATTTCAATCTATTTGAACTTTCAAAAATACCAGTTGAATGCAGGTAAATGTGTCTTATTTGCTTGACCAGTTGCCATGTGTATAAGAGGACAGCTGAACAACATATTTGGGAGGTCTTTGAAAGTATTTGTTTGTGAACACTGTGAAATTTTTGTTTTACTAAGTGAAAATCTCTTTGCTACTGTTGACTGATACACAAAACATGTTAATCTTTAAGTGGCTTCTTCAAGTGTATGCAGACTAACTATTGCCTTTTAATTGGGAAGAAAGAAAACAAAAGCATCATCTGATTAGAAATTGGTTCTGAACTATGCATGTTTACTGACTGGCTTCTCCTCCCTCTTTGCTGTAGGAACTGGTTTTACAGTTGATGCCTTCCAGTATGGAGAAATTGAAGGCTGCACAGCTTATTTCCTTACTCATTTTCACTCTGACCACTACTGTGGACTAACAAAAAACTTCAGGTTTCCAATCTACTGTAATAAGGTAAGGTTTTTCAAGATTTCTAGGTACTATCATATCCATATGCAGCTGTAATCACTTTTGTACTGATGGAAATAAATAGAAGATCAGTAGTTGCTTGATTGGGTCAGTAGATATGTACAGAGGAAAATGCACTTTGTTTGTGAGAAATCTTTACCCTGATCTGACTGATCAAGAGGATTAGTGAAACTTCCCTGACTAGATACCATGAAAAAAAATCAGGTTTAAAAAGAATCTCTAGAGGTCACATGGACCAATCTCCTGCACAATGTGGGTCTACCTTCAAAGTTAGATCAGACTGGAGGGAGTCTTTTGTCAGTCAAATTTTGGACATAGCCAGATTTTAGTATGTCTCCTTGCAACCTGTTGCAGAGCTTACCTTTTCTGGTTTCTTTTCCCCTAATAATACATTTGAAATTTCTGGTTTTGCAAGTTGACATTGTAGCTTGGGTTTGTTTTTTGTTTTTTTTTGTGTGTGCATCATGTAGAATCTGACTCCATTTTCTGTGTAACTATTCCAGTGATGGAAGTCTGAAATAGATTCTGCATAAACCATCAGTTTTCCATGTTAAGCAAGTGGAATTATTTTAGAGTGATGCTTTGTGTCCTCAGGCTGCTGAATGGCCACAACTGCCATTAGCTGTTGTATGTCCAACCAGCTCTTCTTTACTTGTAACAGGATAGGGCACCTTGCCTAATCAACATATGCAGAGCTTGCATCAAAAAAACTATTTATGATGCATTCTGGAAGTTTCCTGAAATGCTTGTGTCCTGTGTTGCCCTTACAGCTGGAGTGACTGCAGTCCTCCATGATGCAGGGGCCTGGAAACTTCTTCTCTTGTTTAAAGAAGGTTTCACCCACTTCTTCCTCTTGACTTGATAGTCTGCACCAGATCTCCTTCCCCCTTGTTTGCCTCCTCTCTGATTCCAATCCATAGCCTGTTGACAAGCTTTTAAAAGTTTGCCATCTAAAGACAGCTTTTCTCATTTTTCTTTTGAGAAGTGAAATACTCCTGGAAGGTTTGATTATGCCCAGGGCCTTATAGTTTCTCTCTAAGCCAGACTGCCTTTGAGAGCTTTTGTTTCTAAAATGAACACTGCTTCTTTTAGATTCTGTTCCTATTTTAAATCCTCTCTGTGTTGCAGGTAACTGGCAATCTGGTGAAGAGCAAACTCCGGGTCCAGGAGCAGTATGTCCACGTGCTGCCCATGGACACACAGTGTGTGGTCAATGGGATCAAAGTGCTCTTGCTCGATGCCAATCAGTAGGTATCACTGCATTTCTTGTGGGAAAATGCCTTACAGCTATTGAAGGAGCTAAGCTTTGAAATAGATGAGTTATCTTCTAAAATGAAACAGGCTTTTTTGAATTTAATTTTTTTTGTGTGTACGTTGTGTTTAAGCACATGGAGGTCCATAATTTTTATTTTTAATTGAGAGGTTGAATGGTTTTCTAGTGGTCTGGACACTTGCTGGTTTTTGCTGGGAACCCAGTAGATTTGATTATCAGATACATTAGGTTTCTGTAGATTGAACTGATGATGGGGAAATCCTAAGCTAAAGAAAAATGTAGTACTTTGGATCCTGTGAGAGACATAATCTAGCTAACATTTTGAAAATTGTACTTTGAAGAAAAGGCTGCTGAAATCTGGACAAGATTTCTACTGAATTTGGTGATAGAGGCTGAGATTTTCTGTTAGACTGGCACTATTTGATAATGCTGTGTTTAAAGTTCAGTAGCATCTGACTTCCAGTCCTGTGCTCTTGTTGTTCTGCCTCTTGGTACTTTTTTTGGCCATGAGCTAGAGGAAGACTCCCTTCCCTACAGTACATATATTGAAATGCAGGACAGTGTCACAGCTGGTTTGAACAGTGCTTAGTGTAGGATTTGTTTATACTTGGAGAGATAAAACTCCTTGAAGTCCTCTGAGAACCCTCACTAGGAATGAAGGAAACCTTGTTGCTTATGTAATTTGTATACTTCTCATTTTTCCTGTTTGTCCCTCTGATTCTCTGCTCCAATTTAAAAGCCATACATACCTTAGCTACAAAGTTCAGCTTCTTGAAGAGTTTACCAATTCTGTCACTTTAACTTTGTTTCATGCAGTCTTTCTTTTTTTGAGATTTCGTTTACCCTTTGCAGATGACATATCTAAAATAGTCCCACTCAGGTTTTCCAGTCTGAGCTCTTGCCCTTCAGAAAGCTTTGGCAAACAACTGCAGAAAGCACGATGGATTCCCTGTCACCAGTAAGGAAGTTGTATTTATAACCAGGGAGTTCTGGATCTAGGGCAGCATTTTAAATCTGCAAGCAGAATTTAAAAGAAAATGCTCCAGTAAGTCCTGAGGAAGGAAGATGAATCTACAGCAATACAATTCTCTTTCTCTTGAACAAGAATGCTGCTTCTCTTTGGTGTGCTGTTTCCCCTTTGAATCAAATAATGGAATGATTGCAACTGAGGCAGGATCTTTGTTGTGCCTAGAAGGTGGGGCATCCCAAAATGGCAGTTAATGTTTGTTTGATTGCTTTATTGTTGATTTTCTTTGTTTCTTCTTTCCATCTCAGGTGAGAACTTGAGTCAAGACTGTGTGTGGCTATAGGATTAGTTGCAGAATTCTTTTAGAAATCAGGATTTTCTAGTTAAGTTAGTCTGCATATCAGCTATGATTTAAAATGCTATTATTCTGCACATTTCTACTACTCAAGGGTGATCTATCTCCTGAAGCAGTTTGTCAGTATAGAGAGCTGACATAATTTGTGTGGTTTTTTTCTTTTTTTCTTCCAGTTGTCCAGGTGCAACAATGATCCTGTTCTACCTGCCAGGTGGAGCTGTTATTCTGCACACAGGGGATTTCAGAGCAGACCCTTCCATGGAGCGCTATCCTGCTCTGATGGGCCAGCAGGTCCACACCCTGTACCTTGATACCACGTAAGTGCTCTGGAAATGGATTGGTTTTTGTTGTTTATTCTTAGTCTTTTCAGTTTAGTAAGGCTTTATATGAAACAAATAAATGTAAGTGTAAATGACCTTGCTATATAACCCTTGTTAGCTTTGTTTAGTGTTGAATAAAAGCAGATATTTATTAGGAGTCCATGTATAAGTAGCTTGTTCATTGGTTGTGCTGTTACCTTAGAGAATGAAAGTGGGTGGTGGGAAAGATGCTGAAATATTTTCTTAGATCACCATATTATTTATAAGTGGTATTAAATAATTGAGTGTCAAAGCTCATGCATTAAGTGTTCTGCTCTTAAACAAGAGGTTTATGGAACACTGGTTTTCAGTGGATTCAACTCTGTTCCAAAAAGAGGTGTGAAGTAATTCAAAGGTGAAAGTGCCAAAAGGCTGAGTCATTTTGGGGGATTTTCATTAGACCTTTCTCTGATTCATGTATATAAAATTGTTTTTGTGTGAATGGTGACTAATGCCCAGCTGCAGACTTTTATTTCTGTTCCATATGTTTCTGTGAATGCGTAATGACTTACATTATGGTTGGTGTATGACAAAAAATAGATATAAGGATATAATCAGGATGTGATACAAATATCTAGCTTGCAAGAGCATGTGGTATTTATGAAGAAGAAAATGTAGAATTCAGTATCAGACAGTGACTAGTTGGAGAAAACAGTGATATACTCAGTGTAATTCTTGTTGCGACAATTTCATTTGGGCACCTCAGTGTTTCTAATAGACTGCAATTATATAGAAGAATAATGTCTCTTTCATTTACTGTGTACATGGAGTTTTGAGGGCCTTCGTGGTAATTTCAGATCTCTTTTATTTTTTGTAACAAAGTGATGTATTTTGTTTCCATGCCCCAGATACTGTAGCCCTGAGTACACCTTTCCCTCACAACAAGAGGTTATCCAGTTTGCAGTCAACATTGCCTTTGAGACAGTGACTTTAAACCCACGGACTCTAGTGGTCTGTGGCACTTACTCCATTGGAAAAGAAAAAGTTTTCTTAGGTATGTAAAAGAAGTGCACTGGATTAAATAACTAACTTAATATCTAATTTAGTGTTACGAGGTGGCTTTCCTGAAGATATAAAAGGTGTTTAATGATGTTCTTGCTATTTTTTTTAGTTTCCTAATCAATAAGTTTTGACTTTCTGAAAGAAGTAGTGTTCTACCATGTTTACAACCTTCCCCCCCACAGTGAATATACATGTGGCCAATTTATATTCTCACTGTATGAACCTCTTTAATTGGCTGTGGTGAGAAAATTGCTATGGACAATTAAACAATAAATAAATGAGGTCTTTATGACATTTTTGTTGTTAATAATTTCATGCTGTCAAGAAACAGCAAAGGGATGTTATTCTTAGACTTCTATTTTGAGTTTTTCCTTCCAGTTTATATTATATATTTTTTCTGCCTAAATGAAGATCTTGTGTCTTGTGCTTCACTCAGTTACAGCACCAGGAACCAACATGATTGCCCAAATGCCTTCTTCAGAGCAGGCAGATGTGCACCGTTTGTGCTGTTGTGTATATTTAAAACCATCAATACAAGACTTATTCTCACTGAAACTTAGTCTGTCTTCAGTGTGGGCTGTTCATCACATATTGCAAAAACTGCATGTTTCTGGCATCTTTGGAATAAACACCAGTTTACCTCAGTAACATTCTACCAAAGAAACATAACTTAGAATTTATCAAGGTACTTTTCCTTCATTTTCCAATTGTCATACACAGTTCTGCTGCTAAAATCTAGGGGACAAAGGTTTTTAACACCCATTATAGGATTCTCTTCTTGATGTTAGAATACAAAACACTATATCCTGTTGAATGTGGGTTTCTTTTTTAGTAGTAAAAATGATCTTATACAATAATCAGGACTATCTCCAAAACAAGCCAAAAAAGAATCCTTACAATTTTCTTTATCTGATTTCTTCCTGGTGAATCCTAAAGCAATTGCTGAAGTTCTGGGCTCAAAAGCAAGTGTGTCCCGTGACAAGTACAAAACCCTGCAGTGCCTGGAGTCAGCAACTGTTAATTCCCTCATCACTGTGGACTGGAAGGGTACTTTGCTTCATGTTCTTCCTATGATGCAAATTAATTTTAAGGTAAGTTCAGAAAATGGGCTCTGTTGATGAGCCTGCTAGTAAAATTCTCTTGGCTCCTCCCAACCAGTGCTGTGTTTGGTGTTTTTTAACCTCTTGTCAGATCATATTTATTTAGTGGAGCTTTGACGTGTAGCAATACATTGAAAATGAAATGCAATTAAACACTAATAACTTCTCCAAACATGATGGGGTGCTTGTACAAGATAAAGTGAGGCTTGTTCAAAGACCTGCTCTTTGCAGGCCTTTTTGAAGTGGATTTATGTAATGCCTGCCTGATCTGTCCTCTGAGCAATTAATATATTGTGACATGGAGTTCCTGTTTTCAGCCTGTCTTTTACCTGGTCCAGTGTAGGAAAAGTCTAAAAGGATTTTCTGCCTGTGAGCCTCTGTTTTGAGGCAGCCTATGAACATTGCCAACCAGTTCTCTAATATTTGTCACAAAAGCAAGTAAGCCAGTTAACTTTAAAACATTATTTTGTCTAAGTTGATTTCAAATGCACATATGGTTGAGATTTGAGACACTGGGTTTTTGTTGCTGAGTGTTTTTTCTGGGAATTTCTTAGTTTGGAAAGATGACTAATTCCTAGGTTATTCTAAATAGACTATGAAACACAGAAGGGCAGTAAGGTAAAGCAGCAGGCTCTAGATTAAAGGTAAGCTGAAAGAAAGAAAAAAACAGTGGTTGTTTATGCCTTACAGGCTTGGATTCATTTTCCTGTTTTGCTTCAGGCCTGCTGTGCCATCTCAAGCAAATCCTTCAGAGCAAGATGGTATTTAGCTGCAGGACTAGTCAAGGTCAGAGTTGACCTAAAAAGGAGTAAAAAAAAGGCTATATGGTTTGGATGGAGCTGCAGGAGATGGAACTTAGTATCTTAATTCGTTAACTTTGTTCCATGATGTTTTCCGTGGTTGGGCAGAAAATGAGTAATGGAAATATGTATGGATTTATTTTTAGTGTGTTGTGTTGTCTTAAACAGTAATTTATTTTAGTTTCTTCAGCAGATTTCTGGGTTGCTAAGTCAGCTGTCCCAGCATGCATGGATACTCACACAGCTGGACTTGCAGGGGGTGACTGAAGCCTCAAGGGCAGCTTTGGGAAGTTGTGTCCTGCAGGGTCTCAGAGGTGGGATCAGGAGGCTCTAGACAAATCCACAGTGTGACACAAGGGCCAGGAAAGGTGAAAGGCACAATGATCAGGTGGGTCAGAGTGCTGTTCTGACAGCAGGGCCCTGTGCTGGGGTTGTGCCCTCTGGTGTGGAGTTGGGTATGGTCTCATGCCATCATTGTGTCCATGTAAGCTGGGGACACTTCCAGAGTGCCAGGCTGTATGGAATTTTATGGAATGTACTGTCAGTAAAATGTGGAGAATTTTAAATACTTAAAGATGAGTTCATTTGATCATTTACCTTATTTTTTTTTTGTTTGATATATATTGAGAAAATATTTTTAAAAATCCAGAGAAGTGGTATTTCACTGCAGCATTTGGTTTTACCTCAGTAAAATGCAGGGACTGCTGCATGTGCTGACAAATGGCTGCTCTTGAATAAGCCAGATGAGTTTAAGTGGTGTTAGGGCTGGTGGTAAATTAAATATTTAATCATGGTTGAGTCTTTTCCTACCTTATGGAATCTGTTTGTGTACACTGCTGACTTCAGTGACACTCTGAATATCAGGCTGTCATGGTGATTGAAGAAGGTTGGTGTAGCAGTGAAAGATATTTTCCATTCAAAAGGATGGAGGTTTAGAACAATGTTGGCTAAAGCAATAAACGAAGAAATTGGAATGTGTATCTAAAATGGACTTGTTATGAGCAAACACTGTAGTTATTTGTTTGGGGGAAAGAGGCAGGCTTTTCCAAAATGCATGCGTGGTACTTTTGCAACAAACAATTTTTTGTAACTCAAAAATTGAGGCTTTTGCCCAACTTGACTATGCAGTGGAAAATTTCCAGGAAACTTGTGTTCTGTGGGTCTATGAATCTATTTCATGTTATTTAACTCAGCAAGGTTTTGTGTTGGCATTGAGGTGAGACTTGCAGAAGTGCTTGTGATTGAAATGCGCAAATAATTTTTTATAGGATTGAAATTGCATCCTTAATGTGAATGTTACACATTTGATTTATAACAAAATTCAAAAGCAGATTAACACTGTTAATATAATAGTCATTGCATTTGAGGTACTATATTTAGATTTCATTAGAGCAAGGGGAGAAAATATGTGGATAATTACCTTAATCTATGTTAATCCTCCCAAATTGAAGTGTGAAGGAGAATTAGACTGCTACAGTTATACCTTTAATCAAGTGAGGACTGAACATTCACAGTGTATTCAAAGTCACAGCAGTGAGCCATAATTCCTGTTGCTGAATGAATTGTCTGCTGTGGTAGGGTTTTTTAAAATTATTTTATGTGCCTGGTTTGATGGATTCTGTATGTTGCCACTGGACATTGTACTGAAGGTGGTGTTAAATGTGGCAGTTTTCTGCTGCCCTGTTTTATACTTGTCAAGTGTCCTACAGGTTGGATAATGTTCTATCACAGCCCATCTCTCCCCCTCTACCCTCCTTTTTAATCAGTTTTTATTTTGTATTCCTCTCTCTCCTGCTAATATAAAGTTTGATTTTGAGTTCTGTAACCTTTTAGGACTTTGACTGTAAGGTTTTATACAGGACACATGAAATTGATTTTCTATTTTTAACTTGAAGCAATACTGACTTCACTTTATCCAGAAATAGGATTGTACATACTTGGAAACTTTTTCAAGGTAATTTTCTCTTTAGAGTGAGAAGATGAGAGGTGGTTTGCTTCCTGTCTTGGAGAGGTGGTAAAACATGCTTTAGTGCTCAGAGCAATACTCAGCTCATGCACTGGCTTGCTGTAAGTTTTTTGGGGTAGGTTAATTAACTCTGGTTACTTCTGGGCATAAGCAGGTGTCAGGATCTCTGTGGCACTGCAAATTAACCAGATTTTGCACTGAAGCAGCATTTCACCATCCTCTATCTCTACTCAGCTGCTGATCTCTAGTTTAGAGGAGGAAACTAATGATTTGTGGAGCAAGATTTATAAGAAGGTGTGATTATTCCTTATAAGTTCTAATCTGTAATGCATAGCTCTTCATATGTGCCTAATCCAGATGAGGAAATTGAGATACTAAGCAACAAGTTGTTTTGCAAATGTCAATATTTATCATTAATAATTTCATAGTAGATGATCATTAAAAAATAACCAGCACATGAAAAATATAGTCTGAAACCTCTCCATCATGAAATAGCCAACCTTTAGTCTAATTAGCTATTTAATGGGATTAAGTATATGCTTTTTTTTTTTTTTCCCACAGGGCTTGCAAGATCACTTGAATAAGTTTTCTGAAAATTTTGATCATATTCTGGCTTTCAAACCTACGGGGTGGACCTACTCTGATTCCTGCCTTTCTCTGCAAGATATCAAGCCTCAGATAAGAGGAAAAATCACTATATATGGTATGAGTGACAAAGATTCAGTGCCTTTAGCTTTGTGTGGACGCTTTTCCTATTTCTGTTCTGGAAACACCTACTGATTTTTGTAACTGCTGCTTTTTCTGCTAACTCATTGAGAAACTGCACAGATCTCTTCAGGAGAGATATGTGAAATGAGTAATTGACAACACCATAAATACAGATTTTTACATACATTTTTCACCTATCCTTGTCATGCAGATAAAGATTTTCATCTGATACAGGTAGAGACTTCAGGGATGGAGTCTTGGCCTGACTGATGCTGGTGGCAGTGTAGCTCCAGAGCCAAGATTTCATTCTGTCTCTTACTTGTTTCTGAGAGGGTGTGTGTTCCTCTCAGTTCTTGTTGGTGGGTGGAGCTAAATCCCTCACCATTCCATTAAAATGGTCATTGATGTTGCTTAGCTTGCACTGATTAATGATTTGGTGACTTAATGCAAGGTAATTTTCCTAGAAGGGAAAATTGGAGAACCGGGGGGTCAGGTTGTTTTACCTTAACTATAAACTTTAGATCCCAAATAGGAATTGTAAGAAGCCTTTTATCTAAAGTATTTCTCAGCTGGAAGGCTTGGAGGAAGCTAAGTAGACTGACAGATGGCTGTGATTTGTTTTAATTTCAGGGATTCCTTACAGTGAACACAGCAGTTACCTGGAAATGAAGCGTTTTGTTCAGTGGTTGAAGCCACAGAAAATCATCCCCACTGTAAATGTTGGTGACTGGAGAGACAGAAGCTTGATGGAAATGCATTTTAGAGACTGGATGACTGAGGGCAATAGGCATAAATAAATATAAGGAAGAATGTGTGTTTCAAAGGAATTAGGCTGGAATGGGAATTGAATATCTGTGAGTTTTATTTATCTCCCTTTTCAACAAAGCTTTCTTTAGGGAGGACTAAACTGACATTCTTTGGGGAAAGAAAAAAAAAAGGCACTTTGCTTTCTTGTGTATCTGTTACTTTTTTCCCCCCATAACTTACCTTTTTGCAAGTTCATATTTTGGGTTATTTTTATCTTACTCCTTTTCCCCTGTCCTTAATTTTCCTCAGGTTGTGAAGATGCTCAGATGTGTAATGCTGGCAATTAAACAGTCCAGGGTACTTTCTGAAAATAAGTTGTTGTAATAAGTGAGACAATACTAAGCTTATGTCACATGCTGTCATCTCAGGCTTCAGAGAAGCTCATTTCATGAGGCAGAACTGGCTATTGTGGTTTAAATCTTGTTTAAAAAAACTTACCCTGTGAGAGAGTATTGATTTGGGCTCCTGCATCATGTGTACTTTAGACAGTTGTTTACAAAAGACATTTCTATATTCTGCTCAAGATGTTCTGCTTTTTTTTAGTGATCTTTTTAAAAATAAAGAATATATCTTATGCCTATGTGTTCTTTCCTTGCAAAATGCATTTCCTTTCAGTGCCAGAGTTGCTGACCTGAACAACCTGTCTGCACTATCTTTGGTTGCTTGTGTCCTCTGTGGTGCCAGTTCTCATCAGGTGTTCCAAGCACAGAAGTGGTTCCTCACCATGGAATCTCCACTGGGGTTTGCAGAGTTGTTTATATACAGGTTTGTCACCTGAATTCTGGAAAAAAAACAAGAAAGGCAAATACTAGTACTGGCAGCAGAAAGGTAAATTTCACTTTGCATTTTTTGCCCTGATTCCTACCAGATTATCCAGTTTTACTTTTTCTGTATCTGCCTGGTGTTTATGTACTGAAGCATCTTGGTGCGTGCAGGCACACTAGTAAAAATTTAATCACTAAAACAAAACTAATCCAAACTTCCAGAATGGAAACACGTGTAAAGAATCATTCCCCAGCCCCTCAGAGTAGCTTGTCAGGATTCTTCACTGCTATTTTATGTTGTAAAAACATTTCTTTGAATGATCAATGTAAGTATAAACACATCCTTGTCTCTGAGTGATGAGCTCTGTAATGTGAAGTCACTTGTTTTATTTGTCTTGTGAGAGAAATAACTGAGATACTGATGGCAAAAAGACTCTTTGTACTAAAAGAATTGTGAATGAGTATTTCACTGACATACAATGGCATTGTTAAATGCTTCAGTTTAAATTAAGCAGTTAAAGGAATCTGAAGATTTTGTTTTACATCATGCATAGTGCTAGCTGGCTGTCACAAGAACTGGTAACTGTCTTGGGCTGGAGTGCTCATTTGTAGGATTGCACTACTTTTTTTGAGGTGTATGAAGAAATATCTTTTATGGCTTTTGCAGATACCAAGCCTGAATTAATGCCTTGTACAAATCAGAGCAAATCTGGGGATTCTATTTGACAGGCAATTGTTTTTACCAGTTGAATCGTTAAGTAATTATGCATGGGTTTTTTGGCCCTCAGGGTCTTTTTCCTGACTAATTTTTGCACAGAGTATGAGAGGCTGGAATAAGCACCTCAGAGTGAAATCTTAGTCACAACTCAGACATCGTCTTGCTTTCCTAGTTGTATTTTCAAGAATGACTGTTCCTACAGAGAATGAGTGTTTTCTAGTTTGTATTTGCACTTCTGCCTGCTGGTTTTTGTGTGTAGGTGAATTCAGCATTTAATCCACCTTCATGGTAGGAGATCTCCATCTTGCCCACTTACTTGGTTTCCTTTTTGTAGAAAAAAGTTTTTTCAGAATACAAACTCAGGAATAAATTATTTTTGTTCTCTTTATAGTAAAGATTAATAATAGGATTAGATTGTGTGGGAGGACATACCAGCAGATGTGGAAAACTAAATATAACAAGAATTTTGTGGGAAGATGTGTGGCAAGACTTTTTCCCTTGTCTTGGTCGCTCCAAGGGGCATCTCTGATCTCAGCAGTTTAAGTCCTTTGGGGAGTGCAGAACTGGGATAAACCAAATTTCAGATGTCATTAATTTGGACTTTGAGCCTGGTTCTACTTTTCCTAATCAAGAATTGAATTTTTCTTTCAGTCTTTGGGCAATGCTGGCATTAGAGATGGATGAAGGGAATAATTTATTGTTTTGGTTGAGAGTGGGGGTTCTGACCAGCTTTTCACAGTCACTGGATGGGGGTTGAGATCTCTGTGGTGCTATAGAAACACTAGAGCAGGGTTCCCTGGCCATTGGGGTGGAGGAGTCAGCCTGTACTGACACAAATCCTACCAGATTTCACTCAGGCAAGATGGGCCTGTGAACATCCCAGAGTCTTTCCCTGTTTGTCTGGTGCTGACAGGCTCGGGGCAGAAGGCAAAGCACAGGAAAGGGGCGGCTGTGCCACTCGCTTCATCGGCGCCCAGGGCGGCTTCCAAAGCCAACCCCTCTAAAGAATCACTTTGTATTTCCCATCAGGACTCCTGCTCTGATTACATATCACCCCCATAGGCAGATAAATGAGCTAAAAGCAACTCTGTTGGAAAAGGGTAGCAGGAGGAGAGCGGCTCCTGGCTGTGCTGACTCAGACACTGGGTTTCAGGCTGGCTGTGATAAATGAAAGCACCCACAGCCTGTGGCCACCACTGGGGAGGCTGCTGGGAGGGCACTGCAGAATAAAAGCATATGGGCAGCTAAAGGGAACTTCAAGGTGCCAGTATCTCTTTAAAGCTTGATGTGAAATAATTCACATAGCTATATTTGAAACAATAGCAAACTGGAGTGGAGAAAGGAGCTGAGATGCCATTGGCATGGTTAAAGTATTTCTCTTATTTGATCAAACCTGTCTGCTAGTATGAGCTTCGTGAAGGTTGTTAGGATAAATTGCCATTTAAGTTTGTTTTCTTTTTAAGGAAGATTGACTTCATATACATCCTTCATGCAATTAGGGATTGATTTTGACTGAACGTGAATTTTGAATTTGAACACTGCTTTGGGGGGATTGTGGGAGACATTTCCATGTGAGGGTAAAGAGGCAGTTATTGCTTTGATGTGTTTTCTGTGTCTGAATAGTTTTTTTGTGTTTTCATTGGTAGAGGAAAAAAAAGCAGCAGGTGAGTATTGAGAACAAGAGAATGCAGCCCAAATGTTTCCATCCTCCCTTATTTACAGAAAACCAGATGCTTCTCATTTCAGAACCAAAACAAATAAGACCATTATTTTTAAGGGTGGGTCACAGGCTGCTTTATTTGTTAAGGACTTATAGTGAAATGATTGAAATGATGCAATTTGAAATTTTATTCATTAGCCACCATTCCAAACCAAGTGTGCTTGCAAAACATTCAGTATTCATGTTTGTAAATGATACAGTATTAGTATCTAGTGAGAATTATGACCAGGATGAATGAAATTCGCAGGAAATACTGAAAGCTTGTCAGTGCCAATATTAAAAATTGAAGATCTTGTACTTAAGTTTCACATCTTGGTACAGATTATAAATGTGCATTTGGAGTGTTGAATTTAATGTTCTCCCCAGCAGTGCAGAGAAAAGCCAGAAGGACATTTCAGCCTCTAACAGAAATGAAGGGATAAGACAGTCTGACACTGTTTGCAGAGCAGGAAAACAGCATGGGAGAGCTGACTGCTGCCTTCCTGCTGAATCTAACCAGCTCTACCTGCTGTCTGCAGGCAGGAGGTTTGGTGGAGGAGCTGCAGCCCACAAAGGCAGAGCCCTGCACTGCCTGGAGGCCTCTTCCCTTTCTCCTTTCTACTCTGGACCTTTACCCACTGTTGTACAATGGCACCTTGTTATCAAATCTCCAGCAAATACTTTGGCAGGGAAGAGGATTTTCCACTCTGTCACATCTGCTCTGGTATCTCAGAGCAGATAGGCATTTGTTTGTGCCAATTTCCAATAAGTTCTTATATAAACCAAAGAGTTTTAAAAACCTCTAAGCTTTCCCATTTGGCATTTCAGTGGAACTTTGTTCACCTTTCCTTCTGTATGTTGTCTTGCTTGTTAGGGGCAGAAGAGGGAAGGAAGTTCACCACCTCAGGGGAAAAAGATACAGCAATGCACCAGAGGAAAAGGTGACTTGAGGACACAAATGCCAACAAAGGTGACTGGAGCAGAGTTCAGCAAGACCAGGGCTGGCAGTGGAGTTCTACATGTGCTGCCTCCTGCTGCCTCCCACCCCTCCTGCTTGTCCATCACAGTCTTCCTCCCTGCAGAAGCCATGATTTCAGTGAACTCTGTTGTGAGAAGCAAAGTTGGTTTTTTCTGATCACTCCAGTCGTTTGTCAGCTCCTAGCAGAGACCTCCCCAAATAAGGCACTGCCAGCAGCAGGATCTGACCCACTTTTCAGCTCCTGTTTCAGAGAAGAGATGGATTGGAGCATTTATCACAGCAGGGCTTCTTCAATCTGGGAAAGGCAGGCTGGATTTCTCTTGTTACTGAGGCCTTGTTATTTACTTGGCTCTGTGCCCTGCTCTTGGTCATATCTATTGCCTGAACGAGGGAGGTGAAGCTGAAATTCTGTTCTTTGTGCTGCTACCCAGCGACCATCTGAGGAACTGAGGAACTGAACTCCCACCCTGCAGCACAGCAGGAGCCTGGTTTGCCACTAACACCTCCATGGTCACAGCCCAGCTCCTTCCTTGGAGCTCATCTGTGGGGCCAGCACCAGGCAGGGGCAATTGGCATCCCAGAGAATCACTGGGGCAGAGACTGGCAGCCCTGGGGGCAGTGGGCCATGGCAGGGCTGTTATGGGCTCTTGGTGCCTTCCAGGACATTAACATTTCCAGTAGTGTGTGAAGGTTCCTGCTTTTCTGCCATATAAACCCAAAGTATTCTGTATTTGACAGAGGAGTGGCAGAGATGGGGATGAATGCAGCAGGACAGTAGTGCAGTTAGTGACAGCTCATTAGGAAATGATTAATTACCCAACTGCCTTAGCAGGTCAGTGGGGTGGGGGGCAGCAGGGATGCCCCCTGGGCTCATTTGGCACAGGAGAAGTCAGGCTGAGGACAGCAGGGTGGGAGGCAAGCAGGGAATGACTCTGGAGCTGCTGTCAGCAGGGGCTGGGGGTCTGCATCCTCCCTGCCCACCCCAGCACCACCACAGGACCCCCCAG
Organism: Aegithalos caudatus; assembly: GCA_013389925.1. NCBI lineage: Eukaryota > Metazoa > Chordata > Aves > Passeriformes > Aegithalidae > Aegithalos > Aegithalos caudatus. Next base: position 505,328 of record WEIU01022690.1, on the reverse strand, counting down.
CACTTCAGCTGGAGTTACTCAGGGGAATGTTGTCATTCTAAGCATTTCTAAACCTCCTTGCTGCTGACCATTCCTGGCAGTGGCTTTGTCCCACCTGCAGGACCAGGGCAGGAACCTGCCATGAACTTCTGCTCCAGAAAGGTTCAGTTCAAGTTGTGGCAGCAGCTCTGGAGTCCCTGAGCTCTGGAGGGCCCTGAATGGGGCAGTTCAGGAAATCTAATAGCCTTCATTCACCATTTTCACACCAAACACCCCCAAAGGGACAGCTAACATCACCACAGGGTGCCATGGGTCACTGGTGTGGGTCCCCTTTGGGGGTGACAGCACTGACCACCCCCTCCTGCAGGCACAGACATCCTCCTGTCTCCTGGCTGCCATGCCACAACACCCCTGCACTATTCCCAGCCTTGTGATCATCAGCATTTGGGCCACTGGCAGAACTTATAAAGACAAATGGATGGAAAGGTCCCAGGGTGACCAGACCACAGTGCAGGGGATGTTTCATCCAGGTGCCAGAGGGACTGGACACATACTTACTCTGGGTTATTTCAATGTTCTAGCTGCCCTTGAGGGCAAGTGCTACTTACTGACACTTGTCTGACACTAGGAAATAACCTGAAGCAGACTTCTAAATTTTTTTAAACACCAAATATAACAAAAATGTACTTACAGCAGAGACCTCCTGTTTTACCATCTTTGACATTTTTTTTTTCCTATTCACAGTCCCTCTTGCTGTTTATAGCTGTTCCTCATGACTGAGTTTTCCTTCCTCTTTGTTCTCCCCCCAGCTACTTTTCCACTACTGGGGATTTCTCAGAGATGTTATGCTGCCAGAATTCACTTTTATTCTTAGAAACTGGAGCACAAGGGCAATTGCTTGGAAGCAAAATGACATCTGTGAAGGATGACTTTGGACACTGAATAAAATAGAAGAGGGGCAAATTGGAGGACAGAAGGCCAGAATTCCTGTAGGGCACTTAGTTTAAGGACATTTAGCATATAAATGAGGTTATTTTGGCAAAAAGTGTCCTGGTGTAGAATATGTGACTGATCAGCAGATGCTGCTGAGGAGCAACTACTCGAAAACATTGGCTTTTCCTGGTTAAAAATACTGTGCAACCCTCATCACTGATGGAGGTAGTATCCTTCCAACAGCTTTGAGGAATAAACCACGGCTTTATGCTGTGTTTTATAGGCACAAACAGGAACAGATTTCTTGGGAAAACTTACAGAGGCAGGAAATAAAAAAAAAATATGTAGCTCAGTGATGTCCCTACTGATGAACATCACAAACATCCATGATTTTAAAGGAGGATTAGCACCACTGATAGGCATGAATTTAATGCTCCCACCAATGCTTCAATTTCATCCTCCACTGCTGGGTTATAAACAAAACAAATTCTCAGGCACAGATTGAATCAAGCACCCCAGGATGAAAAACTGAATGTGGCCAGAATTTGCCATGGCAAGTCCAGTCCTGCTGCCACCACAGCAGCTTGGTGCCCTGCAGGGTCCTGGTCCTGCTGAAAGGTGGAGCCACCAAGGAGCTGTCAACAACAGGCAAAGGGCTTCTGGTCACTGAGGGTCCTCATAGTGAGGGTAGGGTTTAGTTTAAAGTGATTTTCCTGAATGAAAGATTTGTATCAACCTTGTCTGGCTTCTCCACTTCTTTAAGGGATGCAATAAATTAGAAGGTGATAAGGGGCCAAAAGGAACACTCAAATTTCCAGTGGCATTTCTAGGAACTGCCTGGCATGCCCCAAGTTCCTCACAGTGCCTTGCTGGCCAGCCTGCAGGAGGGAAGTGGCTGGCTATGGTGAGGCATGTACATGGAAGAAGGGTTCATCCCTGGGAAACAAACCCAAAAAGCCCTTAGAGCACCTCAGGTTACCTTGTCATCTCCACAGACCCAAAGGTGCACAGTCAGTACATGCACTTCCCCCTGCTCTGACCAAGGGAGCACCAGCAGGGAAGCACTTCTGTAAATATTAGTGTGTCCCCTAATGGGCCTGAAATGCTGGATGAATCCATGTGACTGAGGAGATTTCCACAGTCCCTGCTGGTGCAGCTTTCCATGGGCAGGACAGATGTGAGCCAGCTCCTTGCAGGAATAGTGGGAACATCACCAAACACTCCCTCATGACAGAGGAACTGCAGGGACTCAGGCAAGCCAGCTTCTGCAGGACATCAAGGATGGCTTCTCCCTCAGCATGGAACCAGGACATCAGCACAGGGCTTGATGAACCTGCCCTCATGCCTCCAACATACAGGTCTGGTGGAGGCTTTTCTGGGAATTTTCTGGGAGCTAAAGCAATTCCTAGTACTGAATGTGGTGCTGGAGATGACATTCATGGTAAGAGACAGCATGGTGCAAATGTGTCTGAAACCACTTCTTGAGTTTTACTGAGTGTGTGGGGGGAAATGGCTCTCCTGAGGTCACCAGGGCAAAACACAGATTAAACACCTGGTGTCCCCAGCTTACCACAGATCCACTCTCTGCAGTGTGCAGGGTATCATCACTCTCCTTCATTGCACTTGCTCCTCTCTGAATCCCTATGCAGAAATTCCAGCCACACTGAAGTATGTCTGGCTGTTATTTAGATATCCCTATTAACTATATATAGGTGTTTATTTACATATCCCTATGGCATGTATAGATATCCCTGCAATCCCCCAGGCTGTAAGGACTCTAATAAGAGAATTAAGCATTGCACAGAGCTTGTCTCTGGCTCACATCAGGATGGACACTGCCCAGATAACATTTCCTGGCTGGACTCCTTCTCCTGCAGGACTTGTGCTCTCTTGATCATTTTATGACTCCAACCCCATTTCTCAGGAGTGTTGCCCTTGGGAGGAAGCGTGGAGGTTTTGTGGTCTGGTTTGTGCTTTCTGTTCAATGGGCTTTTTATTTTTCCTAACTTCAATGACCTCACATCAATACAGAGACTTCTCCTACCATTACTTCCTCTCTCTTCCAGGACTTGCTTTTCTCCTGGGCAATTGCCATCTTCCTAGCTAGATGCTAGAGTAGAAAGAGCATGATTCATGTTTGGGGAATCCAAAGGGAAATATTAGCAGCCACTAATGAGTGAGCAGCATAGGAACATGCACAAATTAACAGCTGGGGGAACAAATCTTTATTTAAGTGCAGCTTTTTTTAAAAGGGCTGTTTAGTGATTCAGCTGCAGATTACTGGGAGTTACAGGTAATCTTTGCAGGACAAGGAGGGGCCATGTTAGGAGAAAATGAGGTGTATTGCAACATATAATGTGTTGTAAAATGTTAGCACATTTATTAATCATATGTGGGCAGACAACTTCACACACCCTACCAGAATTTACTCTACCAATGTAATTTCCATACTGTATCTCTGTAAGTGTTATGAATCAGCCAACATGTGACATTGATTATCTGCATTTAGCATTGTGCAAACTGACATAATGATCAATTATGGAGTAAGACATCTGTGACTGTTTACTGAAGTACAGAAGTAATCCCCCAGTTCTCTAAAATATTCTGGAATTATTCTGTACATGCTATATCTAACCAAATCCTGGTTTTGTCCAAAAGTAACATTCTTCTATGGCTGAGACGTGCAGGATGCAGTGTTTTAACATCTGCTTCAGCAGCAGGTTCCATGGAGGAGGCTCTTCTCCCACTACCATGAGGGATCTTCTTCACTAACTCACCTCTTTTGAGAAATGTTTCCCTATGAAGTTCTAGGAAATTGCTTCATGGCTTTGGATTTCTTTTTGCTGAAATTCTTCGAATTTCAATTTCTCACCTCCTTCATTCATCCATAACTGGAAACACAAGGTTATTTGTCTTGCAGTTCAGTGTCATGCAGCCATTTTCAGGAACTGTTTGAAAAAGTGATGGAAGAATGCAGAATGCTTGGTCTAAGAAAAAATAGAAGGAAGGACAAGTAGAAAAAATACCTTCCATAATGAAGATTTCTCTGCAGACAGTGGCAATCTAAATGTTCCCTATGCCTACTGAAAACAGGGCAAGAAAAAGTCATGTTAATTTTCTGAAAAAAATGTCTAGGATAAATATTAGGGGAAAAAAAATCATGATTTTACAGAGGACTGTGTCTTGGAACAACACAGGAAAGTTTGGACTTTCTTTTTCCAAAGTTCAGAAGACGAGCTGAGGCAAACTTTGGCCAGGAAAGGCTGAGAACGCCATCCTCAGTAGGTGCTCTTGAAGTAGGTGATCTGTGATTTTAGGATTCATGCCATGGGGAGTGTCCTAGCAGACTGACAGAGTTACAGGGCTGGAAGATGCCCTGTGCAGTGATAGCCAGCATCCCATCCCTCAGGGGCTCCTTAGGCAGAAATGGATTTGCTGTGCTCAAAGCAGCAATGCAGAGCAAAGGACTCCCATAGCAGCTTTGGAGAAGAGCTCCCAAGGAAAGTGTTTCCTTCCATTGTCAGCCTCTGTAGTTCCAGAACTGGGAGTTCCCTCTGTATTTATGCAGAATTCATCACAAACAGGCCTTTGAACAGCTGAAAACAGAAAAATCAAAATGTGATCCTTTCCACCTTGAGAAACAAGCATGTCCCAAACACTTATCTCAAAAGCAGAAGTGACAGGCTGTGGAAACGTTCAGTCTGGAAATTAATCTTTTGAACAGCAGCTGAGTCTGAATAGATTTTATACATATTTGTGTTTGTCTGTTTTGAGTTACATGATGCTTTTTTCATCTTCAGCTGAATAAAATTTTATAACCTTTTTTTTAAGTCCAGCACATTTATCAAATTTACTCCTGAAGTAAGTTGTACCAATGCTGAATTTTAGTGAGTGTAGTTTCTTACTGTAGTAGCCAACTTGGCCTTATTCAACTGGAGGCTGGATAAATACCTCCTTCAAGCCAAATCCACCTTAATCAAAGCTTATATAAATCTCTTAATACCAGTAATCCTGTGCCTGCCAAACCCAGTAGTTATTTTGGTTGTATCTGGCAAGATAAAATTATGAGTACTCAAACCCAGTGATTCTGTTTGTTGCCACATCACTATATGCTGACACTATCTAATTTATAGCAATATGTGTGTGTGTAAAAATCCCCACACAATGTCCATGTTCATTCAGGGCACAGGTGTGTGTTCTGCCATGTCACACCATGGAGCTGTAACCAACAGAGGTCACTAGGACAGGACAAAAATCCCTTTTGTCATCCACTGGAGCACTCCTGAAGGCAGCTCCTTATCAATTTCCTTTCGGTGTGCTATCACCTGAAAATTGGTCAGGTTTCTATGCAAATAAGCAGTTGCACTGCTGCACCAGTGATATCCCTGTGGTACCATTTGGTAGCATCAAAACATTCTCTGTGAGAAATGGTGAACTCTGTCTGCATTGAAGTGAGAGCACATGCCTTCAGATGCATAATTTCTCTCTGTGGTTTTCCCAGCTGTCTTTACCAGGAACCCTTTCACAGAGCACCCTTCTTTCTCCCAAATCCATTCACTCATCTTTCACTAAGGGCTTATTTTGGATGTCAATGAACCCAAAGATGCTCCAGACACATTCCTCTTCTCCAACCACCTCTTCTTCCTGTCATCCCTTGGATGTATTTTTGTGGCTGTATCATAAGAGGAGCATGACACAAAAAGAGGCCCCACTGAATGACTACACAACATTTTATGTACCAGCCTTTCGTCCAACACTGCCGCTCTCAGCTCATTTCAGCCTTTCTGAGCTAAGGGGAACCCATGGAAAACACAGCTTTAGTCCAAATGCTGGTTATTTGCCCACCCCTAACTGATTAGGAATTCAGTAATAAATCATTGTAACTCAGTGAAAAGAGGTGAGCAGAGGCACAAACCAGTATTTTCTGCTGAAATGAAAAGTATACACAGTGCAAAGGTCACATAAATTATCTGACCCTCATTCTCTTCCATGTAACAGAAATACATGCCAATCTGAAGTATAAGCCAAATACATACCATTCATGCCACAAAATAAGTTATTAGGACATAAAACAAAATCCACATTCTCTGTTCTTTGTACTTCAGCAACAAAGATGTCTGGCAGCTCAAGAAGATGATTATCTCTACATACCATATATCACCTTCTCCTCCCTGATCTTTTCCCTTGAGTTTTGGCACTTACTTAATCACTGAGGTCTTTTTTTTTCAGGAACATGAGCAGCCTTTAGCATGGAAGATATCTGAATGTGGAATCCTACATACAGTAAGTTTCACCTTAAAAAAGGAAAAAAAAATGGACATTTTTATAGCTTTTTATATCTGATCAACTTTTATGCAACGATCTAACTTGTATTTGAAGTAGCTAAATAAAAATTTCCCATTAAGAGAGATGAGTATTTTTTTTCCTTGATGAGACTGGCTTTCCTTTCTTTAGATGGCAATAACCTCTCATGACCTCAACCTTCTCAGCAGAATTCAAATATGAATGTGTTTGGATATGGTTCATAAACCTGAATACTGAATTATGAGTTCGGAAAGACATCACAGATTATGGCTGGGTTAAAGAACATCTTAGTAATGTCCCATATACTTCAAAAAACACAGTCTCACACAAGGAGATGTGTAGTGCTTGATAAGTAATAGGATGTAGGAGTCCAGGGCTCAATACCCAAAACCACCATAAGCAACCATACATCCACTGGAACCAATGGTTTAATTCCCAAAACTTGTCATTTATATGCATTAGGCAAAAAAAATCCCAAGTAACTCTAGTTTATGGTTGCCCAGTAACATCTCTTGGTGTTAAATATTAGCTTCCTCAAACTCTTCCTCAAACTCTGCAGTGCTGGCCTTGCATTCCCCACACAGCTCAGGAATATGAGACACCACATCACAATGGTGCTGAGGAGATACTTGGTGCTGGAGTTATTCATGCCAAATTTAGAGTAAACTGGTTTGAATTGAGCCTCTTGAAATGCAAAAAAAAAAAAAAAAAAAAAA
>WEIU01022690.1:430404-498380 GCA_013389925.1 Aegithalos caudatus | reverse complement strand
AAAAAAAAAAAAAGCTTTCTCTTTTGGCTCAATCCATTAGAGTCAAGGTTAGTCCATCTTACCTCCTTTCTGGTGGACCTGCTGATGAAGAAGTAAGCCTCCTCCACACCCCGGGGCTGCAGGTCATTCACAGCCACCACGTGGTCTCCGTGGTTAAACAAACACCCCAGTCTGTGAGGAGCAGTCCACTGTGAAACGCTGGGGAGGGCAGGCAATAAGGGAAAAAAGCAGGATATCCAGTCACTGCAGAGGCTGGACAGGGTTGCATTTATGGGGCTGCCCTCTGGAAATGACACACACCTTCAATGACTTTGTAACTTTTTGATCTGGCTCTGGTTGAAACCATCACTAATTATTACCCATCATGCTGGGTTCTGTAGAGACCTTTACAACAGCAGTTGAAATACAAACTCAAGTACACAGAGAATTGGAGAGAGCAGAAGGAATCACTGAAGTGCCAACAAGCACTGCCCCTGCCCTGCCCTGCCAAATGACATGGGTATCTGTAGTTGAACACTTCTGTCCCTGTCACTTATTCCCATCTCACAGGCACTGTCACAAGACATCCAGACTTACCATATTCGTCCTGCTGCTTCAGTCAGTTTTAGGTAATTGTTAATATCAGCCAGGGGTACAAAAATATCCAATTTCTGCAGCTGCATCTCATCTGTAACTTGACTGTGAGAGGAAAACATCAGAGACCACAGAATCATAGAACAGCTCAAACTGGAAGGGACCCATAAGGATTATTGACTCCAACTCCCTGCTCCTTGCAGAGTCCCTAAAACTAAATGTTATCACTAAGAGCATCATTCAAGTGCCTCTGGAATGCTGACAGGCTTGGCAAGATGAGACCCATGAACACATCTGTCTTCTCTGCAACCAGCTGGAGAAGACACCTACCTGAGCAGTATGGACAGGTGAACCACTGAGAGGGGTAATGAGTCTTGCCTTCTCTGGAGGGTTGGCTGCAGGCTGGTGTTGCTTTCTGGGAATTTTGTGTCTTTGTCTGCTTCCAAGTCTCTGGGACATGTGCTGTTGTTCTGGCACTTGGGAGGGGGTGGCAGCCCATCATATCTGCACATGAGCTGGCATCTCTCATCCAGCAGCTTACTAAAGAGGAATGATGATAAAAAATTAAGGAGTTTGACAATTCCAGGCACTCTTGCTGTGTTTGAAGCTGGATCAAGCAGCCCTCAATAAAGCAAAGAATAACAAGTTCTTGTAGAATATCCAGTGGACAAAATAAAATCTAAGTAAAATAAACAGTCCTTCTAAAAATGGACCATAAATCTCAAAATAAACATTTTCAGTATGCAATAACTATTTATTAAGCCTGGACACATTTCAGCTAACAGCATGGCTTGACAAAGAAACCGAGTACAGATTGTTGGCCTTGGCTGTACTGGGTTCTGCAGGGATGTAAAGATGTCCCTTGGGAGATGTGATAACTCAGAACTACTTGAACTCATTTTAGTTTTATTTGATAAGCCTTTTATTGCCTGGAGCTGACTCCCCACTGTGCCCCAAACAAGACTGAGGTTAGTAGCAAAAGCTGCTCTTGGTATATTTTTACTCAGATGGTATAACCTTGTGAGGTTTTTATAGTAATTCCTCTGGGGGGACCCAAAGACACAGACAAGCTTGAATTAATTTATTGGGATTATTGGTTAGAGGGTCTGCATTTGCAGCTGCCTCCCTCCTTGTGCCCTAAGATGTGATGTCTGTAGGTGTCAGGCCAACAGCTACTGGCCACTCCTCTGGCTCAGGAGCAGCTTTACCCTGCAGGCACAATTCTTTTCAGTATTCAGTGCTATATTGTGGAGGTTGTAAAGTCTCCTTGTGGCCCTATAACTGTGACACAAAGTTCATGTCTTTCTTTGTGACATGGCAAACACTGTACTTTCAAACCACACAGCAACAGAGCCATTCTTTGGATGGCAAAATGAAAGGGAGGACATGTCCTAACTCAACTTCTTAATGGAAAAGTTGGGATCTAGTGCCCCATCTCTACCTTTCTCTTTTAACCTCTAGGTAATGCTGCCTGTTTTGGAGAGCACCTGTCTGAAAGGTTGTTGGAGTTTGGCTGCAGTGACCCCCTAAAGGGGATGAGCTGTTGTGTCATGAAAACCCAGAAAAAGTATGAGTCAACAAAAGGTGCTGCACTGTATAGTCAGAGCCTGTGTAAGTGCAGGAGTCTGCAGTGTCAGCTTAAATTTCATGGTGATGAGTTTGAATTTGACTCCAGTGTTCCCATGAGGGCTGAACTTTGTGAACTAAGACCCAACAAGGACTGATTCAAACAAGGTGCAGCCTCTAGATCTTGTTATGCAAATACCAGAGATGTCAGCTCTATCTCTATTGCTGTGCCACTTTTAATTTCCAAACCCTTAATGAAGCTGTTACTTACAGTGATTTCATTGACATATAAATGTTCTCCCTTACTGGGCTGTTCCTCATTGGCTTTTCTTGCACAGGGACATCAGACTCAGCTGTAGGATCAGGATTTGGTACTTCCGTAGTGCACTGACAGAAACACACAGGAATACAAGGCATTAATGTCATAGCCCTGCCTACAGAAGAACCCCCCATTAATTTCCTTATTTTGGTCAGTGCTCATGCTGTTTAAACATGTTGGCTAATATAGCCTGGGTTTCCTCAAATCAGTCAATTCCCAGAAACTGGGAGCTAGAAAGGTGCTTTGAATTTAAATACTTGAATTATTGGCACTTCCAGACTGGGTCAAGACCACCCATATTCTGAAGTACTACCACAAAAAAATAAATAAAATTGTTGCCTTTTAATTTAAGCAGGCCAAAGAAGATTTGTTCTTTGGTGTGCTTGACTCAGAGCACTTAGATTATACAACCATATCACCATTGCTAATGTCCTTCAGTCAGATGTACAGTCTGTGACTTCTGCAGAAAACTGACCACTTATCTTCTCCTGACCACTAATTGCGTGGGAAGCCTAGAGAAATTAGCCTCCCAAACTGGGTGTCAAAAATTTGTATAAAATTTACAGCATGATTTTTCCTGCTGCCTTGTTTCACAGTGAAATGTCGATAACAAAATGTACTGCAGTGTTTTAAAAGTACTGCTTTTATGCAGCTTACTGGTGCTTCAAGAGAATTACATTGCAAAATATATAAAACTTAATGTTCTGTTACATTCTCTAAATGAAATTTTCACTTTCAGAAAAAAAACCAAACCAACCCTACCCCGCTATACAATAGGCAAAGGCCATTTATAATGAAGCAATCAGTTTGGGGAATTTCAACAAAATCACCGGTGTTTTTGTCAAAACAACACTTCGCACCAGGAAGATCCTTTGAATGAGTCTAGCATATTATTTTCTTGAATAAATGAAAGCTCTATTACCTATTGTTTATCTATGTATTCCTTTTGCAAGGTACAAGTGGTTCCTCCTACCAGTTCCTCTTTGACTCATTGAATGTCTCCTGTGTCCTTGGAGCTGTTTACAGACCAGCAGAACTCACAGAGGATAAATTACCTTTGCTAAAATATTGCTGGGAGTTTGGTAATAATCTTCTTCATCTGTTTTGATGTTTTCCTCTGGATCTGACAACAGCAGATTTTCCTCACTTCTTCCCAGCACTTTATCCTGCTGAAAGGATGGGTTTGTATTTAACAGGCTCAGTTAATACAGATTAACATGCATTTTTCCTTTCTGTGGAGAAGTAACAGAACCAGCAAATATTCACAGAAAACATGGTAAGATACATTTATTCTTGACGTGAGATATACTCAGAGCCAACCTGTTTTAGAAACAAGGTTTCTATATCTGTTCTCTTGCCTGTATTTTTGAAATTCAAGGCCCACATAAAAAGCAGCCACTGATGTTAGTATTTCTTATAGGTGGACTAGTGGTAATCAGGCTGTTGTAACTGATTTCATGATCTCAGCCTGTTATTTTGTTTAAAAATCAAGTGTTTTAAACACTTCGTGTATGAATCTGCATTAATTCAGGGTCACTTGTGTGGAAAAGATTTTGTTTTTGCATTCAGTTCTGAAGTCCTTACATTAGAAAGAAAATCTGTGGGAAATCCAGGGGTGAATTGGGATATATTTGTCCTTTTTATCAGCTTTTAACTGCTATCAAATACAGAGTGAATTTGGGATTTCCCTGACTAATGAGAACTTTATTATCTCATACTTCTCTGTGAACAAAAAGATACTGCAGAAGACTGGAACTCTGACGTAGAATCCTTTATGTCCTGAGTGATATTCTGCCTTCATAAATACCTGAAACATTAAGTTTGAGGCAATTTGGTAACCCAGGGAGAAATTAATCCCTCCACCAAGTTTACCTCTTCAAGTTGCAAAGAGAAATTATTTATTTTTATGTCTCCTTATTGACTTCACTATAGTGAAGAGTATGGTAATTAGTATTTAGCTGCCTCCCAGTTCAATTCTCTGAGCCATGTTTGTGCTGCAACTGTTTTTCTCTCTACACTTACATCCTTGGTTTCCATGGTGATCATTTTAATAATTGCTAAATATACCACGAATGTATTACTGTTTTCAAGGTAAAGTAAATTAAACTAATTACTTTCTGACACGTAACAAGAAGAAACTGGCAATGAATATTAATTGAGAATGATGATTGTACTTTTTTTCCTCATTGGTATAGGTTGGCACTAAGATCAACTCATGCCATGGGAGTCAGGACAAACTTCAAGTGTCTGATGAACCATAATATGGATTTACATTGGAGAGAAAGTAGACTATGGAGAAAATTTGCTGTAGCAAAAGACAGAAGTGACACCTGGAAAACAACTGAGTCATTGCTGCCTATAAGCTCCTTAAGGAAAATTGTATGTTGCCCTTAGAGAGAGGAGTCTCTCTTCCAAAAAACCAGATGTGTAACAGATCCTAAGGGTGCCTTGTTGCCTCCAATACAGTAATGCACAGCATAGGGTAATGCAAGGAGAGCTCCTAATATTGATGTTCCGATATTTCAGATGTTAAAATCTGTGTATCAAAACAGCTGATACTGAATTGCTGAGTCAGATGAGGTTTGGTAGCTCCAAAAGGTGGGTTGAAAAGAAGCCAGGTCCCAGATCCCTGCAGGGTCCCTGCCAGCATGGCTGGACTCACTGACATGGAGAATCCTGTTTGCATGAGTGACAACTACTTAACAAAGAGATTTCAAGACTTGGGCCTGGATGAGGGGGCCACCAATAAAAAGCAAAACTCATCAGATGCTTGAAGTGGGGAGTCACACTGCTAAAAGGAAGTAAATACAAGGGATTAGTTAGGAAGTCAGTTGTCTACATGTCACTGGGCAGAGAATAGGTCCGGAGATGATAGCGGATGTTAAACTTATGAGGCAGGAGAAATATTTTTATCCAATGAACAAACATTGTTGTTTCTTGTTCTCTATACAGCAAAGTTATTTATTTTCACACATGCCAAAACAGAAACATGAGATTTGTGCTATTCCCTCTGCTTCAGGCTAAAAAGCTAAAATCCAAATTCCTTGTCTTTCAACCCTCATGGTCAGCCTGTCCTAGCCTGAACAGCTGCATGTAATACCTGCTCTCTGAGGCATCGTAAGTATGAGAAGAATTAAAGAATAAGGCAGAAAAGGCATGCACAAGGAAGAGACACAAAGAAATTCTTGACATACACCCAGAGCAGGACTGGTTAAAATCAGACCAAGGGTTAACTCAGTGCATTTCAGAGCTCAGACTCACAACTGAATTACTGCAACTTTATAAAGTACTGTGCACCAGCTGAGCTATGCTGACTGCCCATGGCATTGCAATGTAGTTTCAACCATTCACTTCTTTCCACTAAATTTAGCTGTATTATCTCATACTTGCTGTCAGCCTATATACAAGGATGCTGATTGCAGCATGTGATTTACCACCCTGTCAGCTGTGATAGCAGAACAGATTCTTTGCCCTGTGTCTCAGCCTCTCCAGGTCATAGTTCAATGCATAAACTGTCAATAAAGATGGGTTTAAGCTGCAGAGTGGTGTGGTAGAGCCTTGGTTGTGCCTTCACTCTGCTGCAAAAGCAGCAATCCAGGGCAGAGGAAAACTGCTGCAGGCACTAGTTCAGGGAACACAGGTCAGAACACTTAGCCAGTAATACAAGATAACATTCATCTTTTTATCTTTCCAAATCACTCCTGCTAGATATGGAAGTGAAATTACTTGAAGACATATTAATGCTGACAGAAGGTCAGTTCTAAGATATGCCTCAATTTAACAAGCTCTTGTTCTATAATTTAGCTACATTGACTGGATTGCTGCTGGCAAAGACTGAAGAAATAAACCATTTAGGAACAACTGTGGCACAGCTGAGGAACGTGCAGAGAGGGATGAATCCTCAGTCAATGCAAATGCAGAGCTTTCTTCATCAAGTTTGTGAGAGCTGCCACAAGCTGCAGTTGCTGCACAGAAACTCTGAGGCTCTGACTCCAAAACCCCCAGACAGACACAGGTATTTCAAGCAAGTTTTTAGAAGATCATTTTCAGTGGTAAACAAGAAAACAGACGAAATATTTAGGAAATTTTCATAGTGGAAATCAACTCGATGTGCTAGGAAAGTAGGTGGATAATCTATAGCCACAGATATCCAGGTGAGATAAAAGCCAATATTCACTTCTTCAGACAGAACAAGACAAGATGCCTTTGATTTGTTCTGCTCACCAGGCTTGGAAGAACTCCTCTTGGTGGGTCACACTGAGCCTGATGGGGGCCAGGATCTGAATAAGGCCTGTTCTTGTCTTCTGAGGAACCATTCTGCTGTATTACAAAGGAAAAAAGTTGACTCTTCATAAAGATACCCCAGAGATGCTTGACCCACATTCAGCTTCCTCTGGCTGGGCCATTTGCACAGAGCTTTGTGCCTACAGAAACCCAGCAATTCCTTGGCTGCTATTCCACCCTGTTACCTGGACTGCAATTGCTGTGGGACAGCAGCAATGCTTTCCCTCTGTTCTATTTAAATATTGAGGGGAAAGTCTGTAAGGCAGAGAGGAATTGGATCTGAACTCTCCTCTAAGCTTTACAGCCTAAAAAGAGACAGATAAATAAAAGCACAATCACAAACCAGGAGGAATGTGGCTAGCAGCTGCCAAAACAATCATCACATGCCTCTGCCAAGTCATGTCAAAGCAAACCTTCAGGAGTTTACTTAATGTCCACTAACATTTGCCAGTCAGTTGAGACAACCAGTGAGGATTGTCTCTCATTGCTTTTACTTACATGCAGACTTGCCTCAAAAGTATTTCCCTTGTGGGGACTCTGTGGTGTTACCATCTAGGTTCTACTCAGGAACCCCACCAGAACAGACCACTCAGGTACCCACTGCAGAAACTGTGAACAACTTTGGATGGAATAAAACAACTACACAAAAGAAATTTCACAGTCATGCCTAGGCACAGACTCACTATTAAGGATGGTTAATTTACCTTCTGGTAGCTTTGCCTGTCTGGAAAGCTGGCCATATCTACAGAACTCAAGAAGAGTGGCAAAGAGGAAGGCCGGCTTCTGACTTCTGGGTTTGGAAGATCTTGGTTCTAGAGATAAGGGAAAAGCTGTATAAGAAAACAGGCACCTGCTGGGTGTGGGCTAAAATGTACTGATGTATCTCACTAGAGCAAATTTTATTTCTAATGGCTCAGAGGCATTGTCAGCATGGCATTTTTTCAGGCAGACATACATTTTTCCCTGCTTGCATTTTGAGCTGTCTGGAAGCTGCAGGGATGTGAGGAATTAGTGCTGAGTCTAAATTGGTGGACCTGGCTGACAAAGTGCACAAACTTGGGCCTGAGCTTGAACTACCAGGGCTTCCAGCTGATTTATAACATTTACAGACTGATGTAAAACAACATGTAAATATATCCAAAAATGCACCTGCTAAGTATAACACACAAGTTTTCACTCTGAGGCATCAAAGGTGTGATTTATTGCAGCATAATATCAATCTTCCCCTCACTTCCATATTACTCTTCAAAGAGATTTCTTCAATGTAAAATCAATCCCAGTGCAGACAGACTGTGCAATGTCTGCTTGATGCATAAAGCCAGGGTACAGGATTTATATGAAAATGAATTTTTGAATAACCAAGGTCAGAGGCAACTTGCAAGGCAAAGATCAGAAAATTCCTTTGCACAGTTTTGTAATGAAAAAAAGAAATGCCATTTTTTTTTCTAAAATAAAGTACAGCAACATGTCACCTGAGGGCAGCATCCACTTCTTTTGTCCTCCCTGCAGATTGAAGATATCAGAGAGACCCAGTCCTCTATTTCCTGCCTGAAGTTGGAACAAGAGGAATGAAAACTTACTGACAGGTAACACAAAAAGGCAATCCTTTTGCCTACCTACCCCTTCCTGTGGGGCCCAAAACAAAAATTCCTGAGATCAAGGGGAAAACCCTGCACCTCCCTTTCAGGAAAGAGTGCTTGTGTGGTCATAGTCAGATGGCAAAGTCTGACTCAGAGCTAACAAGGCTTGGGAATGCATTTGGGCCATCAGGATGAGAAACACACCATGAAAGGACTGTTGAAGCTGTTTTTCATGCTTGCAGTGGATTTAGTTGGATTAATTCTGGAATGCTTCCCACTGAGTGTGGGCTGTGAGAGCCGTGCCCCGGGGGAAGGCGTTGGGTGGCACGCTCAGTAGCACTCAGGTATGTGTTTTTCTTCTTATCAGAATTTCACACATCAGCTGCTCCTCTGCAAAAAGGCAAAAAAATCCCCTGATATGCTTGTGACTGGAAACTGAAGAGATGCTGGGAACCAGCAGTACAGAGCACTGTGACAAACATCCTTCTTCCTCACCTAACTGGGCTTTGGCTGATCACCTCCATAGAAACAGTTTCTGCCTCTGTTCAGGACTCAATTCCAGCCTGAAAATTCACCACCCTGCTGCAGCAAAAGCCCCAGTCTGTACTTCTGGGATCTGTTTTCCTTCAGGAGAATTTTTGCCTTCTGTCTGCTTCCCTTGATTAACAACCTCGTTTTCTGGCAATATGATTCCTTGTGGTTTACCTGTGAGGAACAGAACCTTTTCTAACTCCCAGGAGCTGCTGGGTGAGAAGGCAAAGGTCCCTGCTCTTCCCTGTCCCCTAACCAGCACAGTTTGAAACGGCACTGGCACACTGAGGTACTGCCACTGCCATCCCCACTCCCAGCCCTGTGCTCTCACTGCCTTCACATGCTGGATGCTGTGACTGTGGCTGCAGGGCAGCTGAGCTCACCTGCCTGAGCCAGCAAAAAATTAACCCAGCCACGAGTAAGGGGAAGAAATGCCACAGAAAAAAAGCTGTTTTCCATTGGATCAAGCAGCTGGATCACCTCATCCCAGAGCTGTGCCATCAGTAGCTCAGACACAGAAGGGAAGGGAGTGGCTGTGGAGGAGCAGGGCCCTGCCTTGGGGCAGCAGCTTAGAGCTGCATTAATTTAACAGTGCTGTCACACTGCTTTTGCACATCTTGCTAAGCTACATTAGTTTAACAGAGCTGTCACTGCTTTTGCACTTCTTGCTATGCCCACCTGCTGCTCCCAACGAGGTAGTAACATCTGTTTCCAGTGCTGATGGACATCACCTGCTCAGGAAGGCATTTAAACATCTTCCTCACCATTTCCATAATTTCAGCATTACTTATGCCAACTTCAGTACTTATGATTCTGTGAAGATAACCATATGAAATACACTGTATAACTCCACACAGTTACATACAAATAGACACACACATATATGTGTGCATGACCATATTCACTCTGAGCGCAGTATAACATAATGAGATCTGCAAGGGAAAAGTTAAAATGTTTTTCCACAGGAAAAAAGTGCTCAAGAAAATAAATGCACACATTCAAAAGATATGGTCTTTCAACAAAGAAAATCTCCAGGCAAAAATGTAAAATTAACTTTTGCAAAGTGCCCAGACTTAGATCCTCTTTTGTGGGAAAAGGGCTTTTGGTTTAATTCAGAGTCTTGAAAAGAAACAATAGTAAGAAAAAAATTTTGTGGAAGTTTTTTAACCACTATAAAACAACAGATCTAATTTGAAACTAATTATATATTAATAGTGTTTTAATGGAGGGGAAGAGGAACAGAAGTACTCTTAATGGATACTTGAAGCACTTGAAGCACTACCTCCATTAACTTCCAAGAAGCCAAATTAATAAAAGTAATAACAACAATAATTATGGTAATAATGTAACCACAGACCACTGAGCAAGCTGCAGTATTTTTGAAAGCTTCACAGTGTAAATCCTTTTAATGGAAGGAGCACAACAGCAATGTGATGAGTGACCTCCATGCCTAACAATTCCAGGTGCCTGGAGTATTAACCTCTAGACCTGACAGGAAAATATTTACATTTCCCATGGCATTTTCTGTTTCCCTTGCACATATCTCATGGTATGGTAAAGGGTGCCAGTCCAAAGCCAGTCTTGCTGCAGTAGGCACTGTGCTGACAGGAAGGAAATGAGCAACCCAAATGATCCAAGCAGAGCAATTTCTTGGCAGAATAAGAGGCAGAAAGGCAACCTTAATCAGCCCAAAGGGTTATGAGAAAGCCAGGAGACCTTTGCATAAACCTGCAAAGCACTTTGTGAAGCTGTAAGCTGGAATAGGGTGTGTGCCACAGTTGAGGGTGGCACAGCCTGCCCTTATTCACATGTGATTGAATGCATAGCACTGTCCTCACAGGAGGTAAAATGTGTTTTACTGCAGGAACACAGCCTGTGGGATCGTGCAGCCAAGCCAGGTACCTCGTTGGCAGATACAACAATCACTCATACAAAAGTAAATTACAATAAAGCAATTTAGGATTTTCACTTCTACATATATCATAGCTGAACCCAAAGCCTACAAATCCCAAATTGGTGGACTTCATTGGGTTTGAATCAGGAACCCAATCCTGACTTGTTCAGTTGGGAACAAGTGCTTGTACAATCAGTGGCCATTAAAGAGTCCTGAGTCATGAGTTAAAATAAAAGAAATGATGCATTTGAGCTACATACTGATCAACAGCTATGGAGCCTTTTACGTGCTGGCCTTTTAGATACTTCAGGATGTAATTCCCTGTGCTGGATTTGGACAGGACAAAAAGACGCCTTTTCCAGGAATTCTGCCAAAGAGAAAGCAATTTGTCTCTCATTAAAATTTAGGATATGAGATATTAGGGATTGCTGAAATATGACTAATCTGTGCTAGTATACCTGTGAGCTGAAAAGTTGAAGAGGTGGTGATTTGATGAGGAACCCGTGTTTGCAGACTCCACCTTCAGGGCAAAACGTATTTTGAATTCTCACTAATCAAAGAGAAATGAACACCATTACTTAACTTGCTGCCAATTAATCTCTTTAAGAAGACCTGTTTGAACTGGAAATTGCTGCTTAGCACTGGGTTTCTGTGCTTAAATGGCCATAAGACAAACACAAATCAAGGCTATAAAATACAGATCCAGGCCCTGCTTCCCTGATGTTAATGCTGACAACTGGCCCAAACTGTAAAGTAATGGTAGTGAAAATACAGGGGCCAAGAAGATACCATAAGCTGCTGTCTCATATAACTAATCTTATTCAACTTTTGGGGTCTGGTCTTATTTAGCTTCATAATAAGTGACCTGAAATGTATCCCTAAAGAAATTCATAGATGGCATTCAATCAGCTAACGAGAGATCACCTCACAACTTTATTATTGACAAATTTTAGCATAAGAAATTTTGTACCTGCAGAATTTCTTTTACTTGTAGAAGCCATTCTGATTGTTTCTTCCACCCACATAACAAAAAGAGCAAAAATGTTGAAGCTACTTCCCTTCAGTTTGCTTGCTGCTGAGCAGCATTTCACTGCACACACAATTGCTGTTGAGAAAATAACAAAAATCTTACCACAGTTAATTTCCATACTGATGGTCACAATACATAAAATAGCCACAATAACTATTAATCTAAATATATTTATAAATATTTTCTATAATATTAAATTATACACTATATTATAGATTTGTTATCTCATAATACAATCACAAAATTACAAATAACAAATATTTTCCATTTTTACAGGTCAAAAAGACGATTTGCCTAGAAGTGATGAGAGCTGCCAAGAGAACTTCATTTTTTTTGCACTAGTCACAACACCTATAACCTCAGAATACTGCAGTCATGTATGTTTCTGACACTGCTTTGCCAGTATGATCAGTCCTGTAGAAAATGGGCATAACTTGGCCTAAAGAATTTAAAATATATGTAGAAAACACAATTATAATACTATGACAATTATAATAATTTGCAAGTTCATTGTATTAATACAGTGCCTTTTCAAAAGTTTCCCTTTGCTTTACCTCAAAACTCCCATTCTCTGCAAAATCAGATCTTGGCTGGAAGTTGTTTTACCTACAAGGAGGTTGCACAGATCCTCTTGTGCCACCCAAAGCCACAGAGCCTCTCCTGGGAAAATCTGAAGGATTACAAGTGCTGTTCTCTGGTTCTTTACTGAGAACCCTGGCTGCAGTGAGAGATTTAAGGGCTTTCCTCTGTTTCTTTTTCTTCTGTGATTTATTCCACGGTGCCAAAACTAAACATGATACAGTTGGGAGAGGGTGGCCAGGAATGGGGTGGGTTACAAATGGAATTTTACCCCTGAGACACAACTAAAGCTACAGACTTTCATTCCTCCTGTTCCAGGCTGTAAATGGGAATGACCCACTCCAAACTTAGGTCCATCAAAGGTTTCTGCACATTTCTGTCTGTATTTTTTTTGAGGTTTTTTTCAGGGAAACTTTTGCAATTTTTGCCTTTTGGGGAGAAAGATTTGTTGTACAAAAGCCATGATAAACAGTTAAAAAAACTGCTTCTAGAGTTTTTGTTTGTTGCCTACTAGGAAAATAAAAGGACAAAAAAGCAATTTCCAAAAGTAAAAATGACTGTACACAAAGTCAATAGTAGGGGCACACACCTGGGGGTACAATGAAATGTGTTGTTCTGATCAATGTGACTGACAGTCACCTCAACTGTCAAACAATGCAATTACTACAAAACAATGTTCCAAGAGTCTGACAGGATAAAAGTCTCTTCTGGATGTCAGTAAAAGTCAAGATTTGCATGTGGGAAGACAGATACCCGTGAGATTAGTTGTGCTATCTCACTCTGCCTTTTGGGAACAGTTTTTAATTGTTACATTTAATTGTCTTTTCAACAGAAAGCAACATTGTAAACAGGTTATGTCTAATTCAAAATAGAAAATGCCAATTCCGTGATTATACCCCCTCAGATTTTTGTATGCCAGGCATTAAGGGATTTGATTGCTTCAAACCTTTTGAAATGCAATGAGACCCTTCAGTCAAAATGCAAATAAAACGCCTCAAATCATTTTGATGAAAGCTATTATAAAACTTCAAAAATTTCCAAGGTAAGGAAAACAAACTGTGTTAATACTTACAAGCAAAATGTCTTCCTGGTGAAGAAGGTTTTAGAGACATACACCTTCAAGTAAACCCAGATTTCCTGTACTGCCTTCTGCAGCAAAACACGATGGGTCCTTGCCCTGCATTGTGACTGCCCTCTTATAGTCCAGGTATAAACACAAACCCTGAAATATGACCCACAAGGAAATTCCTCTTTCTGCATGGGAAACAAACTAAAGACTGCTCTGGAAAGGGGAAATCCAGAAGATTAATATTCACTTAGAAGCAATGAAAAATATGCACATTTGAGGCAGTGATAAATGTGTCCTATACAGAAAAAAAAAAGCCTGGAGACAGCATGGTTTTGTTGGTTCAGCTTTCTGAAAAGTCTCTTCATTTCCCAAGCTGTTTCTAAAGCATAATATCCACCCATGGCTTGAATATAAAGCAACAGTAAGAACCCTAGAAGATCATAAAAGTACCATAAATTGAAAGCAATTTCAGATTTAAACAGCATTTAGCTACACATACAATGCTAAAGCAGGATTTCTTATGCTGCCTATGTCATGACAAGGTAATTTCAGTATTAGTCTTGGCTGTAAGTGAATTTTTGGGATTCTCTCCAGAAACATTCAGTGTATCAATAATGAAAGTGGATTTACACACTAAACCATCTGGCTAATCCTGCAGATGGCGAGGGAATTGCTTCCTGATAGAAAATAGCCATAAATTTGGTCAGGGAAAAAAGCTAAAAACACCCTGGAGCTTTTAAATGGCTATTTAAATGGCTGTGCTCGAGTGAAAGGGTGAAGCTTCCCCACTCTGAGTGGGTCCCTTCAGGCTCCTGGGCTGGCACAGCTCTCAGCTATGTCAGTAACACCACTCAGGGGGGATGGCTGTTGGTATACAATTTTCTTTGGAAATAATATTAATTTTTTTCTGGGCAAGATCCAAAGTAATGCTCATCTAGCAGAGATCCTGGTCCTGACACAAGGGGATGTTTTTCTCTCTGTCTTTCACTTCTACTCCAAATTAATCTTTCCATGTTAGTTTCCTCTCTGGTGGTGTATTCAGGTATTTTATGCTGATCATTCTATAGCTCATATATTAGAACTGGCCTGAAGAATAGTTCTGGAGACAGAAGAATATTGTCCACAGAAATTTAAAAACAGGCTAAACCTCAAGCAAATAAACACTAATGAACTATAAAGACAAGAAAGAGCTTCCAGAGAAGTAACAAATACTGAAATGTTGTCTGGCCATGGTAAACCAGGAATATCCTTAATTCCATTTGGCAGAAGCAACAGGGAGAACACTTTCACATGTACTGATAGAGCACTGTACAATTTACTGTATAAAGGGAGGAATTAAGCACTGGTAGAACGTAGTATTTCAAATAAAATACTTCCCGTAACTTTGGTTTGCTCCAAGAGAGGATGTGGCCTGTCCAACCCAACTCACCCAATGCTAAATTACTTTTCTAATCAGCCTTTCCACTGATATTGTAAATCTCCCCCTGAAAAGGTGCCAGAGACCATGTGCATTCTTTAAAGAGGAAGGGACTGGGAGATATCTTGGTTGTTTTTTACTTCACCAGATCAAGTGACAAACATGCAGATATACAAAGGAAATTTTTTTTTAAAAAAGGTCTTTATTGATGTCATGCTCAATACATCCATAAAGCACAATTTACTTAATTCAAACAACTGTAAATTTGACTTATGAAAAAATATATGTCTCAATATGTCACAGTATTTGTAAGAAAATAAACTTAACAATTTGGTAACTTGGCTTTAATACTATGCACTTATTTTCTCAGAAGATTGCAAGGATTATTAACTGGGAAAAGCATGAACAACTAATTATCAGTTTAACCAAATCATTAAACTTACTTTTTTGATCTAGCTACCAACTAAAGTGAATATAAAAAGTAGAAATATAAACATCACCAATGTAACTCTAAAACACAAAATTAAGACCGTACAGTAACTAAGAAGGCACTTCTGGTTTCTGATTCAAGTAAGCATTTCCAGTTTTGGCAAAACTCATCACAAATAGAAGTTAAATCTAAAACATACATTTTTTACTGGAACATATAATTCTACCTTTTAAATTTGAATTTTAATGTTTTATAATAAAGCCTTGTCATTAACTTTCTGGTGATTCAAAAGTTCTGAATCAACAAGCAGACATTTTTATTTCCGCAAGCAGAAGAACTTTAATACCACCGTTTCAGGCTGCTCTCTCAGTCAATTGTCATTTGCAAGGCAAAATATCTTTACAATGGCACTTTAATATGGTATCATCCAAGTAAAATTTGCCAATCTTTTACAAAGATTTTGATTGTTCTATTTGTTACGTTCCTGTACTGTTCAGGTAAATAATCTAAAAATACTGATTTTTTTTTTAATACATTCATCTTATGCTAGAATGATGACCAAGTAAACTGACTTCCAGACTGAGCACAGAGCAACCATTAGCCTTCATTAATATTGATCATTAAAAGGAAATTAATATATTAGACTAGGAAAAACCCTTTTAAATAGCTACAAACTGTTTTATGACTGGACATACTCCTAATATGATGGTCTTTGGAAATTTCCACAGAGGCTATGGTTCCATGAGCTAGCACGAGAAGGAGTCTCAAGATTTTTTGTTTTTATTCTTAATTTACAATCTGCTTTCTGGGAAAAAAAAACACTTTATGGGTTACTGACTCGTAACACCTTCAGCAGCCATAAATCATGACAGCCACACTAAGGGAAACCAAGATACAATAATTAGTAATAGCTGTCAGGCTGGCCCACATCTTCTTTAAAATATTACACATTGTCCACCCATCAGATACCCCAGCTTACACGACATAAAAAATCTCGTGTCGCTACACTTCTGTTATTAGAAATGTGTGACTCCTGTTGATAATCACATCTCCACCCCAAATCATGCCCTGACCTTTCAGCACAGGCTGAAATGCACTTTCAGAAGTAAAGCTCCTTGGTGAGCATGGAGACCACGCAGGGAATCTGCTTCTTCTCACTGAAGCGCGGATCGTCCGACTGCGACTCGAAATTCGTGGCCACCACGTAATTGACCCGTGTCAGGATCTGCATGATCTCAAGCTGCTTCCCGTGCTCATTTAGCACAGAGCACAAAGACTGCACAAACCAGGAGCCTCTTCCAGGGTTTCTCCAGGAGTAATAGCCTGATGGGAAGGAGAAGGAAGAAAATACACGGGGTTGTTTTTGCTCTTTTGCGTGAAAGATTCTGGGCAAAGATTAACAATGCATGCACAGAAAGCTGAACTCTTAACAGTTGTGTCACATATCCTACTTCATTAAAGTTGAGAATAGTGTATGTTAACTCTCCAAACCTCACACTGCTTAAGCATCATTCTACATTTTGGCATTTGGCAATCTGAAAGAAGTAAAATTACACAGGCTTCCTTTCTGAGAGTAAATTTTGTAACTATTCCTCTTCCTGCCTTCATCACACATTCAACACAACAGGACATGGAAGGGCAGGATTCCCAGAAAATAGTACTGCCTTTGCCATCTGTAATCTCCCTTTTCCTCTATAGCCAGTGTAGAAGGGCTGGATACCCAGTGTACAGCCTAGGTGGAGATTCTATGGTATATTCTTCCAGGGCAAGGCCCTGAGATGTTCCCTGAGGGGTTCAAAGGATTCCACAGGGGTCCATCTCCAATCCACTCACTATGGATGGTGAGTTTTCAGGCTTCTACCCCACACTGACCTCTCTTCCTTACCTGGCACCGTGGAATAAGCAAACAGAAAATCTGCTTCTACTGGGATTTTGTATCTCGGGTTGGCATCTGTCTCCAGGGTGTCATTGGCAGGTCCAGAGTCAGTTTGTATACCTTCATCAAATTCAGAGCCTCTGCAGGCCTGAAAGCACAGAATAGAAATAGAATGTTTCCAGTTGTTAAAACAATTAATTCCAATTGTTAAAACAATGAATTTACAATTCATCAAAATTCTTTAATGGATCAGTTCTAATCAGTACTTCCTTTGCATGTACTAAAAGCAGAGATGCAGTTCTGGGGGATATATAATTGTTTAGTGATAAAGTTACTAGCTTACCCTTTTAAAAATACACAGCCTGTAAGCAGAGGGAGGCAAAGCTGTTGAGGCTGTGCATCTCAGTTGTTTGTCAA
Source organism: Aegithalos caudatus (assembly GCA_013389925.1). Classification (NCBI taxonomy): domain Eukaryota; kingdom Metazoa; phylum Chordata; class Aves; order Passeriformes; family Aegithalidae; genus Aegithalos; species Aegithalos caudatus. The sequence continues at coordinate 480,815 of WEIU01022690.1, read as the reverse complement.
CAAGTGCCATGTCAGCACTGGTTTATTGTAACCATGATGAATTTTACCAGTCTAAAGTCATTCTCAGCACTCAATTATTATACAATGCTGTGTGCAGTGGGACTTTTGGACATTTTCTTGACAGCAGATTCCATAGGTGAAGACTCTATAGTGTGAGCAACCTATTCTAGTGTTTGACCACCCAAGTATACTGCATTTTTAATATTTTATCCATTTATCTCTTTGATTCTTAATTTTATCCTAATCATGGGTTTAGCTAAAGGGCACACTGGGACAACAGTCAGGGTGGGTAATTCTCAGCTCTTGATCAGTAGTTTTGACTGACAGCTCTTGCAAAAGAACAAGTCCGACTGGCTTATGTAGCAGGGTGGGATGCCTTTATTAAGATAATTTTAAAGTCTATAAAGTAACCATTTCAAAAGTGTAATTAGAAGAAACATCACTGTAGTAGTAAGAGAAGTCTAAAACAGTTTTCACTTTGAGGATGAAGATTAATTGAAGGAATAGCCTAGGGAAAACCACATCTGCTGCACTGTTATATGTAAATAATACTATGTATTATGTAAAAAAGAGAATTCAGACCCATGATATGTCAGTTAATGCCATTTGAAACAGTTGTCTTTAAAAGTTTAACTAATATGCAATTAATTACATGCTAATTTAAAAATGCAATAACAATTTTTAGGCTACTACGGAAAAGAAAAATGTTTCTTTTAGCAGTAATTTGTAGAGGCAGTCTTAATTCAAAGAGACACAGTATTATCCCTATTGAAAATCATATACTGTCCTTAGCTCTGTCTGCACAAAAGTGAGTTTATCTTTCTTCTTTGAAGTCCATATATTACCAAGAGGAACCACGTAGAAATTACAATGATAATATTCTCCATATCTGTGAATCTCGCATATAAATGATCTTTTAAAAACAAACAGTAATTTTACCCACAGACAACTTCTCTCAACACATTTTTTCACAAAACCTCCAGCAACCTTCAGTAAGTCAAGCTACAGGGTTTTTCTAGGGCAGACAACCATGAGAGCATGTTTTCCCTGCTGCAGCAGCTGTTTACCTTAGGGCTATTACCTGAATGAAAAACAGTTTGGGTTTGCCTATGAGGCTTTTACACTTGTCTCCTCTGAACAGTGCAGTCAGACTCTTGATGGCCATGGGTCCATCTGTGCCATAGATGAGCCCTTCTTCCCCATGGCTTAGGAGGATACAGGCAAAACAGGCAGCATCACTGTGGTTCTCCTCAGCAGCTACAAGGCAAACACTTCTGAGTCAAAGGAGACTTATGTTTTAAATGGAAATTATATTTAGCAAGCACATTTTTCTGAGGTTAAATATATGCTGAGCTACTACTGTCAGGCATAAGAAGGAGTGGATCATCTTTTACAGTGTGATGAGTACCTTGAGTACATGGAAGCATCCTTCACTTGACTCTGAGTTTAGCCCTCTGGAATCAACAGGCTGAACTCCTTATCTAATATGACAAGGCTCTTCACCTAATACACAGGACAAGTGCTTCACAAGGACACTGCAGTTCTGAATTGATGTTGGGGGATGAGGTGAGGAACTAAGGCCAGTCCATTCAGAAAATAAACCCTTCCATACAGAAAATTGTACGTGTGGGGCCTAAGCAATCTGCTCTACTTTAACCTCCTGTGAGCAGGGAGTAGATTTCCAAAGGTCTGTTCTCCTCTAAATTATTCTACAATTCTGAATTTTTACCTTCCTTCAGTACTTTTTCCATAGCATCACGGCTTCTGTCATGGTATATATGAACCTCAAAGCCTAAGTTTTTAAAACTCTTAGCAAGATCTCCAGCATCTTTGTCAGTGCCATTGCGTGTGCCCATTCCTGCCAGGAAACAAAGAACGTGGTTGAACTGCAAGTCATACAACTCAAAATGATTCACGTGTTCAAAGGCAAATGTTTAGGTGTGTAATTGATAAACTTAAACAATGCCTCGGTGACATGTTTTTAAAACAATCCTCTAGCAGCATTGAGAACAAATTGTGAGATTTTAAAAATAATGCTACGTTCGGTGTTAACACATATCTTATCCTGAAAAATGCTGGCGTGCCCCCAGCACCTTGCAACACAGGGCCTCTAAGGATGATCCATCTCCTTTTGCTTATGCAGGGCAACACAGGCACAAAGGACCCCACAGAAAACCTCTTGAAAAGTGTCCCCATTATACCCAGTAAAAGGAACTGATATAGAATCTCTGGGGAAAACAACTTACTGTGTTTGCCAAGTGTACAGGAAAAATCCTACAAGCCTCATTATAACACAGGTATTTGTCTACCTTGAAACCACGTGTGGTCTGGAAAGTTAAATGCAGGAGTGTGAACAGAGCCCACCTACAGCTTTTAGCTTTTGTAGCTCATAGCTGTAGCTCAGGGACAGAGAATTTATAACACGGGTTGCAGATGCCAAAGTTCAAATTTTAACAACATGGTTTTAAACTTTGGAATGAAGGTTTAGTTTGAAGCTGGTATGGCCAGGAGACACAGTCTTTGAGACATATACTGAAAAGATGTTTAAAAGAGCCACTCTAACAGAAGTGCTAGGGAACAGGAAAAGTTTTAGCAACAACTATTTTTCAAAAAAGATAAAAACATCCATTAAAATTCAATGTCCAAAAAATAGAATACTTATTGATTAAAGAAAGTATAAAAATTGTGTGGTCTGTAATGAGCATCATCAAAGAAAGAACATTACCTGTTTTGTCTTCAAAATTTTTGTTGTTTATAATAATACATTTGCCAACTTTCTTGTAATCCATATTATACTGGAATGTGGGTGTAACAATTCTGTATTGATTACTGAGAGAGGGCTTTGGCTGCTCTTCTTCTCCATTCTTCTTTTTTCTAGGTGAACCAAATGAAATTATTGTTAGTGACCAGTCACATGCATGGCCTATTTATCGTAATTCAAACCATTTGTGCAGCCCTGCCCAGCCTTTCTCCTTCTCTAATATTTGTTTTCTTCATTTACATTTCGGATCAAGGCATGAAGATCTTGTGATTTCCATGAAGTGATTATTGTGTGTGGATGGATTCTGACAAGGTGAAATAACTCTGGAGTGAACTGCAGCCAACAGCAGGACACACAGATCCTGACCCAGAGATAAAACAAATGGCCTACATCAAGTGAGGCTGGCAGTAACCTTTTGCAAACTGTTTCTGGACATATTTTACTTATATTTAGGTAACTAATGTAAGAACAGATAGATTTCCCTTAAAGCTATTCCAGGAACATGAAGGTATGCAGTTTACCCAGCTGTGTGATGAGATTTGTTTACTGAATCCCCATCATCCCTAAATTCTGTGCAGATTAAGACTAAGCAGTGGGCAGTTTCTGCTGATAAAGGTTATAGATGTGAACAAGCCAAGTGTTCATTTGGTCTGCCAAACAGCAGTCTGAACCTATGCAAAAACCCAAGCATATTTCAGTGTAATCATTGATACCTGAACTTCAAGTCAAATAAAACCTAAGAAAAAACAATCAAACTATAATAATAATAATTATGTTAATGGATTATATGAATAAATCTCTGGTTATATGACCATGTACTGATCTTTTTCCTATGTACAGGAGTCTTACATTGGATTAGAAAGGAATGCCAAGGGATAGCACAGACATTACTCACAGATTTAATCTAAATAAAGTATTAACACCAAATCAATTTCAGCCAGCATGTGCACCTGATGTACAAGCATGAGGAACTCAGCAGTACTTGCTTTTAGAAGTGGACTTTTTGGTTCAAGCAGGTGGCTTCAGGTGTGGTTAAGAATTTCTCAAGCAGAACTGAAGTCAGTAAGAGCCCATAAGGAGTCTGATTCAACCTCAGAATTATAAGCAAGCTTTGGAGCTGGCCCACTCAAAAACAATGCTCAGGAAAGGGCAGAATAAGTTATTAGCAACTCTCTTATGTGTTCCAGCATCCAGCTTCCAATAGTATTTATTGTTGATGCCTGAGAGGAAAATATAAACTACTTTCACAGCACAAAGAACTGTATAATACAGTGTGGTTATAACAAAATCAGATTTTTCCTATAATCTCAATTAATTTAAGTACTTTCACTATTCTCATTCTGACATCTTCCTAAAGAATTATTAATTTATATGATTCAATAATAACCTGTAGACTTGAGATTGCTACGAATTGATTAAATGTTGTTTAGGTAATCTATTTTCTTACCTGTCTGATTTAACAATGGTTGTCTTTTAGCTTTAAGTGTCCTCTTTTTTATTACTAAAGGACAAGACTAATTGGAATCTATAATAAACCTTTAAATGATTCATCATGTATAAATGCTACTGCAATTCAATTTCAAAACAGCTTCTTCTTATCTATGAGTGCCTTCATGTTCTTTTATAAAGGGCCAAATTAAATAGCTGCACCTGGCAGACTTTCATTATACTCTTTTTACATGTGACCATCTTAATATCATGTCCTCTTTTAGACCTCCCTAGGAGACTGAAAAACAAGACATTGAACCGTATCTACTTGAGAATTAAATCTGGAAATGGAGGGGGTTTTTTTTTCTGACAAATTGCAAGTATGGGTATTTTCCTTGCGTACGCTTCTTGAGGGCTCTGGAAGCAATAATTAAATATGCTTTGCCTCAAGAAAAAGTTTTAACCAATTCTTACCTAATTCTTTTAAAGAATTAGTCATAGCTGTATGATACTGATATTAGATTTGACTTTCAAAGAGTTCTTGGATTCTTATTTTAACCTAAAATTCCCTGTTTTTCCATCACCAGACAGTTCTTTGTCAAAGAGAGAAAAAGAAATTTCAGAACAACAAATAACCACCCAGGTCCATGAAGAGGCATTTCCTTAGCCCACAGATTCCAGTTTTTACAGATTTATCTGTCTTCAGTGATTTCCTGAAAACGTTGTTCAGTTGTTAGTTGTTCTAACAACAGTGTCTGTTACAGAAAATAAGATATTTTCAAGGGGATTGTGCACACATTTCTGTTCATGTCCAACCCATGGACAGCTGTCAACACCCAGGGATGGAGCCATTTGAGCAGTATTATGTTTGCACTGACCTAACTCTAGCCCAGAAATCAGGCAGCCACATTACCCCCCAAAAAACCTCCCTGAAAACAGCAGCAAGGGTTAAGTGGCACAGCAATGCAGCCACGCAGGTTCTCTGAAACCACTTCATTCCCAAGTTCAATAGTTTGCACTCATTCATGCAGAAATACTCGTGAGTTTAAGGGATGTAATTCCTGCTGCTGGAATTCCCAAAAGCAGCCAGAAGCTCTGTGCCAGTCAATGGCAAATGCCACAGACAAGGATTGGCAGCACATTTCCCCATTCCTTTACAGAGGACACTATGGTTTTATTCTAATGATTCCTCCCAAGCTAAACAGGTTAATGAGATACTAAATAAAAACCACACAGCATGGTTATGCCTATCACTTCTTTACTGGCAGGCAATAAAAGGTTCCAGAAATCTTTTGGCATCAGTCCAAACTGAATGAATAAGGGAGCAAAGGCTGTGGATTATAGTTAGCCTGGACCTGCAGTCCAGACAGAAATTCTTTTTTGAAGATTCTGGTTGCTGTGCCAACGTAGCACAATATGGGAACTGCCTGACTGGACTACACTGACATTATAATGTCCAACTTTTCAGATTCAACAAGCTAAATCAGACCCTGGTAATGATAAATAATAAAGTTATAAATAAGTAATAATCAGGCCTTAAGGGAAATCTCCTGTCAGTGACAGGCTGATGATTGAAAGCCTAAATATTTTTTTCTGAACTTTGAACTGGACACCTGCTAATATAAATGTTTACTGCTGTTCTTACTAAGCTTTCTAATTACTGTACTTTCCAAAAGGGTTTCCACAGATAGGTTACATGCTGTTATAAAATGTTTTAAACTATGTGCCCTCTGCTTGATTTCTTTCTGCTTCTCTGACATCTAGTGTCTTTAATTTCCCTCTTTGGGGATTCAAACTTGTCTGGACTAAACAGAAAGTTGAATTTCATGACTGTTTACTCATTATTCAGGTCTTAATTACAGCTGTGCCATTATTCCTTACACAGAAATATTCTCCCCATTATTGCTGTCACATATTTCATGTTCTCTCCCTTTGGTCAAAAGTTCAGCAAAACTGAAACTCCACTCTGGCACTCTGATATAACTTGTACATTTGCACCCTCACTGTCTCTAAATCCAGGCCTTAGGCTTGCCAACAGCATATTTGGGAATGTGATTTCATCAAGTCTAGACTCAATTGGTATCAACCTGGTGAAAATCATTATTATCAACTTCTCACTTTTCAAATATAAAGCTAAAGTTATTTATTCTATTTATCATTTTGTTACTGAACTTTTAAACAGTAGGAGTCAAGTGTTCTATCAGCATGAGTGGCTAAAATTCTGTCAAAGTCCATGGAGATACTTCACTTGCATGAGGAGTGGACTTGATCATCCAAAGGACTGCTACTTATCACCACAAACCTTCTTTTCTCTTATATTTGCAATAAATTATTGTTGCAATATGCTTCAAGATTTAAGGATTAAAAATATCACCGACAACATTTAACTATACCTAAAGATTATTTAGGAAAAATAAAGCAGTGTCTCTTAGCAGCTGTGATTTTCTCTCCTTTGACTTCCTTTCTCCTGGCACCTTCCTCAATTCCTGCTGCTAACATATATGAGTGGGACATACCAACATATTGAGAATCCATGTGCAGGACAAAGGCTCCTTGAGAACTGTCTTTATTCATCTAATATTCATCTACTCCTGTGCTTGGCTATTTAAGTGCCAGTTCTTTCCCAGGAAGAGTTGTTCAAAAACTCTAAAACTCTAAAAATGATATTACAGAGGGATATCTAGGTTTTAAAAAAAAAAGCTATAGTTCCCTTCTCTCCCAGGAAAGTTAGGGCCTTTTGTTGCTGTACTGAAAAATGTAAGCAGATAAAAAAATTCTACAATTCTATACTATTTAATTTAAGGGAACTGACATTCAGAGTTGAGTGGAAAAGGCCACACTGATTCCATTCATTTCTATTTGAAGTAAACCCACAAAAGGAGAGAACTGTGCCTTACTCTGCTCTATGCAGTTCAGTAAACTTCGCCTTTCCTTGACAAGGAATATGTCAAAACATTAAGACAGTTTTACTCTAGCTTCCTTCTTTTATACAGTGTGCAATATAATTTTTGACTAACTGGTAACATGTTAGTGTTGAAAAGAAAATTTTCCCTTAAAAAAAAGGTGTCTTTGCAAAACACATCACTTCAGGATTCCTTCTGGAGTCCAAATGCTTTTTTGGCATTGGTGAATAGTTTTATTCTAGTTTCTGTCACATTCTCAGCCTTTCTGTTTGGTCTAGGCAAGATTACTGCAGTGGACAGGACAAATATTCTCAGGTAATCCATTGACACCCACCAGAATTTTCATACACTTAAGTGTTGTGAGATGCAAGGTGTCTTAAATTGTAATGTTCTTTAATTTATTACAAACAACTGAGATGCTTCCTTTAGGACTTCTGGCATTTGGGGACCATTTTACAGGCTTCATTTGAATAAGTTTCCCATGAAGTTACATTATTGTGGAATTCATGGGACAATGCTTTAGTTCTAAGGGCTCTAAAGAAACTTACATAGCCTATATTGCTGATTTATTTTTATGCAGTTTTTGTGGCTCTATGTTGCACTTTCTGTCTAAACCCCCCTGCTCCTTCCATTGTTGCATTCACAGTATAAATTATGTTTGTGACTACTGCTCATCAAAAATGCTGCTTGCTCTCCTGGGGGAAAATCCTGGACTGGACTTATTTATTTTAAAAAGATAGTGAAAGGATAGACAGAAAACAATGAAAATGCAAATAAGATTGAGTTTGAATTCACAAGGCACCACTAAGCTATGTGTAGTAAAACTGAATGTGCTGGAGATCAACGTGGTTATTAATAAAAAAACCCCAAACTGGACAGGGAACAGAATTTATAAATTAGCCAAAAAAAGGTTCAATATTTTATTCTATGTTTTCACCTTAGCCTCAGTAATTAGTGGTCTGATGTGGGCTCCATAATCCATAAATCTGATGCTTTCTGATGATCATGCATTAAGATCTACTTCTACATAACCTTCTCTTCAAACTACCAGCGTTAATACTTTTATTGAGCTTTAATACCTTTATCCAGTCTAATTTCATTGTATTTAATACACCTCTAATTACTGTACACTCTCCCCACTTTTAATGTCTTTTTTTTTTTTTTTTTTTTTTTTTTTAAATCTTGAACCCTGTTGGCAATATCAAGCAAAAGACACTTGTTAAACGTGACTAGAGCTTTTTAGATCTTAAGTTCTCTAAGCCAGACTCTTTGTTCTTTGTCAGATCTGTTTTGGCAGTGTCACACAGATTTAGAACTGCATGCAAATATCAGATTATCCTGTTGCCTTTTTCCATTAATATTGCATCAGGTTGGAAGAACAGCAACATTTCTGGACAAGAAGAATGTGTCACTACTTGAACTGTCTTTTATAAAAATGAATATTCTTTTACTGTTAAAAATCAGAAAGCATAAATTATGTGGGATAAAGACTAAACCACAAGGTTTTGACCAAATACTAAAACTGTATTACAGTGCATTTGAAAATGTATACTCAAGCTTGCAAATTATTTACCAGAAGAGACACTGAAAGAAAAAGCTTAATAGTTGAAACAAAAGTCTTCTGAAGAGAAAGGGGCAATAATAACTGTATAGGAGGAAGTTCAAGTAAGCATTGCATACTTTCAATTTCACTATTAGCAAATGTTAGCAAAGCACTGCTGACTTTGATAGATGAGCACCAACAAAATCTCCAGTCCTTATAAGGTTATTTTAAAATATATTCCAGGTCAATGCCAACAGAAAACTGAAAAAAAAAATTCTAATATTGAAGATAGGATCTTTTCCACACACAAAAAAATCTTCACTTATCAGAGAGAAGAAAAGTGGTCATACAAAACTGCATATAGAAGTTCCCCAAAAAGCTTTTAAACATGATTTTCACTGCATTGCTTTCCATGGCACCCTGTTAGGATCTTGTTCTATCTGTTAAAGAAATTCAGAATTCAGTGAAACGTGCTAAACTGATAATACTGGAGTCTGAAGTTCATATTTATTAATGATATATAAAGTCTATGCTGCTATTGCTTTGCTGAAATGTCTGAACTTTGCAAGTAATTTTTGGGAAAGGGTGGAATAAAGGGAAATGGCCAATGTGCTTCCTGGAACACCACAGCCCCTACGAGCACACTCCACTTTCCTCCTGGGAGCAGCAGGACTGCTCAGGAAATAAAATAATGACAGTAAATGTTCTCAAGAACAGCCCATAGGAATTAATCAGCCTTCAGTTTCTTTTTGAACTGCCAAATAGTTCATGATTTCTTAAGGGCATCTTTGGGATCAGATTGTCAGCTGACCAAACAAAGCCAGTCTGAAAGTCAGCAGAGGCAAAGCCTTTTCCTTGAATGAACCTGAGGTTAGGAACCTACTAGGACAGTACCTCTTGTTCATTTGGGAACTCATGTCACAGGCCCTTCACATAATTGGAAACAGTAATTTTGAACAGAAAATATTGCTCTAGCAGTATCAAAAGAAAGGAGTTAGGTAAACAATGAGATTACTTCCTTGAACTTATCGAGATAATAACTAGAGCTGGGAAGCACCTAAGCTATCATTTAAAAAATTCTTTCCAAGACTGGACTGAGTTCATTCATCCAAAAAACCAACATAATACTACAAACGTACTTTTGTTCTTGATATGACATATGTAACAATACTGTCACAGCTCTCACAGAAAATTTGCAAAATAAACCACTTTAATTTATTTAAAGAAATCCTGGCATTTCGCTGAATTTCCTAATATCACATCCAAGGGTAGAATACAGAATAAAAATATATTTATTAAGACCATATGCTAGCTATGCTTTGCACAATTAACTTGATGAAAGGTATTAAACAAACCAAAATGAGTTGTGCTTCTGCTGTTGAATAACTTCAGGAAAGTAACTCTCTAACTCTTGGTTTCATTTTTTTCATTACAAAATGAAGTCTAAACAAACTTATTTCATAAAGCAATTGCAGATCAAGTGGCTTCTTTCCAAGGGAGGGTAGTGCAAAAACTGATGCTCCATGTTCTAACCACCTGAGCCAATCCCAGTGGCAATCCTGTGCCCTGTGCTCTGGGATGACCCTGCTCCAGCAGGGAGCCTGGACCACTGTGCCCTTCCCTTCCAACCTGACCCACTCTGGCATTCTGCCCAGTAAAGCAGAGAGTAATTTTAAAATTCCTATTTTGTACATCTGTGCAATGTTTATGTCTAGAGTTGTGTGGGTGCTGACAGATGCCTCCTGGAAAGAAAATGCAGGAAACAAAGGCATTCTTCCTGTAAAGTTATTGTTTACATTCTTATTGTAAACCTCCACTATGGAGGCTTACAGTGGGTCTCAGTCCAGAAACAAATTCCTGACTTTGATTACTGCAGGTTAGTTTCCCTGGAAAGAGAGAACTGCTGGTGCCTATATATGACTATTTAACATCAATTGAAACACTGAGCACATTTTAAATACCTCATTATAAGACACCCTAAGCTACTCTGGTAGCTTTTTGGTTCCATTTTAGTTTCAGATCCATCTCCAATTAGGAGAAAATCTTCTCTAAACACCTGGAGAACTGAGAAACTCATTCCAAGACAACTCACAGTATAATGAAAGAGTTGAGCTGTTTGAAAGCACAAGCCTCAGATTACAACTTCTGGCATACTTTGTAAATGTCTTTTGAAGTTCTGACAGTTCATCTAAATATGCCTTCCTGTCTTTTAAAGTATGTGTTAGTGATAGCCTTAACTAATGCAAATCAAAACCACAACTGCAATTTAATTTATTATATACAAATGAAGCAGACCAAGTGCATTGGGACTAAGTCAGCTTCACTTTGGACAAAAAGATTCAACAGACTAATATCTAATGTTGTCCACACTTCACAACAGTTAAAAGAAGACAAAAATAAAAAGAAAAGAAACAGGTAGCAATGCCCTAGTTTTGTGCACTTAATATTTTAGGGTCACTTACAACCCACATGACAATTTTGTGGTGTGATGCCTGCAAAACAGAGTTCTAAACTCTCAATCATCACTTTGTAATTGAGATTCAGCTTCCCCATTAGCTGCATGATGTCTGCCATGCAGGCCTCACAATTCTGTATGCAACATAATAGCCAAAAAACATTCAAAAGGTAAATTTTTACAAAGAATTTTGCTTGCTGAAAGGCTTTCTGCTCATTTCTAGAAATCCTGCACATCCATGCCTTCCATGGGTGTTCTGGAAACTGAAATCTTGCATGAGCATACCCTAGGCAGTATAATGTACACAGGAAACTGACAATTATATGTAAAAAAGAGATGAAGCTTTTTTTTACCTTTCATAGGTACTAAGAGAAATTAACAGGTACATTTGTATTGCTTGAAAAATGACTCAAAATAAAGCAAGCCCTCCAAACACTAATGCTCAGAGAACACTCTGGCAAGGATCAGCAATTGCAAAATGCCAGTGGATCAGCTAAACTAAACTGTATTAGGGTAGAAACTCATGATTTTTCCAAACAGGTGGCAGGAAAGGAACGAGGTGAATAACACTCTACAGTACCTTGGCTCATCATCAAATGGTACCCCACACTGCATCTGAAAACAGCTTCAGCTTGTCCTCAGGAGCAAGTCTGGTGTTGTGTGCTAATGCTAGGAGCCCACCATGCTCGGGGCTACATTGCAGAGAGAAGCAGGATGCTCTGTGTGCTCCGGCCCCAGCATTTGCCTGTGTCAGCAGTGGGTCACACTGGACTGTTCTGTGGGGCTATTCAAACCCTGCAGCCATCACCCTGCAGCTGAGGTCATGCAGGCCTGAGCCACCTTTGCTGACAAGCAGAAAACACGCTCCCATCACTCATTCTATCCCTGCTCCTGGGCAAGAGTACAGGAAAATGGGTTTTGAGATGGAGGTGGGACAGCAGACTTCACTTTGTGATGCATCCTTCTTCCTTCTGTCAAAACCTGATCCACCATTACTGCAATATTTACAGAATGAATGTTTCTAGCAAAATAATGAACATTTGTTATTACCTAACTGTAGGATTCGTTGTACCTAAGATGTATAGTTCACAAGCTATACATGTAGTTTGCATACAAAAGATGTAAGTTTACAAATGTAAAGATGTATAGTTTACAAAGCCTCTCTGTACTTTAATTATAGAACTACTTCCTACATATTTACCCTCAAGCAGTTTTGGTTTATTATAAATTTGGCTTAAATTTGTTTGGATTGCTTTGAAAGCTTAAACATCCCACTACAAAATAACTCTCCTCAAAATTCTCTATGGTACAGCCCAGAGATTGTAGCAATGAAGGAAATAAATTACTACACGAAAAAGTAATTAGGATACTTGACTGTGATTACTTCAGATACAGTTCCTGGATAACCCAGTGTTTGCTGTATTTCACATTAAAAAGTCTCTAAGGAGACTGGAAGCAAATATTGACTGTGAATCAATGAGTTCTTGTAATATAGAACAGAAACTATTTCAAGATACTTGGGCTTTTCCTATTAGGTACATCCAAGGGAAAGTACAAGCACTGACCACAGTTTCCACTCATTGTTAAATACTCCTGCAGTGTTCTCCAGAAGCTGAGTTCCAGATCTAACAAAAATTGCTTTAACAAAACAACAAACAACAAAAGACCCCACCAACGCCCCCATGCAACAAACAGAAAAAATAAACCAAACCAAAACCAACCAAAACCATCTCTGCCTTGAAAAAAGAGTAATAAAAATGAAATATCCCTGTTATTCCTTCTTACAATCTCTTAATTGTCTTTGTAGGAACTTTTCCAAACCATAAATTACTTCTGAAATATTATGTTTGGTGCATTCAGGTGAACATATTCGATATTTACCTTGTGCTAAGCAAAACAAACAAACTCCAAACAAAATTAAAATTATATTGTGATAAATTTTGGAGCTGTGACAATAAAAAAGGAAAGATCATCACCCATTTACAGGACAAATGAAGGCACACAGTGACTTCCTTAGAGACATTAAGGAAACATGAGGCTGAAACAGGAGGTCAGCTCACACATCTGAGTTGCAGCCCAGAACATAACTTCAGATAATGATTCATCAGCTGTTATTTGCTTTAAAGTAGCCTGCTATTTTTAGTCTAGCTAAGGATAAAAGAGATACTTTTCTTAGCAATATTTACTTTGAAAGGTCTATAATATCCTTACACTAAAACACATTTTACGGAATCGACAACTCTGGAAAACATATGTATCTGCATCACTGTGAAGCTGTTCTTCCTAAAAGTTCTACCTGAAAAGCAGCTTCTTTTACAAATCAGTATAAAAATAAGCTGTTGGTAATCCCAATGCAGGCACTTATAAGCTGGACTTGATGATCCTTGTGAGTTCCTTCCAATTCAGAATGAATGTGATACTGTGAAAAGTGGATGGAAAATAGATCCCCAAAAGACAGAGGAACAACAGAAAATCTTAGCTGAAACAAAGACAACTTTCTACACCTTTTACAGCTCCAGACCTGAGGTTCAGCTGAGGATGAATCTCAACAATGAATATTTATTCTTTGAAGGACAAGTTTATTTATTTTGAGAAATATGGCTCTCCTGAGACAAGGGTCATGAAGTTAAAATAAGCAGCCTTTGGTAATGTCTTTGCTTCCCCACTTTGATGTCCTGCAACCCAAATAAACACTGTACCCATGAAAAGAAAAGGCATATATCCATGAATCTTTTCCATCTAAATAGTAATTTGGTAGATATCTTAACAATTTAACTGGTAGATACCTTAACAATTTAACTATCACAACCATTGCATTACAGAAGGCGAGACGCATGCTGGCATTTCCAGGAAACTTTCTAATTATTCAAAAGTCTCAAATTTTAAAGCGGTGTGGCTTGAGAGAAATAAATATCTTACAGATATTTTGGATTTGCAGTGTTAAAGAGCTAAAATATTCTTGTTGACTACATGCTCTACAAAACCTCTCAAATTCCTCAGTGGGATTTTCTTACAGTCCATTTCATGTGTCTGCATTGAGGGCACTATAGAATCACACACTTTAATTTGTAACTAAGTATTTGTAAAGATTTTTAAATAGATATTTAAGTTGTGTTTTCTGTTTCCAGATGAGAAGGGGAATACTGACTGTAAAACAAGGCAGTAGGATGGGAGGAGATAAAAGTAACCATAAAATAAATGGTTCTATACAATTAAAATAGGATAAAACTGGTACCCAGATACTACTAATAACAAAACTCTGCATTGTTTCTTCATTGAAGCCCAGGAGCAGTCAGTATTTTTGACAGTGCAAATGCAACTCTAACAAGCCTTAGGAATTTCTGGGTGCAGCTTTAAAAAAAAAACCACCCAACTTTAATTAGGATTAAGAGAAATCTTAGATCTACTTAACACAGTGCAACTGCAATTTTATTCCATTTCATGTTACATTAGCTTTCCTGGATACTAAAATGCCTGTTATTAATCTCCCAATAAAACTCAAATAGATATTAAATCATCCTGTGGAGAAGCAAGACTTTATTTAAAGCCTTGAAAGTGGCAAAGGAACACACATAGCATAGTAAAAGTCCCCGAAGTTGTATTTGGAAAATTTGGGAGAATTTGGGTGAAATTCTATTAGTTAGCTAAAAAAAAAATAAAATACACATTTGAAATCCTTAGCTGAATCTTTCTTTAAACATGTTTAAAACTGTTTTTTTGTGCCCTGATATTTTTGCTTTCTGAAACACAACTTTTTTGTTCAACTGCAACACTGCCGGTTTTTTGTTCTTTTCTCAGTACACAAAATTAATACCCTCCTGCCATCTAGTGGCTAAAAAAACCCCAGAACCAAACACAGCTGTGGCAGACTTAATCCAAAACTTCTTCCAACTCTTTTCCCAGCTGGAAGGTTTTTCCCACCAACATCAGCTGAGTATTAGCACTTTTCCAAAGAGAAGGAAATATGTAGAAGATAATTCTCCAAAATTGTTGAGATGTCAGAAGAAACTGCCTATCCTGGCTTGTTCTCGTGGTTTCCTTGGTAAAGCAGCCTCACAGACTTCTCAGAGAGAAATATGTGATTAACATTTCAATTTGTTTTTAGTTACTGCTCTGACAAGGCAGATCTCCAGTCACAGCCAGACAGTGGAAATTGAAGCTGTGAAGCTATTGGTAACAGCTGATCTTTCTGCACAATTTGAATTTAGCTTCTCACTGCTCTGTTCTCCCAAATTAAAATTAATGTGCTTATTTAACATCACATGTTACTTGTTTTCCTATTGAACTTACATATGTTAAACAATACTACATGAAATGCAGTGAAGAATTTAATTGAGAGCACTGAACAACAGGTAAAGACTGAGTTGATAAAACAAACAAACAAAAAAGGGACAATAAAATCGTAGTCACTCTAAAGCTTTCTAGACACTTTATTCAAGGTGTATTACTTCATGCTGCCAAAATGAAGCTTTGGCAATCAGGACAGAGACCCACCCTGGTTCAATAAAAGTACATCTAGCTTTGAATCTGGTACTGACTAGAAATGAGTCTGAAGAAAGCAAACAAAACAAAATAGAAGCAGAATATATTCTCAAAGACCTGACTTAGGGAACATCTTCACCAAAGATGTTAACATCTGGAATTTTCTTCCACACATACATCTAATCTCTTCTGAACTTACCTAAAATCTTGACATCAGCACATCCCCCTGGCTTTAAGTTCTACAGTGACATTCTGCTCTACGTTAAAATTACACCTTAACATTTGTTTTAAACAAAATGCATGAACTTTCCATTGGATGTCCCCCAGATTCCCTGCAAGGCACAAAGAATGATCATTCTCCTTTCACTTTCTCTTTTATTACAATCATAGTTTTATATCAGATCACATCTTCCTTTATCCTCTCCCATTCCTCTCCTATCTTCCTTCAGGCCAAAGAATTTTAATTTCTGTAGGACAAAGACCTTGGTACCATGCTTGGATTTTTAAGACCATAATTGTCATGGACCTCATTCCTTTTTAAGCAGCCACTACTTTTTTCAAGAAACTGTGTTAGATTTCTCAAACGTATTTTTTGTACAAAATCTAAGTTGGATTCTCTCAATTACCTCATATTTAATCTGAGCAATTTTTTACTTCTGAAGAAAAATGTTGCAAAGTGCATCTTCAAGGAGTTTCCAAAAGATGAATGCCTCAAACTGATGAATAGCCAAATTATTTGAAAAATTTCTTACAGAAAAAACTAATAGAAATGCTGATTATTGCCTTTTCTTTGGAAATTATTAGCTTTGAGTTGCATGATTTAATAATAATATTAGCATATCACCTCTTATAAAGAAGACCAAATATCAAAACACACATTTTATGAAGTTGGAAAGAAACCTTTGAAAAATATTTGACAAGACTTAGAAACAAATGTTACATTTGTCTGTTTGTTAAAATTAATAATACACATACATATCATGAAACATATTTGAGGAATGATAAAATGAGACAGAAAGTACAGTGATTTGCTTAACAACACATCAAAAGTCTTCTAAGACAAAAGCATCTTCACTTCTCTCACAAATTTGTTACCCCTATTAAACTCATAGAATAAACAGCAATATAGAAGTATATTAGCCATGTACACTCTGAATCATAGTGCTCACTTCAATGTAAATTTCCAATAGTAAAAAAAAATCAAGACCTCTCTCTAAATGCATTAGACTTTGTATTATCTCTTGCAAAATCTCACTAAATCCAATGTGAAGTAGCCATTTGCTGACATTAAACAGTACTTATAAACTTTGCATGTTTATTTTTCATCTTTTGCATTTCCAATCACATTTATCCACTGTTTTCAGGAGTACAGATGAGCAGTAAATAGTTCTTGCTTCCCACTGACTTAATGAAAGTAAGCTTATGCTTCAGTGAGACTACTCTGCTTTAAAATGAAAGGCTTTTCATGTGTTCTGTAAGGGGTTACATCTCTAGACTTGGTGAGGCTTCTTTGTGCTACAACCTAGATGGCACATCCAGGCTTTAAAGTAACTTAGACAGTCAGCAGGGGATTCCAGTGATGCTGGAGATTAGCTGAGCTGAGTGCAGTAAAATAGATAATTAATGGCATATTCAATTCCCAGCTCCACCAAAGGTCAATGTTTAAGATGTGGGGCTATAATTGATGCTAAATGAACTTGGTGGTGTCTTAGCTGCCAAATAAAACTTAAGGGAAATATTATACGTTTCCCTATAGGGAGATACTAAAAAGAAATGCTTTAAGGTACAGACCAGATACATTAAATTCATACAACATAAACCACCTTTCTCTCCAGACCATCAATAACATTATGGACATGGCAAACTGAACATCAAATCAAGACTTTTTATGTTTCTTTGATTAAAAGGATACCATGGCAGCTGATACAACAACAAGAACATGCGTATGAGTAGGAACTTACTTTCCAAAAAGTGAGAACCTGCTGCTTCTGTCTGGCCTTGCATCAACTAGATCACAGCCATCTTCATCATCTCCAGCAGGGAGATCACCATGCTGATCCTCCATCTACAAATAAAACTACAAAAATCTAAGTGCCCCTCAGTGAGCATTGACATTTAAGAAATACTTCTATGAACCAGAATGTTTATGGTCTGGTTTACAGAAGGTGCATGTGATGAGTTTAGTTAGTTTTATTGTATAATACTTCCTCAAGAAAGAGTGGCTACAGATTTCTGGTCCTGAACTGCTGTGGCTTTGCACATGTTCTGCCATCTCTATTTCCTTGTGGCAGTTACCAAAAGGAATCATCTAATAGCTCTCTCAAATATCCAGATTACAGGAAAATTAAAAATAATTTTATGGTGAAAGATCAGAGAATCATAGAATACAATCATAAAATAGAATCAGAATATTCTGAGCTGTAAGGGACCCCTGGGATCATCAAAGTCCAACACCTGGCCTACACAGGGTTGTCCCAGGAATCCCACCATGCTCCTGAGTGTGCTGTCCACATCACAGAAGTAATTCCCAGAAAGTTTTCCATGGTCTGGAAAGAAGTAATATTGGGACAAAAGCATGGGCTCCTGTGTTTTCATTTGCATATACACAGTCAAATGTGTGTAACTGAAAGAGCCCCTTGTATTTTCCATGGGTGGTTTTAATTTAATTATTAAGCAGCTGGGAAGAAGAAAGGACAGAACGATCTGCACCAGCTCAGCAGAGAGAAGCGCGGGACCTTCACTCAGGGTGGGATGCACTGAAACATCTGGTCCCCGATTCCAGATTTCCATCAGGAAATTAGCAGTGATTCCTGCCCCTTCCTCATAGTTAGGCAGATTAAGCTTGCTTTTATCACCCGTTTGCTGCGAAGAGCACACGTTTATATGGAAAACCACCCCGGACACCTGGCAGCAGCTCAGGGGCCAGCAGTGGCTCCATGGCTGCACCACCATGGGGAGAGGGCGCTGGCAGAGGTTTGGGAGCTCCCCGGGAGTAAGAGCAGCTGCCAAAGCCGGGTCTAGAGTGGGCTTTGACACACACACAGACACACAGACACACAGACACACAGACACTCAGACACACAGACAGATACACAGACACAGACACAAAGAGAAGCAGGGCGCGCAGGCCCCAGTGCCCGGGGCAGCGCGGGGCTGCGGGGAAGCGGATCCGCAGCGCGCCCAAGGAATGCGCACCCGAGGGGAGGAAAGCAGGGCAGGGAGCCGGGAATGGGGGAAGCAGGGGGCAGGGAAAGGGCTGGGAAGGGCCCGGGGCTTGCCTTGGTGCTGGGTCCGGCCGGGCGGGAGCGAAAGCGAAACTTAAAGCGAAACTTAAAGCGAAAGCGGCGGGCCGTGCCTCCGGGGCGGTGCCGGGGCGGGGCGGGCTCCCCCGGCCTTTCCCGTCCCCATCCCTGAACCTTGTACCTGTCCCATCCCTGATCCCATCCCTGTCCCGGTCCTTCCCCTCGGCAGAGGGTCTCGGGCACAGCCTCCGGGCCCTCCTCCCTCCCCAGGCAATGACGGCCACATCACAGCGAAACCGAAATTGCCCCTTTTTAATAGCTCTGCTCCGGCACACCCCCGCGAAAGAAGAGCAGAAAGTTTCATGGTGACACGAGATTGTCTAGATCTAAGGAAATTTTTCCCCTTATATAAACTTCAGTGGCATTTCCTTATCCTCCCAATTATTCTGCGTGTTGCATCTCTGCTAATTACAACATCCCACTGTGTAGCCGTAGCATCAGGCCCAGCAGTCCGGTGCGTGGACTGAAGATTGGCACAGTCTTGCTAATTACTCCTGGATGCAGGCTCCCATCCTGCAAAATCATACACCTACCCAGCGGTGCGTGGTGTTTAACATTCACTACCTGAAGAGATTTACATCAAAGAGACATTTTTCAGTGTAACTGCCTCCTAATTGGCACAAAACACAGGCATGGTAACAAACAGGCTTCTGCTTCCCGACAGGTCAGTGCCTCGGTGAGACGGAGGAGCTCTTGCCGTGTGTCTGCACGCTGCTGCTGGGACTGCTCCCTGCTTCCTGGGATTATGCCTGTGGCTCCTGGCTGGATGTGTAGCCAAAGTTTTCTCCTGAAAATCAAACTAACAGAATCCCATGGTTCAGCTCATGCCATCTGTTAGCTGCTCCTTTTCAAGAAGACAGCATTGCTTCCAAATCCATAATGGATCACCACGGACAGCAGAGACATTGGAAATGTATAGATCATTTATCTCATAGATGTGAGGAGAGGAGAGGAGAGGAGAGGAGACTCTAATCACCAGCAGTGACTTGGCAGTGGCGCCTGAAACTCAGAACAAATATGGTTTTCTGATGATGCCTATGGGTGTTACCCCAGAAATACAGAAATTCTTTGCTTCTATATCTTGATGAAAATGTTTATCCATTGCAATCTAATCCAAATTAGCAGACCTAGAAATGTCTTTTTTTCTAAACATCATTGTATTGCTCTCAAAATGTAGTCTGATAATGCTTTCCAATTTTCAAGAGTTTACTATTAGAAATGGTTATGGGGAATTTCTGACTCAAACCTTAGATGAAACTTCTATCTCTATTTTCTTTTCACATTGGTTGCTGGCATTCACAAAGAGCAAGTTTGATTCCTTAGTGTGTTGCAATACCTTCCTTAATTACATGTTAATTTTAATGCAGTACAAGGTGCTAGACTTCTTTTTCAGAAAATCTTCCTTGTTTTCAGTATGGAGTAAGGGGAAAATTAGAAATATAGTAGAAATAGAAGGAGGTATCATGCTTCAGGGCATGGAGTGATTGCCACCTAGGAAAGGGTCAGGAAGAAAAAAATTCTCGTGTAGAATATGGCACAGCTGGCTGTGTGAATTAGGGGGTAGGGAGAAGAGCCAGCAGTGTGATACCTACAGCATCACCATTCCTCTCCTTTGCCCTGGAGACTCACTCTCCTCCTTAAAAACATTAATAACAGAGCCTTTGACTGGATATTTGCATTGGAGAAAATAAGTGTTTAACCACTGCTTGTAGCTGCAGGGTGAAAATGGGGCGTGCCTTTGGGAAAATGGAAGGTGGGTGGCAGGTACAAAGGCTGAAGGCAACTGATTAGTACCTGTGGAATTATAACTGTGTCCTGTGTTCTGCACTGTGGAAACAAGGGTGGGGTTTTGTGACACCTGGGAGGCAGGTGTGGGGATACTTTTAGGATGGAGGATTTGGGTGATTCACAGTGTGTTCCCTTCTAAAGAGCAGCTGTTAGATTTTTCATGTATTTTGCAAGAAAGGATGGATGGTTTTGATATGCTGTGAGGAATATGGGGGTAGGGCAGGGTGATTGGGCACAACACAGCTTTCTGGAATTCTGTAGAATAATGCACCTCAGCCAGCTCGAAACATGTGTTTTGTTGGGATTTCTCTGTAATCAGGCAGAGATGGTCTGTTGCACATGCCATATTTTATAAGTTTTAAACTTTAGTCTTGTTTGTGTTATGATACACAACAAATGGGCATATTTGGACACTGGTGATCATGTGGGATGTGTTCTATATGCTTTTCTCACTTCAAGCTTTTAGCTTAGATTGTAGCACATCCTCGGCAGTTCTTTCTCTGCTCTGTAACAGTGATATCTCCTTGGGCCCTTGGTTCTTTTCTAGATTTTTCTCTTACTTTATCTCACTCTGTTAGAAGCATTTGCAAAATCCCTACACTCTCAGGTTTTCCTGACACTGGCAACAAGGGGAAAGTGTAAGCATACACCCTTTAATAATGAAATATAAACAGTTGTTGGTTGGTTTCCAAAGCAGCAAAAATGGAAAAAGCAACAGTACAAGTTTGGAAGGTGGTTCCTTAGAAGTTTTTATTCAAGTCTTGGGAGATTTTGGTGTTCATAAATATTTTTTCAGTTTTCTTTCAGTATTTTTCCCAGCTGGATTTGCTACCATGCTAAATTTGATTAGCATGGAGAGACTGTATGAGGCAAAAGGCCCTGAGCCCAGGTAACTAATTAACCACAAGGTTCAGAGAAGGTGAACATAGACAGGGCTGGTTGAGTGCTTGAACTTTTACAGGAAGCTTTCACCAGTGCATAAAACTCCCACTTTGTGTAGTGAACCAGCACCTTTGGGTTTGTGTTGTTTTTTTTGCAAACAGAGGGAAGATAGGGTTGCCATAATTTGTGCTGTCTGGCTTCCTGTTCTTCATGTGTCTGGAAAAGCTCAGCTTCAATTCAGGAGTGACAGAGGAGGTGACCCTGACTTGAATGTCTCTTAAGAGGTTACTTTGTGTAAATAATATGTGCCTTTTTGTAATCAGATTGAGGATGCAGACATGCTTCAAGTTTTCTGTGCAGTTAATTCAAGGAATTAACTGGAGGCTGGAGAGGTAACAATGTTTCTTCCCACTAATTTGCACTTTCAAGGTGCTGTCTCCTTGTACTTTACATTTAACCACAGTGCTTTTAAATCACATTGATTAAGGTTCTACTGTTAAGTAAAGCCTTTTAAGATTTTCATTGATATCAAAAAGCCTTTATGAGGCCTTTACTAAAGGAGGAAAAAACCCCACAATGAGCTTTTAACTGAAGAAAAAATGTCTTGCTAAGATTTGTCAAGATAACAAACTTGCACTGGTTTTGTGATTTAATTCCTTGCATGATCAAAATGCAGGGTGTACTTTGTAATGAGACCATTCAATGTGTATTTTTAAATAATTTTTTAATAAACTCCCTTTTCTGTTAGCGACTTGGCATTAATCCAGGGTGGTGAAGAACAGGGCAGGTTTAGGGTCCTCAGAAATGGGAAAACCTTTGAGAGACTCCAGCAGAACTGCTGTACAATGGATGTGAGGGAAGCAGTGTGGCTGGGAAAGACAGTAGCTGTAGAGGACACTGTGTCTTACCACACTCCTCCTCTTGAACATGCTGTGACTTGGGAGAAGCAGGAGAACTTGGAAAATGCATTTGCTGACTGCCAGCCAAGCTGGTAGTACCTGCCACTGTGAAAAAAAGAGAAACAGGCTTTGTATATCTTGAAATGAAATAGGGTTTATCTGTGAAATAAAGGGCTTTATCTGTCTGAGAGGCCCCTTGGAAGGAACACACGCTCCCCTTCCCTTCAGGGAGGTCTGTATGCTCTGTGGGTACACAGTGCTTATGGACAGCATGATGATGTATGCTGGGGTCCTCTCCAGATGATCAGTGTTCAGGTGACTCCTGGATGAATTATTTGTTCTGTAATTGCCAAGTCTTCATGGTTTTGTGTGGTTTAGGGATGTCCTGCTTTCACCACCTCTGAACCCACTTCAGGAGGGTCATAAGGGACAGGAGCAGGTCATACACCTTTATCTTGCTAAAGTGTGAGGCAAGTGCTCCAGCCTCAGACAGCATGGAGACAACTAGGACTTCCTGGAAAATATACAGTATGGTGTCTCTTGGAGTAGATGAACACAAAGAGGTGACAACTGGTAGTGTGCCAAGTGCTAAACAAGGGGGGACATCCTGGCCACTGTGACCCTAGTGCAGGTCACTTACATAAACAGAATGGCAATCTGGGACAAGATGCAAAGCTCTGTGAGAAGGGAACTGGAAGCCTTCCAAACTATTTTGGTTCACAGGTGTGAGTAGGATAAATATTATTGTGATGTAACTTGGTCGACATAAATCTCTCTTGATTCCAAAAATAGTAATATGAGACAACTCAGACGTTATTTTAATATAAGAAATTATGGTCTGGGGACATTTTTAAAAAATGAAAATGCATCTGTTTATATGCTGATATTAGTTACTTTGAAAGGCTTTAAGTGCTTTCAGGACTTTGTGCCACTGCTCTTCAGATTAGAGACTCTATTTTCAGCACACCAGTTGCTGACAGAACATTGTGCCAGTACATTGTCAGCATTCAGTAAAAGTAGCAATAATAAGTTAAGCAGAACTGCATATCTCAACAGAGAGATGAATAGGAGGCACTCTAAGCATACCCAGAAGGTTTAGACAGAAATTATTTTGATGGAATTGTTTGCAATTTATAGAAAAGGGAAGTGCTTAGCAATATCCCAGGACTGCTGCAGGCAGTGGGCCAGATGCATGGATGACTAAGTAGACTTCTACTCAGATTGAGATAACTCTTAGCTGTGTCCCAGGGTTATGGAGCCCTGCAGATGGAGGTGTTATGACTGGGTGAGATGTAAATCTGAAATCCTGACCATTTGTAGCTGGTAGAATTTAATGGCTTCTTTGTTCAGAGCAGACTTCACAACCCCAATAGCTTGCTTGAATACTAATATCAGACATTCCTTATCATTTTTGGTGAACGAATTTTTATACTCTGATCTATTCTAGTCTACTCTTGGTGAACACTGTTAAATAGCTGCTTTGTTCATTCTATTCAAAAGTAAATGGTTCCTTTATGAAGTTTTTCCTGTAGGAGATAGAAGTTTGGATTTGTACCCATCATGTTTAGAACTCTTTGAGATAAGAGGCTCTGCCTATTTCACAGTGCATCCTCCTACACCTGGAGATGGAGACAGGTGGACGAAACAGGAAGATATGAGAAAACAGTGTGCTCTGCTCTGCTGACATAATATACATGGTGAAAGTGAGCTGGCACCAAGGGAAAAAATTAATGACTTGCCTGGGACAATGGCAGCAGTGAATTTCTACATCCACCCAAGGTCCAGGAAGCTTCAAACCCATCTCTGGCCTGTATCTCTGGTGGTCCCTCCTCCTGCTATGAGGCTGCTCCTAAATACACAATACTCCCCCCATGAGGTCACTTGTTTATCAGGGTGAGGAGAAACTAATGGTATATTGCTGCTGCTCTACTAAAGGTTGCATTGAAGGTTTCTTCCCAAATTTTCCCTAAACCAGGACAATACTTTTCTCTTCATCCTGGGCTTATGACAGCAAAACTGAAATACAAAATGATCAGGCTCTAACATTCACATGGACGTGATTTGTTTCTGTGAGTTCATTCTTCTATTTAGAGAAAGATATTGCTGCCCTCCCTTCTGCACTGACACAGTTGCCAAAATAACCACTCTTACTAACTGGCAGCTTTAAAAGCCAGCCTGCAGCTGACTTTGAAACAGAAGGTCAGCAAAAGGAGCAACAGACTTCAATTCAGAGCTTTAATGGGAGCCATTGACCACAGCAAAAGGCCTTGACTGGAGTGTCTAGAGTGTGCTTTGCACAGGCCAAAAAGTCACTTTCATACTCTTTGAACCTTTTGTATAAACCTATATATTTTTCACTCTGTGGATTTCAAGATGAATGTGCAGCCGTGTGCTAGATGTGGCTATGGGGTTTACCCTGCTGAGAAGATTAACTGTATAGATCAGGTCAGTTCTCTTTCTTTATCATTTTGGACTATAATAAATGTACAGATTGGCACTTCTAACACTGTGCAAATCTCTCAGTTCCAAAAGTTCTTTGCTCATAAATGGGTTCAGAACTGAAATGAATTAATAACATGTATATTTGAAGAAAAAAAATAGATTCATTAAATGAATGGTAAGGATCAATAGTGAGATTTTAAACTTAGCAGAATAATAATGAAATACAAATCATGTCTGTTTGGTTTCTCTTTTGTGGCACTTCCAGACGTGGCACAAAGCCTGTTTTCACTGTGAAGTATGCAAGATGATGTTAACAGTAAACAACTTTGTTAGCCATGAGAAAAAGCCTTACTGTCAAGCGTAAGTGTATTTCCTTTTTGTCCTTCCACTTTTTTTTTTTTTTAAGGAAAGGTTTAATTTGGCTAGTCATTTTAATATAATGGAAGATCACAATTGGACTTAGTCTGTCCCACGTGTGATGTGAAATTAGGTATTGTCAGTGCCTTAATGCATATCTTTGGATTTACCTGAATCAAAAATGGTGGGAAACTCTTTTTACCATGCATAAAACTTCCTCATTTGGCCACTGTGTTAAAAAATACCAAATTAAGTTCCATTTCAGTATTGTGGGAATAAAATAAAGCCAACCGCAAAATTCAGTGCTTTCCAAATCAGTGGTTAAGAGTTAACAAGGTTGAGCTAATCATAAGGAAAATGTATAAAATGCAGATTTTGGAGTTGGCTTGTTCTAGGAAGTTTTTATTTTATAATGATCAATTCCTGTCAAATTTGTCAGCAGAAAAAGGAGAGATGACAGTTGTTTTTTATTCTATTATTCTCTTTTGTTATTAGAAACACAGCATTGATATGATGATCATTAAAATTAATTTTGCTCTAGGCACCTACTCTCTACAATAATAACTTGACTGTAATCTAAGATCTCTCTGTGAGTGGGGGAAAAGTTGTATATAGAGGGGTGGAGGCTGGTATTGTGTTTTTGAGTGCTCAAAGAGAACCTTTCTGGTGGGCTGATTGGTACATCCCTAATATCCTTTTATGCTTTCCCTTTTCTAGGCACAATCCAAAAAACAATGCATTCACAAGTGTATTTGAAACACCAATAAATATGAATGCAAAAAAATTGTCAGAAGTGGTAAGTGAGGTAAGAAGCTTGAGGGTCAAATGTGTTTGTTCTACATTTTGATAACATATTTATGTCTCTTGTAAGTATAAATATGTGCTTTTTACTTACATCCCTGTGTTCTTTTAGATCAGTAAGATCTCAGCTGGCTTTGAATCATATTTTTTTTTTCAATACGATTACTCATGTGAAAGAAATCTTAGATCTGGATTTACTTCTGCTCTCAGAAGGAAAAATTGATTGGAGCTCCTCACCTGTATATCTGATAATCTATACGGAAGCACAGTTCACCTAAAGTGCCCAGAGCTGTGTAAACTAAGTAGGGTGACACAAGTGACACAGGAGGTTTGCACAACCTCTGGGAGCAAGAACAACCAACTTGCTTTGTGATCTCATCAGAAACTGCCACAAAACAACAGATAAATTATAACTAGGTGGGACGCAGGCACAAGTTCCCATAAATACTTTGTGGAGCGTTTCCTCCGAACCTGCGGTGGGAAAACCCCGGGTCCGGGGGGCTGAGCGGGATTTTCCCGGAGCTGTTTTTGGGGATGGAGGCAGATCCGGCCCGCGGGCGCTGCTGTGCCCCGAGCGGCCGCCAGGGGCGCTCAGGGCCCGCCGTGCTTCCCAGCGCCATCCCGGGGGATCCCGCATTCTTCCCGCATTCTGCCCGCATTGCTTTGATAGGATAGGGTTAAAATGATTTCTAAAATTGTAACTAAGGGATGGTGGTGGTTTAGAGGGAGCGGTTAGAAAAGGGGGATCTGCATTTGCTGGTCAGCGAGACGTCGGGAACAGGACGCTGGCTTTGCTATAATCACAGCTATATTGTCTCAACCAGATCAAGTATGACTCGATCTGGGTTATAAACCAGGAAAGAATACTTAGCATGTGAATTTTAGGTAGTGATTGAATATGATTATTGTTTTACCAAAATCACAAGAATTCATGCTCGGAAAATATCAATGTATACAGAAGAACAATACGGGTTTAATCATTAATATATAGTGTATAACAAGGGGATACAAAAGCTCATCTGTCATGGGTCAGGGTTCAGAGTCAGATTTGGGTTTGTACCCTGGCTCCTGGAGCTCCAATAAAGCACCTCCATATAATAATTTCTGCAATTATATGTTTCCTACGCTAACAGCTTCCACATTATTTCCCACAGTGTTTCCTGCATTGCTTCCCACATTGCTTTCTGCATTATTTCCCACATTGTTCCCACATTATTTCCTGCATTGTTTCCCACATTGCTTCCCTCCTGAAGCATCTCCAAACTTGCACTGTGAAGAATCTGGTGAAATACAAACATACAGGAGCGCTCAATAACCGATGGCTACCTCGTTTCTCTGCATAGGGCTGTTTTCTTGAATATCACACCTTTCTATATTCTGAAATAACGTTACTCATTGTGAACATACTTCACAGGCAAAGCAATGTGTTTTGATGTGGTGAGCCATCACTGAAATTAACTAAGGAAGTTGTATTTCCTAGATTATGGCATGCTAAATTCATTCTGATGTCCTGTATTAGCTTGATGCACAAGCCTTTGTCAAACACTCTATCATTCATCATTTAGTACAGCATTCTTATGCCTCAGTTTTTGCAGTATCATGGGCTGTAATTATTTCAGCAATGACTATCTCACACACTTTAAACTGTGTGTGACGGATCTGCTCAGGAATGAGTTTGGGATTACTGCAGGTTCTATTTCTGGTTTAGGCAGTGATATGAGACTGATACTTCCAGTGCATGTGAGTACACAAGCCAGAGAAATTATAGCTCAAAGATCACTTTCCCTTGTTTTATACACCTTAAACACCTTCTGTTCTTTTCAATCACATAATGAGGTTCTGTTCCAGAGAGAAAATTGCTAAGGGTACTAAAGAAGCTGATTCTGCAGTACCTGCTTAAAGAGAGTACTTCTGTACAAATTTTGAGAACAGGAAAATTTTTCCCTAGTAAATGTATAAAATAATGATAACTTGGGAAAAGGTTTCACTTGCTACTATACAAGTTACTTGTTTTTATGTTTAAGTTTATTTCTGATGCAGAAAATGAATGTTTCTTCCATCCCAACATGATGTTCTCACATAAGTCTTATGTTGAGACATGAACTGGAAATCGGAGATAAAAATTAGGTCTCTCTCTACAGAATTTCTGTGTTAGCAGGCAAATAATTCAGTTCTCTGCACCACTGTGCCTTATTTATAAGTGGGAATAATGGTAGATGTGCTCAATAACATTTCTGTCCAGTCAGTTTAAATTTCCTACTCTGGGTTTTTACATCTGGAGAGTGAGTGGTATAACAGAGCTGTGATTTCAGCTGGATTTCTACATGGTATCATGATCAAAGTAGCAGTAGGAACATAATGACCCAGGATTAAATACAGTAGTCATTTACATATGCACAGTTAGGATATGATACTTTGTGGACACTGTGCAGGGAAATAGGAGAGTATTGATCACTTGATAATAAGTTTTTCATCTAATGCATTGGCACATCCTGCTTAAAATTTCTTAGGAATTTCAATTCTCATAGATTATTTCCGCCCAAAAGTATTATCTAAGGATTAAATTATTATTTCAGAATGCCATGCCAGGTTTCAGGTGTAATATGCTGCTCTTTTACAGACGTGCAGCTCCTATACTGGCAAAAATCTTAGGAAGAAGCTGGATGTGGACTAGAAAGCAGAGTTTTGACCTTAGGGCTGAATGCAATTGTCACCCTATTTGTCTCCCCTCTTATTCTTCTCCAAAGGGGGTGTGTGTTAGTATGTACTAACAAACTACTGAAACGAGCCATTACATATTTTTATTTTCTTTTTTAGATAAAATATCGAGAAGAGAGTGAACAACTCAAATCAGTCTTTCAGTGGGATGTAAGGTCCAGAGAAATTGAAAGTGTCTATAAAGCCCAACAACTGGCTACCCAGGTAAGAAATATCCCTGGAGTCTCCAAGCCAGCAGCCTGCAGGACACCAAGGATTAGCCCTGGCTATTCTGATTGTTAGGGTTTTAACTACATTTCAATGCTAAAAATGAAAAAGCATTTGCTTCTCATTTGGCTAAACTTTTCAATGCGAAATAGCTCGATTATAGCTTAGGAGAGAAGAATCAGAAGGTGAGGAAGAGTGTGTCTATAGTCAGCTGTTGGGGCTGCTGCATGTACAGCCAAACTCTGTGTGTCTTCTCTCTACTGGCACTGGAGCTTCACAGCAGGTGATCTGATTCCCAGGGGGTGTTATTTGAGTTTCACTCCGGGATCCGAGATCCTGTCATCTCGATGTCAGTTCTTGCTACACAAGTTCTGCCTTGGCACTCTGAAGGGATGTGGAATGTAGGCCTTGTGCTGCACAATTTCACTGCCACAGCACTGTGTGTTCCCCCCTTTTTTTTTTTCTTTTTTTTTTTTTTTTTTTTTTTTTCTTTCTGTCAGATCAGCTGTTTGAGTGTTAAAACCAGGGTGAAGATAGGTAGTTATTTAGTTCCTGTTTTGTAGAATGCTTACTATGCTGCCTATGAGGAAGGAAAATCGTGGTACCCAGGAACAATCCCAGATCCTGAGATGGTCAAGATAACACAGGCACAGAAGGCTCTGTCTGATGTAAGTGGACTGATGTTAGGTTTTATTTTCATGGTCTATCATATTCTGAAGACTTACAAAGTCAGTCTTTGGTAAGATGTCACCTCCAGGCTTTGCAGGAAGAATATCTGGAGTGTGTATCTACACTCTGATCTTTGTGAAGATGTTGCCAAAGGGAGACTGATATGTTTATTTCTGTCAATAACAATACTTAGCCATGTAAGCAATTGAAGTCACATTAGAGTTCTATTGCCATCATACATTTATGTATTTATGTAACTCAGAAGCACTTTCAACTGCTGACCAAACTGAGGTGATCTGGGCTAGCAGGCAGTGCTCTTCCTCTCAGGAGAGCAGAACTCATGGTGGAAAATGTGTCACATTTTCCACAGACCAGACTTTTCATTGGCTGAATTTCCACGACTGATGAAAATCACTTCTGTGTTGACTGTGTCCATACAATGGGCTAATGACCTAATCAGCATAGGCAATTAACAGTGGATAATTGATATGAATGAGAAATGTTTTCTGTTGTATGTAGGAGATAGTTGTAACTAACAAACTTATAAAGTGTAAGTTATTTAATCTGTTTACTTTTAAATAAAATGATGCATACCTTTAGGAAGCAGGCATGAAAAGAGGAATCACATTAAAGTACAGTGGATTCTTCTCTAATAAACAAATTCATCTTCTAGTTTCAATATACAGAAGAATATGAGCCACGAAGAGGCAAAGGCAGCTTCCCTGCTATGATCACTCCAGGTTATCAGGCTGCTAAGAGAGCCACCCAGCTAAGCAGTAATGTAAGTCACAGGGGTTCTAAATTATATTTTAACTTCTGAATTTGGAGAATCCTGGGTTCAGGCCGTTCACTTGAGATGTTGGATTCTATGGTGAATATTTGTTACTCTGTTACAAAGTGAGAAAATATTAACATGATGCACAAAATAGGGTTAATAAACTATTTGGCCTGGGAAAGAAATCATATAGAATAAATGACAATGTAGATATTTCCTGGAAAATGTAGCAGCTTTTGCTATAATTTATCACAACCTGAAAAAGATTGTGTCTCACACTGAAATGTTCATTTAATTAATTACCTTTGCTTTCACATCATGGCTTTATTCATCTATATATTTACATTTGACATTTTTCACTTTATTATTTGATATCAAATAGCTGTAATACTGAAATTAATTCATATACAAGCTACTTTAAATTTATGTACAAAAAATTGCTTATTGTAAAAAAAACAATTCACATAAAAAAGATAAATAAAAATAAATCCCATAAAAATGATTTTACAGTGTTGCATGGTTTTCTGGAGATAGTATCTACATTGTCACTGCAGTATGATCTTGGGACATTTACAACTATTCTCATGGTATTTTAATCAAATGTATGGCTCACATAAATCAAGTGAAATTTGAATATCTGGGTCCATTTCTGTCTGTTACTGGTATTCACTTTAAGGAAATTTGGCCTTAAATATATGGATAGCTCGACTGTGGAGAGTGCAGAGTGTCATGACTGCTGTTGCTTATTTTCTCTTGAAGCCTTCTGATAGGAAATATACTTTTACTGCTTATTGTTTGTGATATGGATATATATTTTTTCCTCTTCAGGTGGAATATAAGCGTGGACATGAGGAGAGAGTTTCAAAGTTCACCTCTGTTGTAGACACTCCAGATATACTTCATGCCAAGGCTGGAGCACATCTTGCAAGTGATGTAAGTAAAACAAAATAGATTTATCTGGTTTTGGCTCTGCAAGTGGTTTCTAGGATATTTATAAATTACTTGAAAATATGAACACAAAGAAAAATAAAAATTTAATATTTTAAAGGCAGGCTCATCTTACCATTAACCATTTAATACTTTCAGTTACAAAGACCACATTCAATTTGGGGCCATTTTAGGCTGTCAGAACATAAGCTGGGGAATCAGTCTGCTCCATACCCAGCAACTGGCTGCCATGCAAAGTAAAGAAAAAAGCTGCCTGACTCTAATGTAAATAGAGCAGGCATCTTGCAGACACCTCAAATATTTTCTTTAAACAACTTTTTTTCATCCTACACCCTGAACAAGACAAAGGGACCATGCAGAAGGTGTGTGATTGTGTAGTTAAAGACCAAATTGCAAGGATTCAGACTTCATGGTTCATCTTCCTTTTGGCAGATGACAGCCTGACTTTACAACTTTAAAGATTGATTATGTGTGTAATCAAGATACATTTGCTCTAATTGCTCCTGAGCTGTCTTTAATTTTTACAGTTGAAATACACAGAAGACTTTGAAGAACGGAAGGGAAAAGGCAGCTTTCCTGCTATGATCACTCCAGCTTATCAAATAGCCAAGAGAGCAAATGAATTAGCCAGTGATGTAAGTGTCCAAAGCAAAGTCTCTTTTGGGAAAGAAAATATTAACCTGTCACACAAATTTTTCTACAGGCAGAAATTCCATGAGTGTGGCAAACTGATCTTCATTGGCTTTCTTTTCCTTTCCAAACATAACAAAACCACAACACCTCTGTACTCTTTAATAAGCACCATAAAAGGACATCAGTATTCCTTCAAAATGTACAGTTAATTGTGCTTTGTTATTGGAAACGGAAAGAAAAGCCCTTTTTATTGGAGAAGATAACATATGGATGAACATATAACTCAAAGGAAGTGAATTTAAAACATTATTGAGTCATTGAGGAAAATAAGAGATCCATAATTTTGAAGGTAAAAGCAACTGACTCTAAAACAATTACACGTTTTTGTTTGCCTTTGATCTGTGAAAAACCCTTCACTTTTGTCAGCAAACACACGTGGTGATTAAAGGGCAACATCAGGTTACAGGCATTGTTTTGACTTCAGCAAATGTAGTGCAAGTCTTAATCTAAACTTGAAGGTTGATTTTCTAAAATTTCCTTTATCACTAGGGATAAAGCATCTTTCAGAAACAAACCCATTTATTGATGGATTCAGGTGACCCTGTGGTAAAAAAGTGCTCTGTGGTAACTGTGAATTTGCATTACAATCAGTTCTATTTTTTTAAATTGCTGGAGCATCAGGGATTAGCCACCGTCAAGCAGGTGGTGCTGAACACACTGAACCAATGGTCTGGGGTGAAATGGCAAGTCCCATGTTCCTAGTGCATTATTAAAAAGTACAGCACTAGTTCTGTTTTTATATCTTCAAGTGACATACTTGACTTGTACAGCTTGGTGGCAATGGGAATTTTGACAATCCTTTATTGACAACATGTGCATGTCATTGGTTGTTATTTATTGTGCAGCATCTGTGTACCAGACTAAACTCACCCAGATTATTTGTTTCCTTTTTTCCTGTTAGGTAAAGTATCATCAAAGATATGAAAAAGAGATCAAGGGAAAAGCCAGCCATACAGCTGGAACAGATGTTGCTTTTGCAAGAGAAAATGTAGATCAATATGGACAGGTATGCAACATCCAAGGGATAGCCATGCTGATGTTGATCATTACTACAGCTGATTGCTCAAAGCTTTAGAAACTGGTGACACCTATTTTCACTTTGTTTTCCTGTGTGAGAAAACAAGGTATTGGGGGAAAGGATGGTGAGCAAACAGCACTGTGCTCCTAAAGTGTAATATATCTGTCACTGGCACCTAAAGATGTGACAACACGGTGGCTGTGCTGTCACTGCATCACTTTTATGGTGGGGCCATTCCTAAAGAGTGACCTTGGCAAATTTTATCTGTGTGCAAGTACACACTCTACAGTTCTATAGTGGTGTTGTTATGTATTACACTGAAATGTGTTTACTTGAAATATTTACTTGAAATATTCCCATTCCACGAATAAAGAAACTCAGGAGAAAAGTGAAAGGGTTGTGAAATGGTAAAAAACTGGCAGATAGTTAGGTGCCTTTTCTCTGTGGGGTGTTTTCACAAATCTTAGGAGCTTTGCAGCTCTAAATATGTGTTAACAGCACTGAATCTCTTAGATACACAATCTCTGAGATTTCACCTCCTCTACAAAAGGAGTATTATAAGCCTGACAAGCTGTAGTTCTGAATTTGTGGGACCAAATAGGCTTTAGTTCTGTTTTGGTCACTGTCATTCCTTTTGCTTATGTTTAATTTTGAAAGGGAATGCAATTGGTTTTGTGGTTGCTCAAAATGCACCCAAAGTTCTATTCCAATTAGGTTAGGGAAATAGCACAGCTAAATAGAACTGAATGCAGCTAAATGTAATTTGAAAGGAATTGAATAGGGGTGTTGAATAAAGAAAACTATATGGTTAATCTCAGGGGGTTTTGTCCTGCTCCTCAGTAGGTCCACATACTTTGGAGAAATGAAGGAACAGGGGCTGTATTTTCCTAAAACCTTTGGTATTTTACATTTCTTCACCTCTTCTGTCCAAATCTACAATTAGTATTCTGTGGAAAGCAAACCATCCTTGAAGAATATGAATTTAGAATTGTAGCGATGAAGTCTTCAATTAGTTCTGTCTTTTGAACTGCTACAAGTTTTAATAGGAATAAACAAATA
This sequence comes from Aegithalos caudatus, assembly GCA_013389925.1. NCBI lineage: Eukaryota > Metazoa > Chordata > Aves > Passeriformes > Aegithalidae > Aegithalos > Aegithalos caudatus. Next base: position 446,685 of record WEIU01022690.1, on the reverse strand, counting down.
GAATTAATTTGAAAAAGCACTAATTACATTTCCAAGCATTAGAATGCTTCTGTTTTAGAATTAATTTAAGTTTTCTTTCTTTGAAAGTATCTTTGAAACTTCAGTCATGGACTTCAAATTTGATTTGAGTTTTAATCTTTATAGATTGGATACTGATATTATTAGTAAAATAACACGGAGTCACTGAAATTAATGGATCTTTCTGAGTAAATTATGACTTAACATGGGTAAAGGGATTAGATTTCTAACTGTTGAGATCATCAACGATGAATTGAGTGTGCATCAGACAGATATATATAGATATATAACATGAGCCATTTTAAGTAATCTTACCATGAGATTCCTGTGCTGAATGTCTGTTTTGTTCATGTTTAAAAACTTTAAGAATGGCTAAAATAGTTTTCTGAAACTTTGAATATATACACAATATTAGAAATTAAATTAAAATGTATTTAAGAAAGCTGGAAGCAAAAGACAGGTTGGTCTGGAGGATTCAAACTCATTAATGGTATTTTAAGGAACTAACTCAGCTGATTAATCGACTATATATTTTTTCTAGGCCTGTTTATAGAATAATTTAATGCCATTGTAACGATGACATCATATTTTTCACAAACTTGTAGTGTGACCTATTTTAGAATGTGACATTGATGGTGCACAAAATGACCTACAATGAATAGTTTTGCATTGAGAACACACAAAAGAGATATCCCAGATATTTGTAGTCCTTCCTATGTATGCTCTCCATGGCATTCTTGACATTCATTCTATTCATGACACATTCTATTTTCACTCCAACTGCCTCTTTACTATAAAAGACTTACAAAATATTGCAGAGAACACATATTACACTTCATCTCACTTGTTTTTGTTCTTGTTTGTACTCTGTATTCTCTCCAGATCTTGCCATAGAAGCCTTTGGGATGATTATTCTCCATTACAATTGAAAAAAAAAAAAGTCTCCAGTATTTTGCTGTTAAACTATCTAAATGGCTTTCAAATTGTCAAGTATTTACACATAAACTTATCTATAGATGGATTTAAGGGTGTTATTTCCACAGCAATTGGGGTTTTTTTCAGACACATGGAATTCTGTGATTTTGTTCACTAAGGAGTTTGGCATTTCGATATCTAGGTATCTCTGGTTCATTTATTTTAATCCCTCTTCAAAGTACATCATTGCACTAAAGAACCATTATTTTTGGTCAGTTATGATGTGAAAAAATGACCATGGAAAGATCAAACAGCTTCTGTAACACCACAAAGGAAGCTGGTCATATGTTAAACTTGTTAACTTTAAGTGAGTCTCCTGGCTAGACAAACCATTAGCTATTTTTATAATATTCCAGGGAAAAATATATTGAAAGACAGAGAGACAAGCAGATATCATCTCTGTAAGAAATGAGGTGAGATCAGAAGGGTGTATGTCACTGTGCACTTGAATGCTATATTGACCACAGCTAATAGCTACCCAAATTTCTCTTGGAATGCAGCACAGGTAGTTTCAGAGGCACAGGAAACTTAACAGGTCAATTTATTCTAATATTTTGGTCATTTTTTCATAAAAAAAAAATCATTGAAGCCATGAACCTGTCTACTAACAAGGACTGTAAAATAACCTATGGCCCCACCTGCTTGTGTGTGATGAATAAACACTGAATTTTCTTCAGGGATATATGGATGAGTTTGAGGAACGCAGAGGGAAAGGAAGCTTTCCTGCTATGATCACTCCAGCTTATCAAAATGCCAAGAAAGCAAATGAATTGGCAAGTGATGTAAGTATGAAACCTGAATCAATACAATTCATAAACAATTAAAAACAGCAGTTTGTCAGAGCAATGCCTGGGAGGAGAATGCTAAAGCTGCACTTGAGAAGTAAACAAAAGTGACATTTCTCTGCATTGCTGGGAACTGGATGGCTCAGGGGATTAATAATATCCATTAATAGAAGGGGGCACAGCTCCAACTTGCATGAGGGAGGAGATGGATGTAGCAACTAATGGGGATCCCTACTGTTAGGTTAACCCTCCTGGCAAATCTGCACCTGTATTATTAATGAAACCTTCAACTGCCTTAATCATCCTGTGGACTACTGAGGTATTCCCAGTAGTGAATAAATGGAGGATGAATGAATTGTACTGGTTTTGATATTTTGATGTATCATGCCTCTAGCACAAAGCAAGTCATATGGAGGAAAAGAAGCATAGAGTGTGACACTGTCACTTCACAAAAGTGAGCTTATTTCTGGGATGTGATTTTTGGATTTGGGTGGTAAACTAAAGAATTTGCAAAGAGGTGGTGGTGTGTGATTCCTGCACCCAGCCCATCAGAGGCCCTCAGCCCTATTTGGGGACACCATTTCTGGCAGTGACAAAAATGGGTCAGTCTGTAGGTCAGTGCCCTGTGGCTGCTCTGAAGGGTTCCTGTGAGTGACAACCCCTGTAGTGTGGACACCTGTCCCCAGTGGGGCTGTCTGAGCTGATGAGCTCAGCCTGTCTTCTGGGGAGCTGGCAGATGGTTGAGTGTTTCAGCTTGTGTTAGTCTGGACTGGACATGAGCAATAAACTGGAGTGAAAGGATCAGTCATGTTCTGTTACCTGAGCTTATCACTGGGAGAATATAAAACACCTCAAATCCTCTGTGACCAATCCCAGTTTGATGACAAACTCAGTGATCCCCAGTTTAAACATGAAATATTTAACCTTTCCAGATAAAGATCACAGTTACATAGGTTTGGAAAATGCTAATGGTCAGTAGTTTCCTCATTAATTTAGAATACATAGAGTGAAGAGGAGGACTGGTTCATGGCAGTAAAATTTGCAGAGTTACCAACCTGCCTTTTGGTTTCAAAGCTGGGGGAATGTGTACAGACTTGGAAAACTTAAAAAAAAAAAACAACAAAAAAACCCAAAACACTTTGCATTTCAGTTCATGTAAAATAATTTATAAAAGGCCAAATACTACCTATCTTCACCCATCAAAGTCCAATTTACATCAGTTACCTGATGTCTAAATTAAATTTAGAAATCCCTTATTTCAATCTTGATTTTGTAGAGAAATATAGTTCCCTTAAACATACTAAAAGTACAAAAAGATACAGCTTTTTTAAAAAGCTGGTTTTTACAAAAGGAAAAATTTGCAGACCATTTGATGACTATCTGAAATTCTCTGACTAAAATTAAGTACTGAGGATTAACTTCATTAATAGAAAGGCACAAAAGCTCCAGCCAAGGATCTGCTGGTATTCTGTTCAAGCTATGAACAACAACCTGTGCTGTCAGGTCTATGTCAAAAATGTATAAAAAATGCTATCTAGTAAAATGTCTTGAGAGGGACTGTGAAGGGCCATGGGCTTTTATTTGGGTTATTCAAGGTAGTAAATACAGAATTTCAGCTTGGGCAAGTTCCATTTACCTATCAAAGCAAGCACAGGGAAGATATTATCCTGACTCATGAAGCAGGTCTAAATAATAAGGATGAAAAGGTGCACATCTATTTTATAATTCTCCCTATTTCTTTTCAGATAAAATACAAGAAAGATCTTTCCAAGATGAAAGGTGCAGCTCACTTTCACTCCCTAACAGCTGAAGACAACTTGGTCCTTAAACAAGCCCAAAGTGTTAACAAGCTTGTCAGCGAGGTAAGGGCTTGAATCGATCTCTTGAGTTTGGGAGCAGCTCATACAAACATTGGTGTTTGATGAGTGAGGACTGCAAGTTACAAAAAAAAAAAAAAAAGCTGTTGTTCTTACTGTGCTGTACATAACAAAAATCATCTGTGTGTAGCACAGCAGCTGGAGAGAAAAGCTCAAGATCACATCTTCAGGTGCTTCGTTCTGGCCCTTCTAATAATGTGTATGAAAGTGTGAGAAACCAACCCCAGGAGAGTCATTGTAGTTCTGACCACATGAAGAATCAAAATCTGAAAAAAACCCACCACAAACCTGAATTGTGCTTTTAATATGATATTAAGATATAATGCTTTAGGATGAATTGGGTGTGTACCTTACAGTGTCTTAAAAGGTATCCTAATAATCAAAAAATAAGAAAAGAGACAAAATGTATCCCATCAAAGTTATGCAGATTTCTGTTTCTGTTTTCTTCCATCATGTGAAAGACTATGAGTCACTGATAATTGATTCTTTTTCTGCTTGGTAAGGGAAGATTGCAAGAGAATTCTCAGTAGATTCTGAATTATTAATTTATTTATAGTGTCATATCAGCTATAAAACTCTTAATAAATGTGAGCTTCTAGAACTTCCCCATGGCAGTTTAAAAACTTATACTCTTGAGATGTCAAAGTATAAAACCTTCAATAATGAAAAACCCCTGGAAGTAAGGCTGGAAGGGGCCTCCTGGGCCAATGATTCCTGGCTCCTGCTGGTTCGATGCAGCATCTTATAATCCTCCTATTCCAATTTCTAGCCCACATTTATTCCTGTCCACTTTATTAGCACTGTGTTTTGTGCTAGCATTGCCCTTTAGTTAAAAAAAAATTCTTCTCCCTGCATGGTTACTTTTTGAGAGGTTTACAAATATATCATTTTCTTCTCTCTGCCTTTGATTTCCTCGACTAAGCAAGCTGAGTCCTTCTCATCTCTCAGTCTTTCACTGCAGCTGTTACAGGCTGAGTACATGTTCCTTAAACAGGAATGACTGTAAGAGTAAAAAGCTCTTGCTGAGGTCTTGCTGGAGTCTGGTACATGGCACATTTGTACATGTTCATTTGCTCCACACTCACCTTAGAATTTCTTTGTATATAATTGTTTTTTAAATAGTTTTCCTCCTGTCACTGTCTTTTGTACTTTGCAGATGATGAAATTGCATTTCTTCTGCCTATAAAATGATAATTCTCTTCATAATAATTTTCATCATATGCCATCTGATGAAAACAATGTATCAAAATCTCTGAACAGTGGGTCTGCCTAATAAAAAGTGTGTGAAAGAACTTGATAGAGCAGATTAGGGTTTTACCATAACTTCCCATTGTGCATTTTTGTCACTAAGGTGGAGTACAAGAAGGGTCTTGGAAACAACAAAGGCTACAGCATGAACTACTGTGACACTCCACAATTCAAGAATGTGAGCAAGATCTCAAAATTCACCAGTGATGTAAGTTTTCAGTACCTTGTGTGTGGCTTGTTTGCCCTGGTAGCTGCTGGAATCTCAGGTGATCTGTGTGTGTTTGTTTCAGATCAATGCATGATGGAAATGTGATTATAACTGATTTTAGCCCATTTTTGTACAACACTTATCCTAGTGTGTCCTGATGTATAGCTGGGGCTCATTTTATTTAGGATTATGAAAAGAACTATTATGGTATTTGGAAGAGAGGTTACTTACGGTGTACTCCTGGTCTAAAGAAGTAGCAGGTATTACAGTTGTTGTCATAATTATTACTTATTTCACTGTGCATGTCCAATTCCTGACTGGACAGCTAGGCAGAAGGTACTTCACCAGAGGTCATGCCAGAGAGGATCATAATTACTGTGTGAAAATAATCAGTGTTAATAATTATACCTCTTCTTTCTCGTGAAATACAATTTTGTCTCATACTGCCCCTTACCATTCCCTGAAATCCTAGAGGAGTAAATATTTTGCCATATAGCTGAGATGGTCAAATGATCGATTTTTCTTGTCAAAGCCCCCACTCTGAGATTGGTGAAAGATGCACCAAAACAATCCAATTTTGTTCATTTGTTAATGCCTGAATATTGTCTCCCTGGGACTTTGTTCTAGTATTTATTTCTGATGAAATGCAGATCTATCTTCTTTGTATGGTGCTCAGGCAACAAGAAGAACAAATAAACAATAGCCTGTAGAACAAGAAACTCACAGAGCTTTTATTTTTAAAGCACTGAGGCTGTTGTGTACTAATGAGTTCCTGTATTGGAGCAACACTGGTAGACCAGAGCAGTAACAATTTGTCACCCTGCTGTAAAATAGGGAAACTCTGAAAAGCTGAAACTCTTCAGTAGAAAAGCTGAATATATTTTCTCAGAGTATTTTTTTTTTTTTTTTTTTTTTTTTTTTTTTTTTTTTTTTTTTTTTTGGTACAGCTTAAGTACAAAGAAACCTACCAGAATGAAATGAAAGGTCACTATGTGGGTATTGGCATGGACAAGAGGATGCTCCATGCCATGAAAGTTGGCAGCTTGGCAAGCAATGTGAGTCCCTTTTAATCACACTTGTATGGTTGTTGCCTCTCTGTCTTTCAGTTTTTCCAGAATTAAGTTGATAGAAAACTTTAGATCATACTGTACTGGGGATCTGATGGGTAGATAAGTTGAGAAGAGGGGAAAATCTGGAAACCCTTTTGTACTGTTTTATGGCTCACTGTGTGGAAGAAGTTAAAATAAAAAATTTCAGTGATCTGGCAACATACTGAGATCCTTCAGTTTTCTTTGACATCAGTAGGATGCTGAAGGTTGTTTGCCACCACCCCCAGGGTCAGACCTTTGCTGGAAGAAACAGTCTTTAATGAAGATTTCTGGATTCCAATTTAATTTACTGGGTTAGTCAAGAAGCTATTTCATTACATACCATTCCTTCAAGTACATTATTTACAAATCTGTAAGAAGCTTGAGAACTAAGCAGGAAGATAAAAGAGATGTGTCATAGGTGGAAGTTAAGTTAATGCTCCCACTGTTGGCATTGGATTAATTGAGAAGCTGAAAAAGAATCAATTAGTGGCTAAACTATGCAAATAATTTCATTTTCTTTGTCACTCATGACATTGAACTTACTTTGTTTCTTGTATTTAATATTAATATTATTGTTTCTCCTTTCCTCTTGACTGATAATTATTCAAACAAATGACAGCTGAAAAAAAAGAATGATTTTTTTTTGTTCTCCTTGTGTTTCAGATAGCCTATAAGTCTGATTACAAACACGACGGTGTTGACTACAATTACCCAGCCACTCTCACTCCTTCATACCAGACAACAAGAAAGTTGGTCCCTCTGAAAGATGTAAATAATTTTATGGTTTTGGTTTTGTTTTTTTCCCTATGACTTGCATAGCTCATCATCTCTGTAGGAGAGATTGTGATAGACTGCATGTGTCAAATGATGATTTAAAGATAGGAGCAAACAGCCATTGCTAACAAAGTTAAAGCAAAGAAGTGCAGCCAAGAGGTCTCAGAGCAGTAGGAAGTGCTGGCATGTCCTGTCATTGCTTCAGTTCAGCACAAATTGTAGAGTGATGTGAAATCAGTGATTTCTGCCCTGTCCAGCACAGACTGCAGAGTGATGTGAAATCAGGGACTTCTGCCCTGTCCAGCTCAGATTGTACAGTGATGTGAAATCAGTGATTTCTGCCCTGTCCAGCACAGACTGCAGAGTGATGTGAAATCAGTGATTTCTGCCCTGTCCAGCTCAGATTGTACAGTGATGTGCAATCAGGGGCTTCTTCCCTGTCCCAGCTCTGTGCTGGGAAAGTCTCACAATCCTGGGGCAGCTTCAACGGCAACATCAAGCCCTGAAAGAACTGAAGGGACTGGGAGACTAAACCAGCCTTTGTGAGCCCTGTGTGATTTCCCTGAGGGACAGGTGTTCCCCTTGGAAGGGGAACTTGCTGGTCACAAAACCTTCTTCCAGCCTGTGGTCCATGTGAAAGAGGAATCCCCTGGGCTTGAGTGACTGGGGCAGTGATGTGAGGTTTGTGCTGCTGTGGTTATGTGTGTCCTGCAGGCAAATTAAGGATGGCAGCCTGTACAGGTCATGGAACCTTCACCTCTTACAAGCATTAAAAGCTTGACTGATCTCCTCTACCATTGGCAAGTGACCCTGTGCCTGAGTTAGGAGCACAGGCACCATTGCTTTAAAAATCAACAGGAAAAGAGCAGCAGCTCTGCAGGGTATTTCTGACTTCCTAAAGTGTACACACCCTGTCTTTACACTGAAATTGCAATAAACAAGGAGCAATATGCCTTAGAGAGGTCAATAACATTATGTGAGGTTTATCTGGACCTAAATACCCCTTCCAAGGCAAGGATGAAGAGCTAGAATTGGGAACCCTGATTTTTGGGGAAATACTGGGTATACTTCAACTCTAAGATGCACTATTGCCTCTACAGCAGTAATTTCAGCTTTGCCTCTGTAAAAGCTGAAAACAGCAAAATTCAGTGTTTGATTGCTTACTGTGTGAGCTGTGTTCTTAAAGAGTTCAAGGTAAGCATAAATTCATGTCCAAAATGTGAAGAACATTTCAGAAATTCCAGTGGCTCTAGATTTGATAATGAGCATCAGCTTGTGAGACACATAATCCCACTGGCCACAGAGACTCATTTGCACCAGTCCTGGTCTAGGATTTTGAGTAAGTACCAGGATTTTGTGCTCCCAAATAACCAACATGCTTACTCTGAACTCTTTTAGGAATACAACTCTCTCATACACTAAGCAATCACAAGTAGCAATAAATACACAGGTTCAATTAAAAAAACTTGATCCCTTTCCATGGAATTAAAATTCTCTCTGTCTCTGAGGAAGCAAATGCACTGTTTTAATTACCTTGATCACTTTGGACCTGTAAGATAATTCAGGCCTTTTTTCATTCTGGCTTTTATCATTCTGGCAAAATGAGGAAGTTAATGTGAGGATACAGGAGATAAGAAGGTTTGCATTGAAATAGTTTCAGTAACTCAAAGTCTCTAGAAATATGATCCACTTTGTTGGAAAGAAGTGTTCTTAAGAAACTAGTTTTAAGCAATGTGATTTGCAATGTTTGCAAAGTGGTGATTAACTACAGTGAATATTAATGAGGGCCTACAGAGAATAATAATTGTGGCTTGTAATGTAGCAATGAGTCCCTTTGCAGCAACAGGTTTGAAAGGAAGCTTCATATGATTTTTTAAATCATGCATAATATGGTGCTTTAACATATTTGTTTTATAACTTATTGTTGTTGCTACCATATTAATGTGTTAGGAATTACAGTGAGCTCCATCCTCTTGATGGCTGACATTAAAAGAACTTTTTTTTTCCACTATAAGTATATATTTTTCTTTCTCAACATCCACACAAAACTCTGACCACACAGTGAAATTCTGTGGTTAATTTATTACATTAAAATTCAGTAAAGACCAAATATAAAAGAGTTAATTTGCTCTACCCAGTGGTACACTGGACAAATCTCTTCATAGACAGTTACAATCATTCTTGTCTGATAAAGATAAAAAAGGATGAAGTGTTGGTTAAGAATATGAGTTTTATAGCAGTGATTTGGGGGATTTTATAGCAATGATTTGCAGCTGGTGCTGCATCTTTGTAAGAATTTGTGGGTTTACAGGGAGAGATTATAAGTGAAGTAATTTTCAGAGTGGGATAAAAACTGACTTCAGGCAGGAAAACTTTCAGAGCACTAACTCAGATCTCATCCAAGAGATCCTGGCATTTTTCCTCAGCTCTATTTATTATGGTTTAGGTAATATTTTATCTGGAGCATTAGTTAGAAAAACTTTATCTATGTAGTTTCCTATTTTCCAGTCTGACCATTTCTTCCTTTACTAAATCTTTTTTCTTTTTAAATTTTATTTTAAATTAGGTGAACTACAGGCAAAGCATAGACAAGCTGAGGTACAGCTCTGTTGCCAGCACTCCACAAATTGCTCAAGCCAAAATAAATGCTCAGCAGCTCAGTGATGTAAGTTTTGTCATCATTAGCCACTGTTGTTTAGTAGAATGATAACTTAATTTCACAGCATTTGTAGCCTTATGTGTTTTATTCTTATAGTTCTTCAGCAGATGTATAGCCAAACCAAGCATACATATTGAATGAAATCACTTTCAAAAATGTGGCAAGCATACCAGTAGATCTAATATTTCTCTCCGCTTTTAAGATTAGTATCAGTGTGCTTTTTCAAGAAATTATTTTCTGTGTATTTATTAAGGCAAGGTCTTAAATTTTATTGTTTGTATTTAAAGATAATCAGTAGCTTTTTTACTTATAGAATAAATTTCTACTTCCTGTGCTTAAGCAAAAGTCAGCCTTACTGCCTTCATTCTTGCATCACAAATTCCTATGAGCGTATTTATAATTTATGTCACAAATAACCTGAAATTTAACAGCAATCAATCAATCAGTCTAATGGTTATATTTTTATGAAGTTAAAAATAACTGAGTTTCTTGCTGACCTTTTCAACATATGCAGTTGAACTACCGAGCCCAGTATGAGAAGACAAAAACAAATTACACTTTACCTCAGGACGTACCACTGTTAGTGAAAGCAAAGGCCAATGCTGAGTTATACAGTGAGGTAAGTCAAGCCTTGGGGAGATGCTGGCATTCATGGTGCTCTTAATAGACTGAAATTAATATAAAGATGATGGCACTCCTTCTGGAAGCATTTTGCCTTTATCATTTGGCTTTGTACTAAACAACATGAAATATGGTGCCCAGAATAGACAGAGGTCCAATTTCAAGGACAGTGAAACCTCTAGGCTGTTTTCTCCAAGATATTTTCAGATTATCTGGATTTCTTTAAATCAGTAAACCAGTAAACCACCAAACTAACTGCTTCTGAGGTGACACTTGCATGAAGAACCAATATTTGCACTGTTCTAGTTATTCAAATTCCACTGAAGTAAATGGAAGGAAACAGTGACTTCAGCCAACTTGGATCAAGCCCACTGTTACTCCAGCCATAATTTCTGGAAATAAATAGTGATTCACTTAGAGTTTTGTGTGTTAAAACCAAATGCTTGCAGGAAAAGCTGAATTTCTATTTAATTTTTAGTGTATTTATCAGGCCTCCATTGTCACAGATAGTTTTGGAGGGAAAAAAACCTCCAAGACAAATAAGCGCAAAATGAGGAAAAAACCTCCAGATATCACTGGTGTGACTTCTATTTTTTAAACCAGTTTCATGATTTTTCATGGTTTTGAGTTGTCATTACTGCAAGTTTTTTGTGTCAGGTGTTCTTCCCCTAAGTTTTACTTGAGTTGCATTGGCAGACTTGTGGAGGAGCATTCTTTGTGACTGTGCTGTGTTGGGATGTATGCTCATTGTTAAATACTGGTAAAATATAAACATGCAAAAAGCCAAAGGCAGGAACTGGGGCTTCCTGAAAACCTTCTGCCTTTGTTAGGTGCATGCACAGAATGGATGAAGGCATACTTGATCTTGCTTTAATGGAATTTCAAGTGGAATCTTGAAAAAGAGTTTAAAGACCTATTACTTTAAATTCCACTAACCGAGCAGTTGAACATATGATTCTCATGCATTTCATCCATGTTTGTGAGATAGTGTGGCCCATGAGTGTGCTTGTGGAGACAACCCCAGACAATTCCCTGATGACAAGGGCTGCTCCCTGACCTCTGTCTCACTCTGCAGGGTGGCCTCAGAGCACTCGAGCTGGGTTCCTTTTGAATGCTCTCCAGGAGCTCCAAGAACTGCAGCTTCCAGTTCAGTGCATGGGGCTTGACTGGTTATAGTTTGGGGGTGAGAAGGAAAACTCCTGCAATGAGTGATGTGTTGTCTGGTTCTTAGCACTAGCTGTTCTGCCTGTAGATCAGCTCCTATAGATCTATACCATTTGCATGGGTAGACATAACCAGAGGCAATTTGGAAAAACCCTGCCTCCTCCATATCTGTCTGAAATTGAGAATTATTGGTGGATGTTCTGGGACATTAAGTGCCTGTGAACTCCAAGAATAAAATTTTGACTCAATCCTAGACAATTATTTAGCTCAAAATGACAATGAACTGTGACTTAAGAAGGTCCCACTTTGTGGACTGAGCAAATTTATGCTTCTGTTTTTCTCTGAGTAATTTCCTCATTTGTTTGAAAATCTTGTGTGTTGATGTGTAAGTGACATGTTGCTGTCTTTCCTTTCTCAGATTAAGTACAAAGAAGGCTGGGAGAAGAGTAAGGGCCGGGGCTTTGAAATGAAACTTGATTCTCTGCCTTTACTTGCTGCCAAAGCTTCAAGGGATCTTGCCAGTGATGTATGTTACATGTAGTAACCTGGGAATTATTCTTTATATAAGTAGCTATAGCACAGGGAAATAAAGCACAGCTCTCTTCATCTGGATTTTTAAATCCTGCATTTGGCTCTCCACCTTTCTCAAAGGCTAATGAAGAGTTGGAAACTCTCTCAGATTCTGCTGTGAAATTTCACTCTCCAAAAATTACTTTTTTAAGATCATGTGTACAGAGTGAAGAAGAAAATTTACACAATCAACCCCTAGTGAAATTCAGTGTTTTGAATTGTTTATAGCCCCAAAAATAGTATTATCATCTACTACAAAGGGAATGCATATTTCTTTAGTCTGCTTCCTTAACATAAACACATGTATATAAGAAAAATTCCAAACAAAATATTTTGAAACAACTTTTATCAAGATTTTTAACCTGTGGAGAGGCAGAAAAGGGAGACAGTTTTTCTGCAGCTGGAAATGTTCAGGAGTAGTGGGGATTCTAAAATACCACCTCATTAAAAAAATCAAGTATTTAATTCCTTGCTTGGATAGATTTATTTTCTTTGCCTCTAAGAGCCAGATAATTTAACTAATCAGAAGAATTCAAGTTTATGAGCATATTCACCTCAGAGGGCTGAGCCTTAAAGGATGAGGTTAAGGACCTCATAAATGAGACTGACCTTGCATCTTTGGAATTTCTGAGAAAATCTGGGAAATTTGAAGTGACAATGAGAGAATCAGGCTAAGCTCTTCTAAATTCTGAGCATGCAAATAACCAGTGAGAAACATATTTCTTATCACATGGGTAATTGGAAATATTCGTAGATTTATGCTGTTTTTTTGGACAGATTAAATATAAAGAAGAATATGAAAAAACAAAAGGAAAAACAACTGAAACCAAAGATTCAAGACTTTTGCATTCTCTGAAGGTGGCCAAGATGAGCAGTGAGGTAAATTATTTCTCTTACTCAAAAGGTGTTTTTCATAATTAGGATATTTTCAGCAACACTATGCAATCTACCACTGTTACTGCTCTCACTGTCAGAAATTCTTGGATGCATTTAACAAAATTGGTTTCCTTCACCGTGTGTAAATCTGCCATGATTGCACAGCAGGGGATTTTGGGCAATGGTGTCCTTCTTTTGGGGCAGGAAAATAACATCCTGTTAAAACCTCAATATGAATAAAATATCATAATATTAAATAGAAATACTCAATATAAATACTTCCACACAGAACTTTCAAGTCTGTAAGGGTGTGTTTGAAAGTAAGATGTAGTGTAATAGACAAAATGTCTTTAGAATCTAGAAAATTTACTCTGGCATCTGTTTGGTCCTTTATAGGACCTGATTCTACATGTGTTTGGTTTTAGGTTTGGTTGGGTTTTTTTTCCTAATCTGTGTAAGGACCCAAACAAGAGGGGTGATTTAAATTTCTTTGTAATATCTGATACAACCTATTTTCATTCCTATTTCTAGATTGCCTACAAGAAAGGTTTTGAGGAGAGCAAGGCCCATTTCCATCTGCCCATGGATATGATAAACCTGAGGCATGCTAAGAGGGCTCAGGCACTTGCCAGTGACTTGGATTACAGAACCAGACTCCATGAGTACACAGTGCTTCCAGAAGATATGAAGACCAAGTGGGCAAAGAAGGCCTATGATCTCCAGAGTGATGTAAGATGATGTACACCCAGTTTAACTGTTAAAAACAGTACAAGAGATTATAATGTTTTTCCATTTCGTGTTAATTGTTGTTTCATAGGAACACTGTATGATTGTAATATGGCTTTCAAAGATGGCTTTGCAATGGCTTTGAAACTGGAGAGGGTGCACTTTTTCACTTGCAAATAATACACATATGTTCCCTGTGCCAATAAATGTAATTTTCCTCTGCAGCTCCAATATAGGTCGGATCTGACATGGATGAAAGGAGCTGGATGCATCACAGAAGGAAGTCTTAATATACAACAAGCCAAAAAGGCAGGAGATTTAGTCAGTGAGGTAAGCAAAGTTCTCAGACTTCTGTCTGTTGTTTGTTCAAAGGTTCATGCACAGTTGTGTTTCCACCTCTTTTCATTCTCCTGTCCGTTTTGCAGCTCACCACTGAATTTCCATTGAGTTTCATGTGCTGCATGAAGTACAAAGAGGCTTTAAGAAACAGAATTGAAAAATTAGATATTTGTTAGCCATAGCTGAACATTTCCTTGCTCCTGGGCAAGTGAGGGCTGTGACTTTACTGGCAGCTTCAGCTTTTCCTGCTTTTCCTGCTTTTTCATGACTTTTGCTTTATTAATTCATGGCTTTGCACTGCCATTAACCTTATGGAAGTCAACTTCCTCAGCTTCTTAGCTATGGTTGAGCAGTCTTACTAGTGCTAGGAAAACTAGAGAACAGAGAGAAGAATAAATTAGGGGAAGTTTGACAAGAAGGATAAGATTCCACTTAGTTCTGGAAGGAGGAACAGAAGCCAGTTAGTTACTGGTGATCACACTCTGACACCTTGGGTCTCTGACATCCTCCCACTACTCCTACAAGGGGAAAAAATACATCTTAGAAACAAAAGAAGAGCAGCTACCTCAGATCTGGTCTCTTGCTATGGGTAGACTGACATCTGCTTCTGGGGTGTGCTGTAGTAATAATCACTTCCACAACTGTTTAATCCATAATGATCTGCCTTTTCAATCCAGTGCTGTGCAAGGCCCCGAGACAGCTGACAGTCACTTAAACTGGAGACTGGTGGATATTATTTTAGAGATCTCTGTTGCCATACAAAGCCTGGTATTTTGTCATTTCTTTGCAGGATGTCACTACATTGTGTTCCATGCAATGTGACAAAACATGCTGTTTTTAATCTGCCTCCCTCCCTTCCAGGTTTCTAAAATAAAGCGATGAGCACCTCTTTGAAGTGCTGCGTGCTTTTTTAACTTCTATTTTGTGTTCCCCTAGCAGAGACACAGTGTAAACTGATCTGTTCACCCATCAGTTCAAACAGAAGAATTTTTCTCCTGAAATGCCAGATAATGAAAAAAATGCATTTACACCCTTTCTAGGTGGAATGCCCCACTTCATGACTGAACTGGTAGAATAAGAATTCAATTAAAGTGTTCAAGAAGTGTTTGCTTAGTTTCCCCTGTCACACTGTGGTCTTGAAACAGAGTCCTGCATTAGCTTGCTCTCAAATGAGTGGTGCAAAAGGTTGAGGCAAAGACATTAATTTAAAACAGGCCTTTTATAAAGCCTTATGAAGTCAATCAAAGTTTTCCATTCACTTCAGTGTGCTTCAGATGTAATACAAAATGTAAAAGAGAATTAAAC
Organism: Aegithalos caudatus; assembly: GCA_013389925.1. Classification (NCBI taxonomy): domain Eukaryota; kingdom Metazoa; phylum Chordata; class Aves; order Passeriformes; family Aegithalidae; genus Aegithalos; species Aegithalos caudatus. Next base: position 431,449 of record WEIU01022690.1, on the reverse strand, counting down.
TATGGGCAGTCTTATTTACCAAACTAAAAACATTACTCTCTATGCACATTTGTCCATTCCATTGGATTTTATATAAATACTGGCACCAGAGGATGAATAAAGACCAATATTTTTCCCGTAACTGAGACTTGAGCCTTGTGGAGGCCTCTCATAGCTGTTCCTCCCAGAAAGGCTTGACTGCAATGCCTATGCCTACCTCTGCTTTGAAAAGAGGAAGGTTTTGAGAGGATGGGGAAGATTGTGAATGCAAGCTACTTTCAAGACTCGGAAATTGCTCACTCTAATTTAATTATCATCTTAATAATTTAAAAATATCTGTAACATATGTTTGGTGATTTGAACCCCCCATGCATGTGCTTGAGAAGTCTCTTGTAAGGAAATGAGATAGTAACACTCACTGTGGGGCTTATCAGCTCTCTCAGGTCCTGAAGTCATACCCAGGTTGTGAACACCACTCACAGGTTGGTGTGCAACCTAGGTCCTGTAAGATATGTAGAGAGCACATCTGGCACCAAAGGTACCCATGCCTGCAGTGTCAGCAGCAGTGTACTTGGCACACACTTGTGCACTGCCCTCCTCACCTCAAAATATCAGCTGGGGGTAGGACTTGGAAGCTTATCTTGTTGATTCCTGTGCTAAAACTGTCTTGGGAATTTGCAGGGCACTTCTGGCTCTATCACTCATCTATTTTTTTAAAAGTGATACATTTTTGGGGGAGGGCGAGTACTGTAGAAAATTTTGTGTAACTTGCTTTAATTTGCTGTAGAAAAAGTACAGGCAGAAGGCTGATGCTCTGAAGTTCACCAGTGTGGCTGACAGTTCTCAGATCAAGCATGCCAAGAAAAGCCAGGAACTTCAAAGTGATGTGAGTCCTTGACTGAATTTGTCTTTTTGCAAGCAGCTTAGGCATAATGTGGTCATTCCTGACATATGCACACCAGTGTGATGGTAAGAGAGCCCCCAGTCATGAAGCCTTGCAATATATAAAGCTTCTTCAGATTAATTCTAAGGCTTTGGTGGTTTTTTTTTTTGGTTTTTTTTTTTT
>WEIU01022690.1:397149-430375 GCA_013389925.1 Aegithalos caudatus | reverse complement strand
TTTTTGTTTTTTGTTTTTTTTTTTTTTGATTAATTCTCTCCTTGAATTTTTTGAACTAGAACAACAGCAACAAAAATCAAGCACCGTTGGGAATGGGCTCCTGACTCTTGCTACTTATCTCTTGTGTGCTGGACAAGCTGCCTTTCTGTGTGTGCTGAAATCAGAATAGTGAATCTCATCGATTTAGAGCTTTATAGTAGGGAATTCTTTTTCTGTGGGATGTAAGAAATGTAACAATTTGTGAAATGAGGCATATTTTCATAGTTTTTCAACAGCTCCTCCAAGAACTTCATGGGCTAAAACAGAGCAGTTCATTTCTCTGCTGCTGTAGCCCTGGGATATAAAATGGAGATGATTTCTACTCGGATCATAAAAGGTCCTTGATGTTTTCATTCAAAGTTGTAATGTTAGTTCTCACTGGAGTATTGTGTCAGCAATTACATTTAGGTCACAAATGATCTCTGCAGATTCAATTGCTTAGTGTTCTTCATTTCATGCCTAGAATTCTCTGTTTCTGTGTCCTATTAAAGACTTTCATTCTATCCAAGAAGTAGCTGCAGTTTAACATCAGGTGAAATATGTTATTGCATGCATTTTATATAGAGTATGAATTTCTGTCAGCTTTATAGCTAGATAGGTAGCTAACTTTGGGAAACAAACTATCCTGATATATGGAATTTATAGCTATTTTTAAATTTTTATTCATCTTTCATGAAATTTAACCATGAATAGTTTGGGCAACCTGACTCTGTAGGTCAGTTTTTAACTTCATATTTAACACAAAAGTTCAAGATGCTAAAGAATAACTTTCCCAAATAAGTTAACCCTTACAAATCCTTGAATATTTGGGGTATTTTAACTGGTATTCCTTCAACACTAAATGTTGATTACTGCTTGTTGACCCTGCTTTGCTTCCTGTGGACAGGTTGCCTACAGGTCAGGGAAAGAGCAGTTTCTCCATCAGTACACCATCAGCAAAGATGACCCTGTCTTCATGCTGGCCAGAGCAAATGCTGCCAATATCAGTGAGGTACTGTGTGATTCCCTCACTCCTGTGAATAGTTACAGCTGCTGTGAAATGCTTGTTCTGTAGGTAGAAGTTACGTTCTTTCTCAGAGAATGTCCTCATGTTTTAGGTATAAAAACTTGAAATTTAATTCCATGCTCCTAACACATAGTAGTCACATCTGCTGTTCTGAAGGCTTGCCACTTCTAGAGTTTGTAGCTGTGCATGTTTCACATGCTTCCAGGTGAGTGGCACACTGACAGTTTCAGTAGAACCAGTGAGATGTTGGGGTTTCAGTAACCACAGTATCCACAGTTACAGGATGTAAAGGAAGACACCAGGATCTGATCTGTAGCCAAATGGTTTCTGGGCATGGAGTGGAGGAGGGACTCATTACTTGAGAGCTTTCACTGTGACTATAGAACAAACAGAATGGATTGATAGTAATAAAGAAACTGTGCTGTTGTCATCTCTTTAGAAACTCTACAGGAGTAGCTGGGAAAAGCAGAAGGAAAAAGGATTTGTGCTTCGCTTGGATGCTTTGTCATTCTTGACAGCCAAGGCAAAGAGGGATCTGGCAAGTGATGTGAGTATGGGCTCCATCAGGCTTCTTTTTCTTAGGACAGCTGACAGGCCAGGTTGCTGCTAGTGTTGGGGATGTGTCACATATGTCTCAGTGCCCTGAGCCACCCTCACTCTGTTCATGCTAAGGAGCAATGGAGGAGTTGTCTGGATGATTGGCATTCTGTAATTAGTCAGAAGGTTTGCTCTGAGAAATTCAGAGCTTTTCCCCACATGCTGACTGTATTGTCCTATTCTCATTTTGACCCAAGGGTGAATTTTAGAACTCAAAATGAAGTGGAAATCTCCTGTGAAACATCATAACTTAATACATCTATGCCTGGCCAGAAAATTCCTGAAAGAACCTTCTGACCTCTGTGCCTGAAGAATGTTGTTTTTCCTAGAGAGAACCAAAACCAAAATATTTCTTACAGGCTTTTGTGAACACATTATTATCAAGAAATGGCTTATTCTTTATAGACACTAATTTCTAAGGCATTCCAGTTCTCTTTTGAAAACAATCCTCTTTCTTGCTTGTACTGGGGACCCAGCATGCCACACCACTGACAGATCATTGCTTTACTCCCAGCAGAGATGTCAGTTTGGCAGCTTAAATCACTTACTCTTGGTCTGTTTTCTTCTTCACAGGTGAAATATAAGGAAGGTTATGAGAAGATGAAGGGTAAACTCATTGGAGTAAAAGCTGTGGAGGAAGATTCGCAGATGGCTCATTCCCTGCAGATGTCAAAGCTGCAGAGTGATCTGGAGTACAAGAAGGCCTTTGAGGGAACCAAGAGTCAGTTCCAGATCCCCATGGATATGGTTAACCTTGTTCATGCCAAAAAGGCTCAGAATCTGGCCACAGATATAGGATACAGGACATCTCTCCACCAGTACACAGCCCTGCCTACTGACAGGAGAGTGGCATGGGCCAAGTGGGCCTATGGATTGCAAAGTGATGTAAGTCCAGAGCTTCACATATTTCAATATCCCCTCATGCAGCCCCTCCTCAGCCCCACTTAGGGCTGACTTTCTTCAGACATTTATGCTTGTAATGCCATGACTTCTTTATGCACCTGATTTTTCAGATATTAAACAGTGATTATTAGCAGTAAATATTCACCACTTATTTCCTCATATTTAAGTTGTGCAGTGTTTTTGAGGAGGGTTATAACTCCCTTTATGAGCATGGCTTCTTCAAAGCCTACTTCAAATGCTAATAAAACACTAGGATTCCTATAAGATGTACATTTATTTTTGTTTCCTAATGTGCAGGGAGGTTAAATACTGTATGGTGATAAAATTGGTGATAAAATTCCATATGGAGACCACATGTTCAGCTGTAACCATCAGATGAACTCTCTGATACTGTAAACAGTTAAGTTAGACTTTCCATTCTGAGGCTGTAAGTCAGAACTTTTCAAGGAGACTGAGATAGAAATGTGTACAGACCTTGATGAGGTATGACTGCTGAAACCTTTGTGACATCTTTGAGAAACCTGACTTGCAGCCAAGCATTTGAAATTCAGTACTGTTGGTAGGAGAGATTTTGTGAGGAAAGTGGGAAGTGCTACTGTACTCCTCTTCCTTAAAGACACATGGAAAAGCAAACAAAACAAAATGCTTTCTCTCCAGTAAAACAAAAGGGTATGGTTTGAGAAAAAATGGTAAGCGTAATTTTCTTCTTATTGCAAGTCATGGATGATCTTTTAAAGAGTGCTCCATAAACAATAAAATGAAGTTAGAGTAAAAATAGCAAACAACATTAAGGTGTAAACCACCTTTAAAAATTACCTTGCAAGGCATATTACACAGTGCTGGTGAGTCCTTATACTTCTATTTCTTTCTGTATTTTTTTGCTTTCCTTGCAACTATGCAATAGTGAATAAAACAAAAGCAGGCACTAATTTGACTTCATTGTTGTTCCGGAAATGTCTGAATCCTTTAATGGCATTTTAGGTGTATGAACACCAACAATAGGACATTTTCTTTCCTTTGTCAGAACCGATACAGAGCAGATTTGAACTGGATGAAAGGAGCTGGATGGATAGCCACTGGGTCATTAAATGTGGAACAGGCTAAGAAGGCAGGAGAACTCATTAGTGAGGTGAGATTTCATGACAGCATGTAACAGAATTTGCTGCATAATGTGTGCAAAATGTCTGTATAAAATTAAAATAATTTCCACTCAAAGGGGAAAGAAAAAGGCATACCACATGAAAGCCCTCAAAACCAGGGATAGGACTGGTAATTAGAGGGAAACCAGATACCAAACACATACCAGTAGGAGTCCATATAGCCTTTGCAAAAACAAAGTAGGTGACAAATGATATTATGAATAATAATGGCAATCAAACAGTGCTCAATTGCTACCCACTAGCCCACCTTTTTAATGAAGCAAAACAGGAAAGATGATGAAAAGATGGAGCCATTGGACCCAGAACCTTCTTTTATAACAGATACACGTTTCCTTCTTGCTCATTTTTCATATATATTCATGTTAGCTATTGAAATTCATATAGATATCTCTGTCTGTAGCTATCTATCAGCCCAAGTAGTTTTCATCCTTGTTTCTCCCTAAAACTAATTTCAGCTACAGGAGAAGGCAGACTCCAGAATACTTTGTGCCTGTCCCATGAGGCCTTCAAATGAAGTTCTGGTGGAAATGGTTAAAACATTCATAATATTCTGTTTCTGTTATTTCAGAGGTAGTCCTGCTGGCCAAATCTGTTTCTGTAAGAGATTGAATCCTGTGATTTTTCAATAGATATGATGCAGCAATCATGTGTCCATTCAGTCTGTGACATCTCAAAAAAATACAGTCATCCTTTCACAACTGGCTGATTGCTAACACTATTTTTTTTCCTGTGTAATCATCCATTGTGAAGAAGGAATGTTTTTTTAGACAAAATAAAGGAGATCCTCAGCTAGTGTCAAGCAAGGTAGCTTTATAAAAACTGGTACAGTAATTCCAGCTGGAATCACAACTCTGAATCTGTATAGTTATTCCATTTGGATGTTACAGTAGTGAAAACTGCTGAATAGAAATTTGACCCCCTAGATTGTTCATTTTTGTGAGTACTAAGTAATGCTAGGTTGCTATGAATCTTATCCTTTCTTACATATAGTGACTAGTCCTTCTAATACTGCTAAAAAACCATGGCTGGAGTATAATCTATGGCAATTTAATGCAGAGATATTCTGGTCAGCTCTGCTTTGTCTCCAAATCTGATTAAGACAAGGTATAAACCACTTTTGTTCCTTGTTAAACTCAGTAAGATTACTCATTTTTAAGATATTACTTTTGGAAACCAAAACATTACTTATAAACTTATAATACTTTAAAGTGCTAATGCATTTTACATTGGTGTTTTTAGTCTTCGAAGGGTCAAGATGTTGCTTCATATAAACTTCTGCAGGCCACAGCTCAGTTTAAAGGAAAATGATGAGCCATGAATTTGTCTCAAGCATTTAGAAAATTTAGTATGTGCTCTTTGGAGAAGTGATAAGGGTCCTGATGGATTTAAGAGAACTCCTGCAAGAAGGGAAGCTTTTAGTGGCCTGGCCAAATGGAAAAAGTGTCATTTTCCCATTGAACTTCCTACACATGAATTAGGTATATATAACAAGACCAAGAAGCTCTCAGAGGCTACTATGAGAACTCAACAGCAAGCAAAATTAATATCATTATCTAGAAGATATGCCATAACAATTAGGTACAGTGTCAATGACCACACAGATTTGTTGCAGGTTTAAGGAGGTCACCTAAACCCCTAAACAATAAGTTAAATAGTTGCCATTATCCACACACTACAAATGTCTATAATTTCTTGCTTAAAGGAACTATAAATTAAAAATACAATCGGTCATACTCTGTTTGAAATAATGTCAAAAAGATGTTAAAATCCTGAGTTCTGGAGTATTTAGGTAAGCAGAACCTGATTTTGAAATATTTTTCTTATATATAAAGATTAATATTAATTGGCAAAAGGTTATTGTTAAATTGAAACAAATATTAATCTGAAAGTACCTAAGACATAAAGATGAGGAAAGAGGAATAATAATTATGTTCACAAATTCACTCTAATCTCCAGCAACCTATGATTTTTCTCTTTCAAATAGCATGAAAGAGCAGCACAAAATTCACAGCTTTGATCTTTTTCTGCTCAACAGAAGAAGTACCGTCAGCATCCATATGCTTTGAAGTTTACCAGTATTAAAGACACTCCTGAGATGATCCAGGCTAGAATTAGTTATAACCAGGCTGTGGATGTAAGTTATAATGTATATACATTATGATTATAAGAGTGGTATCCTCTTTGAACGACCTGATTGAAGCACTGGCTTTCTCTCTCTTTCTTTCTCTGAGATTATCCTTGGGAACCATGAAACTTCTGTATTCTGCTGTGGTGCATCCCACAAAGAGCATGTTTCTAACTTAGATTGGGAAGAGATCCCACAGAAGTGAATGGGATTTTCATACAGAAAGCACTTTCTGTCCCATTTATTTTCAGAAGTAAAATTTAGGAGTACGACTGACCTTTGACCTTTAAAGAATTTTGGCCTTTTGATATTCATTAAGGAAGAACATGTTTGGGGTTCTTTCCCCTTTTCAAACAGATCTTTCAAATTTCAGTTTCTGCATATTCTTTGGAAACAAAATGTAAGGCAGCATGACAAGGAAGGAAAAATAAATTATTTCAAGCTGTCATCCTGCTGAGAGAGAAATCCAGGAGGGGAAACCTTAAAGGGAAGAATTGAGGCTGTTTGGTGTTTAAACATGTTTATTTTTAATAGAAGAGCGATTTAAAAATATTGTAGACTTAACTGGGATAATACAGAAGTGAATAATAAGCAAAAGTCACTCAAAAAAGACAAGTTTCAAACATGAGAGGATGTTTTATTGTGAAAATAGATATTTTTAAAGTGAAGGAGAAGATGAAAGACTTTGTGTAAAACACATGCTATTGTAATACTTTTGGTGTCTGTGCCTTTGGTTTAATTAATAAGATCCAAAAGGCTTACATCTCAGGCAGGATAAATATAAGTCATTTTGTTCCACTGAGCCACAGTCAAAATCAGTCTGGTGCTCTACTTCTTCACACATGGAGTTCTCATTATTTTTCCTCTTACAGAGCTGCAATACAAATGGGCCCAGCTGCTAAAAAAAGTGTCAGATAGGTGAAATGGAGGGGTTCATTCTAATTTAGAGGGTCTCAAGCTCTCCTGAAGAAATAATAGCCTGGGAAAGGCAAGTCAGGTGCTCCAGACATGGGTCATATCTAAGGCCAAATAAAGGTGTCTGTCTGTACCCATCTCAAAGTTAAGGTGTCAATATAAGAAAAAAACTAGGCTAGCTAAGAAAAAAAATATGAAAAGGAGAATTCTGCATAATTATTGCAGGGGAAGCTCCAGTTCCAGTTAATTGCATAGAACTCCTCTTACCTGTCTGCAGATATCTGAAAGTTATCTGGTCCTGGGCCAGTGTTCTTCCTTCAAGGGTTGAAGGGAGTGGCACACACAGACACCTCTTCTATGATAAATCACCTTCTGAGGTGTTTAAATCTCTTCCCATTGGCTATTGAGCACCCCTTTGCAAGTAACTCTGGAAATAAATTTGGAGTAATTGCACAGATAATTACCATCCCATTTATCAGCTAAAACTGAACACCTTTGGAGAGGTGTTTGGGGATCTTCAACTCCCTGTATTTCTGTGGAATTTCAAACTATTAGTGGGCTACTCATTGCTGCACACCCTTTATCACTACTGTTTATTTTTCTTTTCCGCACTCACATATGTTAGAAGTTTTATCAAATTAATATTCAAATATCTGAATTTTCATATACATTGATTTACACACTCAAAACTTCAAGGAGCTCCTCTCTAGCATACTCCAGCTAATAAGTGTATCAGACTCCCAAAGCCTTTTGAATCCATTTTGACTGATACAATTACCTGTATTTATTAATACCTCTGCTGCTTTTCTGTAGTGTTTGCTTTCCACATTCTAATGTTTTTGTTTGAACTAATGATTGAACATGGAGAGAATACTTACTACTGAAATTCATCTCTGTTTGCAGAGGCTGTACAAGGAGCATGGAGAGAGTGTAAAGCATCAGTATACACCAACAACAGATCTTCCTGAAATCCTTCAGGCCAAATTAAATGCTATGAATATCAGTGAGGTATAAACCTGACCTTTAATATTTTAAAGGAAAATGTAAATGTTGGTAGTGCTTTGCTGTTTGTCCTAAACAAGAAATCATACTAGGTTTCTTTCCTTTCCCCAGTATATGATCATTCTATGGTCTAAATATTTCTGAAGTAATGTGGGAAATCAAATTTCTTATCCAACTTACCTACATTAGAAAGACTAAGAATGAACAAACAAATAGTCTCTTATAATGGACATTTGTCTTGGGATAATTCCTGTTGTGCATTGATAGTTTCACTTGTATTTTCCCTCTGCATTAGAATAGAATGAAACTCTTGTGGTAACATTTCTAGGGTCTCAATAATTATGCAATGTCAACCCTCTGAACAGCAACTCTTCTTTATTTCTGTTCCATATTTCCTAGACTCGTTACAAGGAGTCCTGGAGAAGGATGAAAGATGGTGGCTATCAGCTGAGACTGGATGCCATCCCCTTCCAGGCAGCAAAGGCTTCGGGTGAAATCATAAGTGATGTATGTGAATGTACTGCTGGTATTTCAGTAGGACATCAGTCACTCCAAGGTGTATCTGCCCTGCTGAGTGACTCCTGATGGAAACAGCCTGTCCAGCCAGCTCTGCATCTGGGAGACATCTGGCCTCGGGCTAGTTAGGGTGCTTTTGGAGGTGCAGCCACAATGAGGTGTTAATTGGTAAATGAGCAAAGGCAGGTTTGTGAAAGCAAAGCTGAGCAGTCCACCTGCTGCAGTGACTGGACAGTCACAGGGATTGCAACTGGGTGAGGTCTTCCTAGAAGCCACTAAAGCTTCATTCAGATTTATTATCATACTGAATACTGCCAGAATTACTGTATTATGAAAACCTTTTTATTCATGTTTTAACAGCTGGACTAGTACTTCTTTTTACCCCTACCCCCGTTTCTCTTCCTAATTCCTTTTTAGCACAAATATAAGGAGGCATTTCAGAAGATGAAAGGGCAGATGGCTGGTTCGTGTGGCCTGGATGGTGACATTCACATTGCTCATTCAGTCCATGCAACATCTCTGCAGAGTGATGTAAGTACAAGGAGGAAAGTGTGGGAGCATTCTTGAATTGGTTTCCACACTGTGTATAGTTCCTCAAGGAAGATGCACTTAGCTGTGGACTAGCTGTGTAATAGCCTACTTATTTAAAACTTAGGGCTTTCTGTCCCACTTTCCAGATATTTTAATACAATCATGATATTCTTGCCATTCTTCTATGTTATTTACAGTAACATTAATTTGACAGTAAAAGAAGCCTGTGTTCTATCACACTCATCTGCTTCATACCACTGCTGACTATTACAGAATATTTTACTCTGTGAAAGCATCACTCAGAGGCAGGTCTAATTGAGAATTAGCACTGATCTTTGTATTGAAGTAAATTAAATTAGTTATTTAGTGTTTATTTTTAATTTATTGTTTTTCTGAAAGACCTAAGGATGAATGACTTTATGGAATTTCAAGTTGGACTTTTTTGGTTGGGGAATGGTTCCCACCTGGTCTTGACATATGCTAAGAATCACATCATTTGTTGTTTTCTTGTAAGAATTGTAACTATTCAGTGTATTTTGAAGACTGTGGCTTTATCCAGAAGGCAGTGAAATTTATGGGAGTGTGTTCATGGTTCTCAGAAGTGCTGGTCTTGTAGTGATGGCAGGCTTAGACAAACAGGTAATAGAAAGTGTCTGAAGAATTCATCCATCTGTCAGGTTACTCTATCATTTGATGACCACCAACAACTCTGGATGTTCATTATCCTGATGGACAGCCTGAACATCTCAAATTTGCATAATCTGACTGGGAAATGTCATATGAAAAAAAGTTCTTTGAAGATTTCTGTACCTTTCTTCTTCTGGAGAGAGACAAGAAGTGAAAAATCCAACCCAGCACAAAATATTAGTCTAAAATTATGGAACTAAATTGGCCAAATCAACAAATATTTTTACCTGAGGGTTCGTTCTAACTCTATTGTAAATAAGGCTGCTTGCCTATTTTACTCAGGCAGTAGCTGCCCCTTTTTGTGGCACTTCCTAAAAATGCAGTGAATTAGAACTCCTCTTGTCGGTATGGTTAGATTTATAGATTCAATGTTTTAAGTTTTAACAAACAACTAAATAAAAAATAATCTCCACATAACTGAATATAATATAGATGACTACTTTTTGATTAAGAATAAGTGGCCACATATTCTAATTATTGATCTTTCACAGTATGGTTAAACAAGTTAGGGAACTTGTTTTAAAAAGAATAATTTATACGGCAAAATGGACCAAACATGAGGAACGTCTCTTCTGATCAAAAACGGAATTTTAATTACTTTGCTGTGATATCTATGTGATCCATTTCTCATTTGATAGGTGAAATATAAGCAAGGTTTTGAGGACACAAAGTGTCACTTCCACCTGCCACTGGATATGATACAGCTGGTCCATGCCAGGAAAGCCCAGTCGCTGGTGAGCGAGCAGGACTACAGGCAGCTGCTGCACCGGTACACGGCTTTGCCCGACGACGTGAGGCTGCGGTGCGCCCGGAACGCCCACAAACTGCAGAGTGAGGTAATTCCAAAGGGTCCCAGGGATAGATCCCTCTTGGTTCTGGTGCAGGACAGCTCGGCTCCAACTCATTGGCAACTGGCAGCATGTGTTTGAGTAGCAGCTGAGGGATAAACAATGGCTGTTCCCTCTTGATTACGTGTAGGAAACAGACATTTATCTTACTGGGCAGTGGAACAATGTGTGTGATCACACTACTCTGAGAGATGAAGTCTAGTAGTCTTTGATGATTGGGTAGAGAAGGGTTTGCAAGTGAGGATGATTGGACTGTTGGTAAAAATACCCTTTTAAAGGTCTTTCTAAAAATGCAAACCCTTCACCAACTGGTATTTATGACTTGGTTTGGATCTGGGTGAAATTTCATGTGTACTTTCAAAAGAAAGATTTGAATTATAAGACACTTATTACCTCCAGCCCAAGACACATCCACTGAAATTCTAAGGATAAGCTTAATTCCCTATATAGCTTTGAGTAAAATTAACTAAATAATGCCTTACAAATCTGTAGGCAGAGACCTGAGTGAAGGGCTTTTCATAGATCACAGTGTCCCTGCAGACCTCAGGAGGGGCTGTATCTTAAAAACATACCTGGCCACAAAAGGCTGCTGTATATCACCTTAACACTTTCAGCCGACAGACTTAGAGATGACAGGCTGTGTCCAAACAAGTGTAACATCAGATGCCAGTTGTGTTGCCCTAATTTGGGTGAAACACACATAATCAGAGATTCTGAGGGAGGTTTCCATCCATCTTACTCCTCATCCTTCTCATTATCAAATGAAATAATATTGTTGTAATGTATTTATCAGGAATCTATTGGTAACTGTTGAAAAATTAATATTTTCAGGGCTCAGTGGTTCAGTGCTATTTTTCCTTAGTGTTCCTTGCTTATATTAGGACCACTCAGAACTGTTAAAAATCAAGGCTAGTTTATCTGCAGTTCCTCTTACTTAAAAGAGGAAAACCTCCATATTTTCTCATATTTTTATAAACTGGTTTTATTTTATGTATGTTTATAAATCAGTAACATCTACCTGTGATTTATGTACTACATGTGAAGAAAATTCATGTACCTAGAAAAGGTTTTGTCAAGGTTACAGATGGAAGGCAGGAGTTGAAGCAGCATTTGGTGTTCACGAGGCTCAGTAGTCCTCAGCATCCTGCATCTGTGCTGTAGCTCTGTCAGGGCTGTATTCACACAGACATTCAAAAACACAAGATCTTAGGGCAATGTGTACGAACTCTCTGTGGTAGATACTAATTTTATCGGATTTATTGTATATTTTTGGGTGAATAAATATAGGGCATCTCAAATGCAAACTCGTAATTACTTCTGCTTGCTTTTCCTTAGAATTTATATCGGTCTGACATGAACTTTATGCGAGGCGTTGGATGTATTACCCCAGGGGCCCTGGAGATTGAAGGAAAGAAGAAAGCTTCTGAACTCATCAGCGAGGTAACAAAAGAGGGTTTTGATTTCTCCACTACGAACAAGAGTTTGCCAGATGTCTTTCTATTAGACTGGGCTGGCAAAGTGACTCACTGGATAATGCCAGACTCCCTCCCCTTATGTTTGATCATTCCACTCGTGTCCTAACTGCAGATGGGTGAACCTGATGGAGTTTTAGGCTTTGCAAACTTTTCCAACTTATTTTGCAAATATTTTCTCCTGTGTTTCAGACCCAGGAGGAGGTTATTTTATTTATTTAGGAATTTAAATGGGCTTTTTCAACTAAAAATTAAGCTGTGTCTGCCTGTAGTAAGTACTTAGTACTATTTCTCCAAAATTAGAATGAGCTCTGCAGTGCCCAGAATATTACAGGGTCCTCATCTCTACTGCTTTACAGTCTGTTTTCACCTGCTGCTTTTGTGTGCTACTGTTTTTCTCCCTCTGTAACTGGACTTTTATGTCATCTGTCATGTTCTCTTCGTACAGTCTCTCCTAGTTCCAGATCTTGCTTTTTTTTTGCCCATATTCGCGGAGATGTGAAACGAGAAAAAGTAGGAGTTGTGTTCTAGGGAACAAATCCCTTCTTGCAGTGATCTTGCAGTTGTTTTGTTCACGATTCTGACATCAGGACAGGTGAAATCTTTTTTTCCTCACAAAGAAATACAGTGGGCTTGTCCAGCTCCAGCTCTCTCTGGACTGGATTGCCATTGCTGTAATTCTACTACCCTGGGCTAATGACACCAAGGGATGAAATAACCTCATTACTGTTTTCAGCATATTCGGCATGGCAGCACTTTCACATCTTATTCCTTATTTACTTTTCATTTCCCCTGTGAGACTTGAATGCACCTAACTCAGAATGGCAAAAGGTAAATTAGTCTAAGGATTAATAGACAAACTAGAGTTTTAAGCACAAGAAGTAGTACTAGACCACTGGAATTGGAAAAAAATCCCTTATCTGACAAGGCAATTTACTTATTCTGCTCATTTTTCTTTGTGTGTGAACTCAGAGTAAATATCGTCAGCAGCCACATTCCTTCAAGTACACATCGGTGACAGACTCTCCTGGCCTCCTTCATGCAAAATTCAGCAATATGATTGCTAATGAGGTAGGCTCTCCTAACGTGAATCAGAAAATACGCTTTTCAAAATGCAGCAAGCTGGGGATGGGGAACCGGGAAAGAGACAACCCTGTTCTGAAAGCAAAACGCATCAGAAAAAGCAAAAGCATCACTGATTTGTGCTTTTTCACAGTTAGATCACTTTTTTGTTTGTTTGTTTCCAAACATTTAATACCATTTTCAATTCAATCTCTTTCAAAAAGCTCATATAGTATCCATATGACAGAGTTCCATTATCAAGTTTTTTGCGTGAAACAGAGACTCAAAAATCAGGACTGGGGAGTGTTCTAGAGGGAGCTCATTTGCATAGTATGATCCACCTCTGAAGGTTCCTCAAAGAATCACTTTTCTAAATTCTGAAAAAATGAGGCAGACCTATAGAAAAATTATCAAAATAATGTATAATAGCTTGAAGAAAAAATTCAAGATAGAAAATATGGCCAGTCTACCAGAAATGCTTGCCTTTTTATTTCATGCACATTCATGATGCCCTTGACATTCTTAGGTCTACTTTTGCCCTGCTGGGAATGTAACAATACAAGGCTGAGAATGTAGTTAGTGGTTTGGCATCATCATATATTAATAAAAATTAGTGTAAATGTCCTTATGCCCAGAAAAAAACTTTGCAATTTCAATGATATACTCAGCTACTTTCAGTGATGGTTGACTACAGTTGTCACAGTCATTAACAACTTAAGTACTGCTGTTGTATTATTGAAACAAGAGGGAAAATGAATTTCAGTTGTCTCTTTGATCTCTTTCCTAGCGCCTGTATAGAGCAGCAGGAGAGGACAGTCAGCATCACTACACACCAACGCTGGGTCTGCCAGAGTTTACACGGGCAAGAATAAATGCAGCCAACCTCAGTGATGTAAGAATTTGTTCTGTGTTTCTTGCAACTTATTTCAGATGAAGGATGAATTGTGCAGTGGCAAGGAAGATGGATAAGTAAGAGAAATTTGAAGTCTATTCTATTTATGCTTTCCCTGATATGATTATAATGATATTTATCTCCATTAGCATATATACGGTTGTGAGTAAATTAAATCTACATAAAGAACGAGACATGTTTTGTCTGAGTTAGTAGGATTTCCCAAAGATAATTTAAAAAAAAATCCTTTGATTATAAAGAATGAGACTGTAACACAGAATAACAAATGAAAGATGGGTCCTTTGTTTGTTCCTTTGTGCATTTAAAAGTAAAGCAGCAGTCTACATATGCCTTTCCTACTTTAGGCAAAATACAGAGAATCTTGGCATAATCTACGTGCTCAAGGCTACAAGCTGACAATGGAAGCACTCCCGTTCCAGACTGCCAGGGCCTCCAGAGAAATTGCCAGTGATGTGAGTTGAATGATTCAACCTCCCTTCTTGCCTAATTTCTGTTAACTTCATGTAAAACAATGTCTAAAGCAGATTTTACTGAATTAAAGCAACTCCATAACCATGTGAGACAAGTGTGAGACAGAATATATTACTTATGAATGAGATTCTTTGTGTGAATTAGGAAAAAAAAGAAGAGGAAGAATCGCTGCTAATCGGGAACTAAGCCAGGTTAAATATCTTCCAGTGGGAAATGGCAAATGAACTAAAGGATTTGCAAACAGAAAAAAACCAAGGATTTTGCTCTTTTTCAGGCTTTTGGCTCCTCATATTATAAAGTGCCCACTAACTCTGTCATTCTCTTTTGAGCTGACTTTTGAAAGTATTTAGTGTTTCCAAATTAAAATGAAGTCGGAAAAACCTGAGGGTTCTTTGAATCTCCAAAAATCAGGAGTTACCTCTCTGGTTAGGAAGTAAAAATCAATGCAAATTCCTGTAAATATGTATCCCCTTAAATTCTAAAATAGAGGAAACAGGTCACCTTATCTTTATGAATACCCTATAGTTTGTAATGTTGTATGCAAGACACTCAGACATGGTGGTACCCATTTCTCAAAAAGCCTAAGTTCGTCCCTTCTTCACAAGATATTTAATAAATTCTAGGAAGATGGAAAAAGTCTTCATTTTGTGTAATATTTGGTTGCATACTTTATCTCTAATGTGATAAAATATTAATATATTTCACATGTGTTTGTTTAATGAAGCAACCATTTCTAGTTGCAATTTCTAATATATACTTAACCATATTTTGCAGAGTGCTTTTGGTTACAGCTTCAGATCTGCTCTAGAGGGTACAAGTCCATAATAAAATTACATCCACTTACAACAGATCTGAATTTGGCCCTTCATCTTGGAAGCACTTTATAAACATTAGATGCTGTAATTTAATCCCTGCAACTCTCTTGTGTGGTAGATAAGTGTTATTATCCCATTTCAACTGCATTATGAACTCTTCAGGGCCCAGGCCTTTCCTTTAAAGTTCTAAGCACCCTGTTGATGCTGTATAAATAAGCATTATCCTCATCATCACTATTTCACAGAGAGGATAAATGCAAGATCACAGGGAGAGTCATAGTCCCAGCTAAGATGAGAATGAGGAGTTGCTGGTTCTTATTCTTTCCAGGAAAACTGAATTTACTCTTTAAAATAGCTGGGTGGCATTTGCAAATTTGAAGGCTACAGAGTGCATGGTGTTTCGCTTTTGCATTTTTTTTTCTTTCTTCTGCCTTTTGTTTGTTTCTCTGACATTCTCATTCCTAGTGGTGGGAATGAAATTCCCAGAGATATAATAAAATACATGATTTGAGGTTAAACATGATAAATGTTTTGGGAATATTCTGAAAATGCAATGAGATGCTCTTAACTTTGATGCTGCAGCTCCTGTGGTATTTAAATTTGAGAGCAATGAGATATTCAAACAATTGCTTTCTAGTGTTATGTACCTTGACTGGCTTTACAGAAAACATAGATGTTTTAGTATTTTATCTTACCTGGAACAGCTGACCTAAGTTTGGCACATTTTCACTTTTACCCTTTTTCTAAAACTTTTAGTACCAATATAAACACAATTTTGTGATGGAGAGAGGAAAATGCATTGGTGCAAGAAGTGTTCTGGAAGATGCCAGGTTGCTGCACTGCTTGCATGCTGCCAAATTACAGAGTGAACAAGAGTACAAGAAGGGATCCCAAGACGTGTGGTCTCAGTTCCACCTGCCCATGGACATGGTCAATCTTGTCCACGCCAGGAAAGCCCAGGCCTTAGCAAGTGATCAAGATTACAGAAAGAGACTCCATGAATTTACAGCTCTCCCAGAAGACATGAAGATGAAGTGGGCCAAAAGAGCCCACATGCTACAGAGTGAGGTAAAACCTTTCTTTTGGGCCCTACCAGCAGGTACTCCTGAGCCTGCCTAGAGAGGGACGGGATAGGATGTGAGGGCTTGGCTCTTGCCTTTAGAGCCCCAACTCAGGAGTCCAGACAAATGGTGATGGTTTTGCCTGATATCCTCACTGCCTAGCAGAGCAATGTACAGCACACATGAGTTAATTGGTTGGCATGTCCTTTTAACATATAGGGGAGAACAAAAATGAAAAATGGGTGACTGGATTAAAGTCACACAGTGCGACACCATGACTCTAAAGTGAAGTCAGGATTGTTGGGATTGCAGCCTCTTTGCTGACTTTCACTTTTTACTGGGTCTGTCTGATTTTCTTTAATAGATCAGGAGGTAAAATCAAGCCTTTAATGTGAGTAAAGAAAGAGTAATGTGTCCTCCTAGAAATGGGGTTAACGAGGAACCATGAACCAGATAAAATAATTAGTATTCCTGACTGGAACTCACCTCATAAAATTATTTCAAAAGAGGTTTCTTTACGCCCAGTACAAACAGGTTATTACTTACTGCTTTGAGTCATACTAATTCACTCGTGGGGCCTTCTCTTGTAACTTGCATATGATACATTATTTAATTCCTGGTGGAACGAACAAATGCAAACAGTTTGGCTTTACGATCTGATATGTGCATGGCAAATGAAAAACCTCAAAATCTGAATATGAACCAGGGAGGTTTTTTTTTCAAAAAACCTTAATAGCTGTGGATACAAAACTGATAGTTAATGATTTTCACTTTTAACAGCATCGCTATAAATCAGACCTGAACTTCATGAAAGGAGTTGGTTGGATGGCTCTGAGATCTCCGCAGATAGAAAGTGTAAAGAAGGCTGGAGAGCTCATCAGTGAGGTAACTGATAAATCTTTCATGGGATAGCAAGTCTGTAGGAATTGTTTACCATCAAGGCTCCTCGTTACATGACACTTACGAATGTAGCTTATCATTTCCTTTTGATGTGGGAGCCTGTTTATACAAGGTGTAAGTTACCAAGAAGCAGTACGGGAGACGCAAGTCCACTGTGTGACACCTGCTGAATATTTTCCATTCCAAATGAAACACAAGAGTATAAGCAAAACATGTAACAATAAATAAATGCAGAAAACTCCATTATGAAATTCTAAGCAGGTGGTTATGGAAGTTGTATAGGAAGATACAGCACTGACAACCACACTGAAGGGGCATTTGCCTGCTCAGTATCATGCATTAATGGAGAAAAATTATGAGCTGTCAAAAGTGTAGTGTTCAAAAGCTTTTTGCATGTGAATTTTTAGTGGGAAGTCTTTTGCGCACACACACGCATAGACACACACACAAAAAAGTTCTGTGCTGATACAAAGGCATCCCCAGTCCCTAGCTGAAAGAGCAACTGAGACTAAAGAAGAACACTGGTTTCAGGAAAGTGTCTATTATATTTTACCCCAGTTATCACACTCTCAGAATTGTCACATATCATTAACAGAAACATCTCATGTTTTTTTACCTTTGTTTGTTTTTGTTGCCTCCTGCCCCTCTCAGGTAAAGTACCGTCAGAAGCCAGAAAGTCTGAAGTTCACTGCTGTGGTTGACTCTCCAAGTTTGATTCATGCCAAAAACAGCTACCTCCAGTGTAATGATGTAGGTTTCATTTTAATGTATAACTGGTCTTTTGCTGTACCATAGTGCATAAAAGAATTGATCTTGACATTGCTTCCAGTATCATCTACATTCAATGACTTTTGTCCCCACAGAGATTGTACAAGGCTGGAGGTTCTGAAGACAGGCACAGGTACACCCTGCCTCCCGATCATCCGGATTTTATCCGAGCCCGCCAGAATGCACTTTACATCAGTGATGTAAGTAAACCTTCTCCTTTGGGCAGCTGACTTGGTAAATTTGTTTTGGAATAAAAGCTTTCATGTATGTAGGAGCCAAGTTCTCTGAGCCTGACCAGAACTAAAAGAAGCCAGAGGCAGTGAACAGTCAACATGTTGCTAGGTTTAGCCTGGAGGAATTGGGAAAAGTCTGCTAATTTTCCTTTTGAGCATTCATTTAATTTTCTAGGGCAGTAAGCTACTATTAAGGATTTCAGACCTTCACTATAGTTATGATTAGTTACAAATTAAAATCTTTTTGGTTTTGTTTGGGTGAGGGAGGAGGAAGAACCCCCTTTCCTAGACTATACATCCTGTCTTTCTGAAGAACTTTCTGCAATACTGTTGAACTGATCCCTTAAGCATAGTTGTCTTCAGTGAGTGGATTAGTTTAAAGAGAATTTGTTTCCACATTATCTCATACAGAGGAACTCAGTCTATTCCTAATGTCCTGTTCCCTGAGTAAATAGCTGTTGTCTTTACCTGTAGGGTCAGAATGACCTTAGTTTTTAAGAAGCTTTGAGATAGGTGAAAGAAACAAGTAGAAATTACATTTTTGAAGCAATAGAGGATAATGTAAAAAGACAAACACTGTGTACAAGGATTGCACACAAATGAAAGTTCAGCCCTATTAGCAGTGTGTATAATGATGCTTACCTTGCTTCTGCCCTGGCTGTCTTGCAGGATTTCTGGCATCTCAGTTTACTTTCAAATTTATTACCACTTAGCTCTATATTCAGCAGTGAAACAGAAGATTATCTAAAAATGTGGAGTGGGTTTTGTGCTTCTTGTTATATGGTCACAAACCCCAGAAGGGAGGAATCAAAGACTTACTGAAAGCAAATAAATAAAATCAGAAAGGAACAGCCAAAAGTGTCAGCTAAGATACCATGGCTGTGTAGCAGGACCTGCAGACTGGAAGCTATTTTAGGAAAGCTACTTATGGAAGAAGAACCAAATCTAGAGCAATTTCTCTTCAGGATGTAAATGTGATTCACATCCTCAAAGTCACATTAAATATGTTAGAACCGGCTGTTATTCCACATGAGTTAATGAAGCCACATGTGGCTGGGGATAGAGACGAGGATCATTTGAAAAGCTTGAAATAACTGGTATTGAAATTATGATGCCAGGAAACCCAAGACACTGTGAGTGGATGCATCAAAAGAGAGAATAAGGGCAATATCAATGCAATATTGATGTGACTGATGCATCACAGTTTCTAATAGAAATTAAATCACATCAAAAACAACCACATTCAAGTACAAAAGGAAACCCTGGTGGCACTTTTCAGATGAGGCATTTTATCATTATGGTGAGTAGAAAAGAAGTTGAAGTGCTATAGAACTGGATCAAAACCTTAGAGATGGTACTGATGACTCTTGATACAAATAAGCCCAGTAGGATAAAACATTTATTATTGCAGTTATGGGACTGCATTTAAGAAACTGCAGGGGGAAATGACTGTTTTGTTCTTTTCTTTTCAACACAGAAATTGTATAAAACATCTTGGGAACAGACAAGAGCATCTGGCTATGATTTTAGGATTGACGCCATCCCATTCCAGACAGCAAAGGCTTCAAGAGAGATTGCTAGTGATGTAAGAATTGTTCTGTTTCAAACACTTCCCAACCCTCTTCCCATGCCACCCCATCCTGTAAAAATGGGTGAAGTCTGACACGAGCGAACTTTGTTCTAGTGTGGAAAATTGGTGATCCAATGAAACAAAGTGCTGGTTAAGTGCAAAGATTCCCAACTAAAGGCTACCATTAATAATGTCCAATACCAGGCTGTTCTGTCTTATGTCCCAAGAGCTTTTCTTGGGAGGGAGACATATTATGATTTAATCAAACAAAATAGGTACTAGGCTATGAAGACTTAAAGCATGGTCTAGGATAAAGTGGGTTATCTTTGAACTCAGAAGACCACAGCTGGCAAGAAAGCTAAAGATGGAGGAGCTTCATTGGTTGAGCTGTGTATTGTGTGTACCCAAGAGTGCAACAGTAGGGGGATCTCTGATTACTTTTGAGAGATGAGCATTTTGGGCCCCCTATGTCTTTCCACTCCTTTAAAAATGAGCACAAAGGTAATTCTTCTAAAGTGTCTTGTTAGATTACGAGATGTAGTTTGATATCAAACAAGCCCTTGGTCTTTGTGCACTACAGGAAACATGATTGATAGCCAGGGGAGGATAAGTTATTTCATAACAGAATTTGAAGGTAATTTGAATGTGAAAATGAGATTTTCCCCTGCACTTCCTGCAGTACAAATACAGAGAAGCCTTCCTGAGAGACAGAGGCCAGCAGATTGGCATCCTCAGTGCAAAGGATGATCCCAAAATCAGACATGTCCTCAGAGTGGGGAAGCTCCAGAGCGACCTGCAGTACAGGAATGATTATGCCCTAAACATGGCACAGTTCCAGAGTCACCTCAACCAGCCAGGATTCCTCCATGCCAAGAGAAGCCAGCAGCTTGCAAGCAATGTTAACTACAGGCAGCCTTTGCACCAATACACTTGTGACCCTGAGCAGCTAAATGTGAAACATGCAAAGGAGGCCTACAAGCTGCAGAGTGATGTAAGTGTGGCTGAGCAACATGGTCCTTCCCTGGGCTGGGGGCTGTCTGTGAAATCTCCTTTGCAAACCTTACCTGCCAACAAAATCACCCTGAAAGAACCACATTCTGCTTGCTAAAAATGAATAAACTGTTTATTATTGACTCTGCTGCTCCTTTATATGCTCTCTCTTGAATACCCAGGGCATGAAATTTGGTTAGAGCTCAACAAATTAATACATTTTGGTGCCTGTTTCATTCTCTCAGGTAAAATACAAGTCTGACTTGAACTGGCTCAGAGGCATTGGCTGGACTCCCCCAGGTTCTCACAAAGTTGAAATGGCAAGAAGAGCTGCTGAGCTGGCATACCTTCGGGAAATGGGATTGCTGCGTGCTCCTGCTCAGTATGGTCCTGGAGCTGTGAGTAAACCATTTTTTCTCATAAATCCCAACAGCTCTGCTCCTTACCTGCACACATCCTGTCTAATACTTTTGAATGCACCCTGGAGTCTAGAGTTCTCCCTCTTATCTGAAGAAGATATGTGCACTTCTCTTATGAAGCCTTGTGTAATCTTAATTTGAAGGAACCATTGAAGGGAATTCAGCAGTTGTCAGCAGTTTCCCCATGTGGACTCCCCATGCATCTCCTATTCTTTTTTGCTAATTTCATCAGGAACCATGTGTTGCCATGTAATTCAGTGTTGCTGTGTAATTTCCACTGGCAGCTGTATTGACAGGCTGAGTGTAGGCTCCTAACTGCAAAATGTGTGCTGTGGGAGGCTTTGTGCAAAGGGGCAATGCTCCAGCCTCCTCTGCCTCTGCCCAGCTAAAGGTTAAAGATGTTACAAGCAGGGATCTTCCAGCCTTTCCTTCTGCCTGCCCCCACGGGGATGACTCCCAGTCTACAGTGTCCCAGCACAAAAGAACAGAACTCCATACAGGAATCTTGTAGCCCTTACAGTTAGGAAGCATTCATCTGCAATAAAAGAGAAGCACTGCACTCCAAATACTTCAATCATTTAATTGTTAACTTTGGCAAGAAGTCAAGCAAGAATCCAGGCAATAATCCAGTACATGCCCATGATTTACATTCCCATTTGAAAAGTTACTCAGGAAATAAGTGAAAAACTATGGTTGAGAAACAGAGGCAATGGGAACTACAGGCAAAACCTTCTTAAGTTAAAGGTATTATAATGATCTGATGGTCCCAGGGAAACCTACAGGTGTGCAATCCATGTGGAACTCAGGTGTTTGCTGGTTTGCTTTTTATTTAGGGTTCCAAATAGAAACTAAGACTTGAGTACATTTAGTCTTTTGTTATGTGAGGTATCTAACTTACATGAACAGGTCCATTTTTTGCACTCCTCCACAGCAGAAATTCGCTCAGTGCAGAATGATGATTTAGGTTTTCCTCTCTTTTTTTGTCTTTTTTTTTTTTTTTTTGCCACTTGTGTAATTTTGGATATGAAAATATTGTTATAGAATAATAGTTAAAACCCTCCCCAATCCATTGGCTGGTTTCACAATATTTTTCGTTGTGATTTTACAGGACCAGTTGGAGACAGAAGGATCTCAGCAAGTTGGAGTCAACCCTGATGCTTCAGAAATTTTGCAAGTCAAGAGAAGGCAAATGCAGCTCTATCAGAAGTAAACAGAAACATGACATAACATAAACAAATTTTCATCTTGTTTTGCAAATCCTGTAGCTTTTCCAGTTTTCTGGGAAACACAATAGATGGCATTTAAGAATTTTCGTTTTAAAAAGCAACCAAAATATTGCAATTTATAACTGATAATTTTATTTTTGTGTGGATACTTTCTGATTTATCACTGAATGTATTACAGATTCTGCTATTTATTTAAAGCTGTAAATGAAATTAGTACTAGATGACTGGCAGGCTCAGCTTTGTACCACAAATAGTAGAATATGAAATCATTTGTAATTAATAAATCAGGTGACTCTTATTCCATGTTTGCAATTTTTGGAGATTTTTATGTTCCTGGAATATTGATCATTGATCTAAGAGAGTACAAAAGCACAATTCAAGTGGTTTAAGAGTTGAACGAGTCAAAGGCCAGTGGGAGAAAAGTTATCACTGACTTGGTAAAGGCAGATTTTCTAGCAGACATCAGGGAATCTCTTCTACACTATCAGGATGTATTCACATCACAATTACATCTTCATTTTTTTTCAAAACTTCCCCAGTAAAAAATCAGAATTACTCTTTGCAGTAGGGGTAGCTATTGATAGATTAGGTAGCTGCTTAGAGAAGGTTGTAAACCCTGGAATTCAAGTGAGAGTGACATTACTATTTTAAGAAATCAACTCTTCACAAACAAGTCTATTCTTTATATCCTGATTTAATACCTATCCTTTGTTTTCTAGATTTCTGTGGAGAATCATTGGGCAAAAGTAACACAGTTTGACAGGTACATCTTATGAGAACCCCCAAATTATCCAATGGCTTTAGACAGATTTTTTAAATAGCATTTAGGTACTACTAGATATCACTGGTTAAGCACATATAAACCATTGTAGATCTGGAGTACAACATGTAACTCTTCTTTAGTTGGGAATAAAGTGGATAATTCTAGTACTAAAAGTTTATTTGGTTTTTCAGTCTGAAATGCATCACTAATGAAATTTGTACTTATTTACCCACGAAAGTATTTTTAAGAATAATTGTCCTGCCTGATCCTCCCTCCTCAGGAAATCCCAATGGCTGCAATCTTGCAAACTCAGCCACATGGTGATTCTTGCATGTGTGAAAAATGGAAATGGCTTGGAGAGCACACACCAATAGCTTTGAGGTGTCAGGGTCCAATGAGTACAGAAAAACACACCTTAGACAGGAGCATGAGGGGAAGAGGAAATGTCTGGCAGCAGCTGAGCTGTGAGAATTTTCATGGCTTAAAAAACAGATCTAGAAACATGATATCAAGGCCTTTGATTTGTTTGGGGAAGAAATGGAGTAGCTTTACTTTCTGATCTGTTTATCTGCAAAATGTGGGCTTATTTCAAAGCCCCCAACAGGAAAATTGTCACTGATGTTCTAGCTAATGCTCTTAAGGCTGTTTTTAAGATGGTGATGGAGGATGCCCCATGTAGGCCACGAGAAAATATCAGTAATATTTTTGGTCAAAGATGAGGCATTTAGAGAATTAATAAAAATGGTAAAACTCTCAATCTTACCTTTTGTTGTTCTGAATCTCTCTCCTAATGACGTGACCTCGATGAAGGCTGTATTACATCTTTAATCCAACTGGCAAATTTTGCCACCTGGGTATAAACTCCTGGCTTGTTTTTTAACCCACATCCATCACCCCAGCTCACAAGGCCATACACGTAGTAGGAGCCATTTTCTACACAAGTCAGTGGACCTCCAGAGTCTCCCTGATGAAGAAAAGCACACGTGTTCAAAGTGTGAAGCAAAATAGTGACCAAAATCAGAATGCTTCTCTCTCATCACAAGACGTTGAAGTTGTAATGGTGTTTTTTCCCTAACAGATGTACCATCAGATGCTGCTTAGCCCATAAGTAGACTTGCAGTTCTGTGACCAGGTCAAATAACACCAGACTTTTTGGATGTAAGTTTTCATTATTTCCAGTCTGTGACATAAATCTGACAAGGTCACATGAAATTTCCCAGGCGTGAAAGTACCAGGAATTCAGAGCCTGAACTCAGAAAGATAAAGATGTGATCCCTGACATAAATGAAAACTTAAGCTGTCTCACACTCCTCAAAATAGCCTTATTCTGAGTTGCTTGGTCTAATTTTTTTTGTTTTATTTCTTATTTCTCTTGCAAAATATGCTTTACAGTGGTAATTTGCACCTTAAGAAGTGCTGCTCAAAGTGTTTCTTACCTTTCAGTGGTATAAGTATGAACTTGTTTCACATTTGTGTTAGCTGTAATGAAAAGAAACATCAATACTGACTCCCTGCAAGCCCTAGCTCTGATAGTGAAAATCAGATTAGAATTGGCACTCAAGGTAGAGGCCATAACAGAACTGAGGAAAAAAAGAGCAAATTTTCAGGTTATTATGACAAACTGCCTCAGAAGCTTTCCAGGCTGGTCTCTAGATTCCACAGATCTGCCTGTAGGTGACAGTGGCAACATTAGCTCTAAGGGTGTACAACTCCAAGTGTACTGCTGAAAGGCTGTTGAAATACCCTGATGTGAGAACAGATACACATGCAACACATTGCCAAAGCTCTGCACAGCCTGATTCTTTACACAAAATAATTACTGTTCAAATACAGAAAAAGCAACAGACCTGGCAAGAATCGATTCCAGGTTTCCGAAGATTTCCTGCACAAAACATGCTATCATCCAGTTTGTCATCATGTAGTTTGGGCTCATTGCATTTCCTCTGTGAAATCAGCTTGACATTGGCATCCAACAGCTGGTGGGATTGGTCATCTATGGGATGTGCACCAAAAAAAATGGAGTCACTTTCTTTCCTTTCCTTTTACATATTGTCTTTTATTCAAAATATGAGCTTGCTTGACAAACAGATGGGATGGGGGAAGAGCAGGGGGAATGCATGTGCTAGCCTGGGAAGGACAGAACTATCTTGCTGAAGTAGTAAGTTTCCAGTGAGTTGGAGCCTGATGTTTCATTCAGGACAGAGTTGTTGCCTGAATAAAAGTGAAGTCAGGTATTCAGAATTTGGTTCCAATCAGCTCTCTCTGTGTAGGCCTGTTTTTCCAAGGTGCTGGTTGTCTGTAGCTCCCAGAGGGCCCCTGGGATTTGAGCTGCTCAGCACTTCTCAGACTGGTAGTATTAGATGCTTTAACATGCAAGCTAATGAAACAGATGAAAACTGAAAATCATACAATATTTAAGGGCAATGATTAATTACAGTGAATCTAAAGACATAACTTGACATCTAAAGGCAATAGCCTTCGTTTCAAAGCACTACATCTGTAGATAATTAAAGGTGGTTTATAAGTTTGGTTCTGCTTGAGTTTCAGGAAATATTCCATTTCTGCAGTGATTTCCTGAAATGCTAATAATAGTTCTGCTCAAAGAGGGAGCTATCTAGTTTAAACACATACAGGGTACTTGATATTCTTTGTTGGGGGGGGAAACCCATAAAATCCCCCCTTAGCCTTTTTAAGGGAGACTTTTTATATGGAACTTAAAAAAAAAAAGTCCATTAAATTCTGTTGGTGCATTCTGATCAGATGAACACACTTGTCTCATGGACTTCAATGGGAGTTATATAAGAAGGGAGAATTCAGTCCCATGCATTGTATCAGGCTGTATCAGTCACAAAGCACTAGGACACCTACTACAGCCTAAGTGACAGGCTTTCCTTCTGCTTTACAGCAAATACATCAATCAGAACATGAGAAAATGCATTTTTTTTCAGAAAATTGTCACTGTCTTTTTCTGAGCATAATGATTTCTCCCCTTAGGATTTACTGTGAGCAAGAAGGGTTTTTGGATAGATCTGGCTGAACTTGAAAAGCTTGGCATTTTTTTTTTAATTTTTCAGTACATCTGAAGGTCCAGATGCTGATTCTGAAAACATTCATCTGACCCAGTGGGCTGGAAAACCATGTGAAAATTCCTGTCTTTCTTGGTCCTGTCTTGAAACACACAAGCTATACAATAGCCTCTCTTGATACTTCCTTGCTTCTGCAGCTGGCTTCAGATGAAACCATGACATGGGGAGTTGGATGGCAGGCAAAATATGCATCAGGCATCTTATGAGAACTCTGACAGGTTTGGTTGATTTAGCAGTTGGAGATTTCTGTTAATGAGTAATTTGCATGGCTTGTTTTAGCTGACCTTATTTGTTAGTTCCATGTCTTGGTTTCACTAGTGCCTAGGTCCTCATTTGGGTCTGGCAACTGCTACTTACAGTAGCAGCTCACCTTGCCACTGGAGTATCCACCAAAACCCAGTTAGCCCAAAAGTACCTGTCTCTGTCTCTCCCCATCCAGAAACGAAGCAGGACGTCCCAACAGGAAGGAAGAAGTCAGGGAGACATGCTATTTTCACATACTTTGTTTCCACTGCACAGGAACCATCAACAGGCTGCAGTTTAAGTAGTGCTGGAGAGGAGATAAACAATAACAGAAAGTGTTTGGAGCTAATTTTGATCCCTGACCCTTGTTAACCGTGTGTGGTGCAGCCCCATGCAAAGCTGCCTAAACCCAACATTCCATTTGCCCCACTATGCTGGACCTGTTCCCATTGTTTGGCTCTTCCTGAGCAGTGACTTCTGCCTGCCCATCACAATTTACATCCCAAGATTCAAATGGGAATAGATCACAATTTGGCCTGCTTATTTGCAGAATACAGTCTAAATGAGAATTTTACATTGACTTTAGTGGGAAGGAGGCACTTCAAGCAACAAAGCTTGGAGGTGAGCCACATGAGTATCAAATAAAGGATTTACCAATATCATTGTATAGGACACCACCCTTCTCTCTGTATTGCCCATGTAAAATTATTTGCACTGCATCAAATATTTGCTCATGATGCTCTTTCTTCTTCAGGTTTTGCTTTCCAAGGGCTACTTGGATCTTTGTTTCTGGATTTCTGGGGAAAAAAAGAAGACA
This sequence comes from Aegithalos caudatus, assembly GCA_013389925.1. Lineage (NCBI taxonomy): Eukaryota > Metazoa > Chordata > Aves > Passeriformes > Aegithalidae > Aegithalos > Aegithalos caudatus. The sequence continues at coordinate 403,237 of WEIU01022690.1, read as the reverse complement.
TTTTTATACAGACATTTTTTATCAGTGGTGGTGAAAACCTGTACTTTTTGTAACAAGAAGTCAAGATACTTCTTCCTGTTGTAAAGCTTGGCCAGAATATTTCTTAAAATCATTTTAGGAAGGCTGAGATAGGAAAGCAGTTGTGTTGGAAAATATGTGTGCTCTTAACTTGTTGCAATCACAAAATAAAGTGATTTAAAGCTGCCTGTATGTGATTTGCTTTGTATTTTAGGGCAGAGTAGCAGTGTGCACACAGTCTGTTACTGTGGCAGTGTTGACCAGTGGCAGCTCATGTAGCCATGGGAGTAGAGTTGCTTGCCATTGTCTGAGCAATGGATATTTAAAATCATCTGTGTTGAAATGATTTCCAGTGTATAATTTACCTGTTTCCTAGGGTGGTGGTTTCCAACCCATTCAATATGAAGTTGGAGGAAATGTAATATTCTAAGCTAGCTGACACAGAAAACAAAGCTAAGTGCATATTTTGACCATTTTGAAGAATTTAATTATAATGTAATATGTGATGTTGTTTATGGCATCCCAATATCCCCTGAGTTTTTCATAGAGTTCTTTTTTTACACATTGCAAAACCTTGCTACTTTCCTCTTTTTTTCCACTCACACAACTTCTTTAGCTCATTTTATTTGAGTGGGGCCTAAGTCTGTTATTTCAGCAAGCACAATTTTCAAGTATGTAAACATTTTTATGGATGTGTTAGCTTTTTTCTGTCCATGTATATGTTTTCCTTTCAATTTGACTGCCAGCAGTCATTTTGACTCCAAATAATTTGGATACTAAGCTGCCTTTACTAACCATCCTGATTTTTATACATTTATCTACCCTAGTCATAGGACATGCACCTACTCAAGGCAGTGTGCAGCAGTAAGAACCCAGCATGATTTAATTAGCACTCCACCACAGAAATGTTCATTCCCATCTGGAGTCTGTCTCTGCAGAGATGCCATCCAGGGATGTTTTCCACGGGTAGCCTTTGATCCACCATAGATCTTCTTGAGTGTCCTACGAACTTCAGGTTGTCCACAGGTTTGGAATATTTCAGGAGGGTCTGTAGGGGCTTCTGTTGGGGTCTCTTCAGCTGCATTGGAAGAGACAGCAGATGTATAAAGCAGAGTTAATATCAGACTGGAGGAGTGAAGCAACAAGGAGTCACCTGCTACTCTAGACCACCCATATGCCAAATCACTTCTAATTCTTTACCTGAGCAGGGTGAAACATCACAATATTCCCACTCTATTTCCTTATTTTTTCTGACGTAGCACCAGGGTTTTTCATCCTCATCAGGATTCCTGAAGGGAACAGTTGAGAGAATCAGCCAGAAGGAATGGGGAAATCCCATGAAACCAGTGAAGGAGCTGAGGATCTTTAGGGAGAAGCCTCATGCTCCCAGTGTGGGAGATGAACTTCCAAAGATAATATTTCATAAGAGTTGACAAAGAAGATGTCTGAGCAACGCATGAAATTCTGCCATATTTCTATTCCCATTCTATCTTGAGCTGTGAGAAAGATGTGGGACTAGTTAAAAACAAAGAGGTCAGCTTCTGGAACCCTCACATCAGCATGGTTAGAGAAGGCATCTCTAACATTCTGGTGTTTTATAGGCAGCCAATGTCTAGAAATATGTGAGATCTTAACAGCATCAGTTTCTCAAACTCGTGAGTAGTTTGTCCTCAGAGATCTCTTTGATACAGACCTCTACTGCTGCTTCTTCAAAATATTACCTGCAGAAGTTGTGATCACCAATGCCATATGAGTCAGCATCTTCCATAAAGGCATTAAAAGGTTGGTCCAAGAGATGGTGGGAATTCCAGTGCAGGCAGGTCCTGCCATTTTCTGCTTGGTTCACTGTTCCTCTGTATGTAGAGGACTCCTCTTCATAACAATCATATGGTCCTGCAGGAAGACAGTCCTCGTATGAAAATGAGTTCTGTATTGTTCCATGCTCAAAGTAGTTCCTCTTCCTTTCCTTCCTTGTCCTACATTTGTTTTATGGAAGATCAGAAGAACCTGCTGGGCCAAGCAATTATGTTTCTTATTGTACACAGGCCAGAAATTAGAATAATGTCCCAACACCTTTCCAACTTCTAGCTTGATTGACTTCAAATGTCACCCATCAGAAGCAGTCCCCTCAGCCTGGGGAGTCACAGGTAACTGGGCAGGCATCTTCACTACATCAGATTTTTGAGTGTTCAAGGAAAACCTGACAATTCTTCCCTTTGTCACAAGTGTAACCTCTGGGAAGTGCATGCTCACTTGTTATACACCAGTGGGACCTTGCCAAAGCACACTTAGAAATACCAAGATGGGAACTGTTTCAAGCCTCTTTGCCAGCAGTGGCTGCAGAAGTCAGCCTCTGCCTCTGACCCTCTCTCCAAGGAGCCTGGTGCCCCAGTTTAGTCCACCTCTTGGAACAGTGAAGGAAGTCACCACAGGATGCTACAGGAATAGCATCAGATAGTCTGGCTGTAGGAGGAAGCCAGCCCCTGGCTCCCTGGATGTTCACCCCTCCTCCAGAGGGGCTGTGACCTACCGATCTCGCAGAATCTCCCTCTGAAAGGTTCAGGGCACCTGCAGGTGAATTTTGATCTGAATCTGTTCCGTATGCAGGTGCCTCCATTCTTGCAAGGGTTTGGACTGCACTGTTTGTTTGCTGTCAATGTGGAAAACACAGAACAACCTTGTCAATGTGCTGAACACTACACAGCCACTCACATGCCCAGTGCATGGTTTTACCAGTGACTGAACCACCACCCTGCAAATCATAACTCATCACTGGCCAGACCCATGGATGGGAGCTGCAGCATGTCTAGGGCAGGATCACTCTTGCAGTGGGTGATTTCCCACTGCACACTGGCCATGCTGCTGTCCCCACCACAATCTCTGACCAGCTGAGTGCTCACCATGCTTGCAGTAGGGTCTCTTGTAGGGAGGCTTGCAGCTGCACTTAAAATAGGGGGGGGTTAATATAATCAGGCAGTCACCAAAGTGGCAGTTCTTCTCCAGACACCTGTCCTCCACTGTGGAAAACACACAAAAAGTACATCATCAGCATTTGTGTGTGCACAAGAGCTGTGCCCTTGCAGGGATCATGGGAAGATGTCTTCCCTTGATGCTCCAAGGAAGCTTTCATTTGGCAGATGAGGACTTGGAATCTCACTTATGGTTAACAGTATTTATGGCAAAAAAAATCTGTGGTACCAATGAGCAGCTCCCCACTGCCCACCTTGCAGGGCATAAAGGAGCACTGTCTGCACTTCCAAAGTTTATTTTACTGGATGCTCTTTAGATAGACTTCGGCCTGGATGAGGTCCTAAGAACTATGGACATGACTGCTGTGGGCTGTCAAAACACTCAGCTCAGCAAACTATGGGTTTATAAAGTTGCAACAGCAGCCAAAATAAGGAGTGTAGGTTAGCAAAAGAGCCATTACCTTTTTCACATGTGGTCCCAGTGTATGGCTCGGGGCAGCGACAGCTGAAGTCACTTCCTTTGGCTTCACATGTACCACCGTTCTTGCAGGGGTTGGAGGAGCATGAGTCTGTGGAGGTAGGGATGGAGACCTTTCAGCCTCTCAACCTTCATCACCTGCTTTTTCTTCTTGCATTTTGTGGTTGCAGGAATCTGTCTTCCTGGGCACAGCATCCTGTGTAACAAGTGCTGTGCTTATGCATCAGCTCAGCACCCATAGCAGTGGTATGAGCTGCTGCAGAGTTTATTCCAAGCTGCAGTGACTCACAGCTTTGGGTCTGGAGATCCTCTACTCCCCTTGCCCTATTACAGAGTTGTAATGGGCCACGTGCCTTCCTTTGATCAGAGATAGATTTGCCTCTGTGGCATTGCTTCTGGCTGTCTGCCTTCATGCACTGAATCTGGAGTAATGTGGATTTGGCATTGTCCTGTTTGGAACACAGCATTTTATCTCCCCTGAAAAAGCCATCCATTACCATCATACTCTACCATACCCCTGGGCTGCCTCAAGGGAGGTGGCACCAGCTGAAAATCACTTGTGTACTGCTCCTTACACTGTGCTCAACATCCCCACTGCAGTACAGGCTGCCAGGAGCAATTGGTATTGGAGACAGCCAAAAGTCAGCTCTGCTTGCTTTGTACCAGGTGATAACTCGGGGAATGTTACAGGCAACCTCCCTGCCTCTCCTTTTGAGTCCCATGAGCAATCTCAAGGATCCTTTCTTGTTCTCCTGAAGTTTGGCAAAACAATAAAAGAAAAAAAGGAAAGGAAATAAAACCCCTGCAACTGATAAAAGAAGAAGAAGAAAAAAAGAAACCTGCTCTACATTTGGTTCTCCTAGCATAAATACAGAACATATATCCCATGAAAACAGCAATTACATCTTACAGTGACTATAGACAAATAAGCCTGTGCTTTTTTGTAGTAGCAATCAGAAATGTTCTGCATGATCAGAATCCATCCTGTGAAACCTGGAGATAAAACACAGGATCCTTACAAGAGAAATACAAAGAAGAACACTGCAAACGATCCTCCTAACTCATCCCTTTGATGCAGGCATTTCGAGAGCAGGCTGGCAGCCAGGCCTGCCACGCTCATGCTTCAAGCACAGGGTTGGGATTTTACCCTTTCCTTGCCTTCTGGCCCATTCCTGAGAGGTACTTTTCATGTCAAAGATGTGACCTAAAGATGACTCAAACCAGCTGATTCTGTCCCAGAGCTCCTGCTGGAGGCTGGTGTCCTGCTCCACTTCAGAATAGTAGTAGTTCTCATAGTCATCAGCCTCATCTGCAGGGAGGGGTGAGAAGAAAGAACAGAGGAATTAAAACTGGAAGGAGACAAGTTATGAAAGAAGTTATTCCTGAGATGGACAATACTTTTCCCATTCAGCTCATTTGGGATGTCGGTGGGTTTAGAGACCATCCTGAGGACCAAAGACACTGCTCAGCTCTTCCTGGGCGTAGGCAGAGCTCACCTAGTGCTGAGCATGGCCACCCTGAGCCCAGCTGGCCCCAGCGCTGCCCTCGAGGATGCTCCTGAAGGACACTGGAGCTCTGGCTGCCCAGCCCTGTGGTGACAGCCAGGATGTCCCAGAGGGGATGCAGGCAAGGACTCTCCAGGAAAAGGCACAAGGAGCCTTCTGTGTGGCACCACAGCCGGGGCATATGCTGAGGCTGGTGCCAGCACAAAAAGATATTCAGGTTCCTATAAGAAGAAGAAGGGATTTTCTTTTCCCAGCTGCTCTGCTGACCATCACCACTGCTGCTGCAGAGTGAGGCAGGACCCGCTGTGGGCAGGGACACAGAGCCCCATCTCCAGAGCAACCAAGGGGAACAGAGATCCCCAGGCAGCTGCACGGCTTTGTGACTCCTCACCCACAGAGCAGCCTCGGAGGAGCGAGGTTCCTGCCCTGCAGACACGTGCTGAGGAGCCCANCCCATCCCTGCCTGTCCCAGCCCATCCCTGCCTGTCCCAGCCCATCCCTGCCTGTCCCAGCCCATCCCTGCCTGTCCCAGCCCATCCCTGCCTGTCCCAGCCCATCCCTGCCTGTCCCAGCCCATCCCTGCCTGTCCCAGCCCATCCCTGCCTGTCCCAGCCCATCCCTGCCTGTCCCAGCCCATCCCTGCCTGTCCCAGCCCATCCCTGCCTGTCCCAGCCCATCCCTGCCTGTCCCAGCCCCGGCCTCCAGGAGCCGGTGCCCTCACGGAGCCCGCGGGGCCGAGGCCGGCCCTGCTGGGGGTTGTTTGATTAAAGTGGGCTGGCAGCTCCTTGCACAGGTACAGCTCTTGCCACTGGAAGCCACTCCAGTGTTTCAAAGACAAGCTATGGTAATGAGCAAAGCTAAGCTAAGTACAGAGACATTTTAAAAAGCTCTCCCCTAAGGCTGGACCGATGGCCCCATGGATAATGCTCTGCCTTGAACTGATTATCGACTGCATTATCTTAGTTTTCTCTCCTCATTCATTCACTTGCAGCCTTTATCTTTATTCTTTCTTTGCTTCTGAAAAAAAGAAAGAAATTCCACATTTGTACAATGGGTGTTTTATATTTCATATTAAAATAGAACCGTCTTTTTTTTTTCTTCTTCTTTTTTTTTTTTTT
>WEIU01022690.1:362876-397138 GCA_013389925.1 Aegithalos caudatus | reverse complement strand
TTCCACACACAACCTTTCTTTTAATAAAAAAAAAAAAAAAAAAAAAAAAAAAAAAAAATAGAGGAAAGTTTCACCTCATTTATTGCTATGTCAAGTCAAGACTCCTTTTCCTCAGCTCATTATTTCCACAGGAGCCAAGTCTCGACTATGTGCAAGTGTTGCAGAAGTGTATGCCTTGCTGTGGAACAGAAGGATCTTGCTGAAAGATAAGGACATTGTCTACACTGAACAAAATTAAATTTAATGTGATGTAGTTAAGGAAGAAAAACAAAAAGGAAGTTTTGCCTGAAATGCAGCCTCCAAGTTCACTTTGTTGGAGAGGTGATTTTGCAAACGACTTGAGGCTGAGGGAACTGTCTGAAGTAGCCTGATTTTGTATCCCCTGCTTATTTTCAGAATCTTAGAGGGGCATGCTGACTTTTATTCCACAGATGTTGTCTGAAGAATGGGGTATCCCTTTTTATGCTAAAATATACCTGCTAAAAGGATGAACAGGGGAGTGACAGCAGTGAAAGGCAGACTGCAAACATGCCAGCATGCTTTACAGAGGCTGGTGAGGACTCTACTGAATCAACAGAGGAAAAATAAGTGCCCTGAATGGGCACAAATAGCTAAGACATTGTAGAATCACCTACCCTGGTGATTTTTAAACCAGCTGCTTAGTGTGTGTTGTTAAGAAGAAATGATGCTACTGTCACTTGATTTTTGTTTGGCATGATTTCTCAGCAACAGATTAATCATTTATTAAGAACACTTATGTAATTACTTGACATGTTATGAACTATTTTTAAGTTCTGTAAACAACATGGCCAAAATTCAATTCACATTTTGCAAGACGTTTTTCTGGTGGCTCTGAGAGGTTTGGGGGCACAATCCCCCATGTGCCCTGACAGGGCAGTTTTGGGAGAGGCTATAGTTTGGCACCCAGCAGTCCCTCAAAGAGGGCAACTTGAGGTAGCCAGGTAAAGTAGGCAACATTGAGCAATCCCCTCAAGGGCTGGCAATTACCATTTCAAGAAATTTAATGGTCAAGGTATGGAGTTAAGGGTGCATGTGGAAAGGGCTCAGAAGATATCAGCAAACCCTGTTGAGTACCCTGTCCCCCACGTGGATATGGGAGTCAGGAAGCTGAGGTTACTGGCTGGGAGACTAGCCAAGGTGATGTAAGAGTGCAAAAGTTCTGAGAAATGACCAGTGTCCCTGCTTTCCCCATTGCTATCCCTCTTCATGAATCTGAGAAACAGACATAGCTCCTACAGGTCACATGAGTGATGTTTCCCATCTCCCAGCTATTCCACGTTGTCTCCAGCTGCATGAAGCAGTGAAAAACAAAGACCAGAAAACTCTCAGTGGGACATATGATATCAAACTAAAAGATGTCTTATTTATCACTGTTTTGACACTAAATAACTATTTGGCTTCCACATCTCTTATTTAAGAAGTGCTCCCATTCCAATTTTTTTAATTATTCATAACAAGCCAGAGGTTTAGTAAAGCAAAAACAACACTTTTTTTATCTGAGCACATAATTAAAGCACAAAGTCTGATACACTGGTTGATTTAAACATATTACTAAATCAGAGTGTTCGTTCTTTGTAAGTGCTGGAAAACCTTAACATGCTTAAAAAAAGCAGTGATCTGACATTTGTCACTGAAATGTGACTATTACATGAAATTAAATTAGACATCCTGCATGCAAATTTTCAAAGAATAACTTTCCTCTGTGTAGTACAAAAAATCCCCCCATAATTGATAGACAGAGATTGACTTTTAAAGCTTCAAATCAGCTTTGAGGTCTGGGTGATCTTTTAAACTGCACAAGCTTTCATCTGCAGTTTTTCACATTGCCAAGAGCTGTCAATCAAGCAATGGATTTCTGATCAATATCCCCTTGTTCATTAGCTTACACGGGCTCTCTGTTACGGAAAGAACAGATACCCCAATGCCGACAGTCACACTGTTTTCAAAACCTTCCCTGGATCAAGTGATGACTAATGTTCCAAGTGGGAAAGTGATGCATTAGGATGCCATCGGGTGACCTGAATTGCGAGGTAACTTTGTTGGACTGCAGTTGTCAAGATGAGTGATGTGCAGAGTTAAAGCCTATTGCCAACACACATCAAGAGTGCCAGAGAGTACCCAGCATTTATTCAAGCTCTCTGAACCTCTGGAGACTGACTGAAATCTGGCCTAATTTAAGCAAGGTGAGTTTTCCTACCGCCCCCCCCAAATACTTTTTGTCCCCAGCTCTGAGATTATTGCAGTGTTATTTTTATGAGGCTGAAATCCTGACTGTATTTTAAATAATGAGATATTCCCCATTTACTTCTGCAGAGATGAGACCTCACAGTATTTCCTCCCTTCCGAGCAGGCTGTGGCTGGGAGTATCTGCAGCTTCAGAAAGAAGGGAGACCAGCTAACAACAAAGCCAGAAAGCCTTTCAAATAGTTTTGTGGCTGTTACTTAAAAGCAGTTTTGCAGCACTTTTTTCCTCAGAGGGATGGATGTGGGGTGAAGGGGAATCGTGATGGCTGAAGGAGTGGAGACTTTAAGGGGGGATGGGGAATAGGAGATTGTAGGAAGAACAGAGGGACAAATGTGAGGACCATACCCCATAAAGCAGGGAATGAATTAAGAAATTGTGAAAGGGATAAGCTACCATCAAAAGGCAGATCAACCATTTTGCACAAGGCTGTGTAAACAGGTGTGTAAACCCTGAATCAAGTACATGACTGTGGCCAAATATTTGCAGAACCCAAACACTGAGCTCAGACACAAAAATGATTTGGAAATATTTTTCTAGACACATGTTGTTAAAACAGCAACATTGATTTGGGCACTGCTGTATGAGCGACAAGATGTCTGGTTTGACCTGAAAGCCCAAATACCACTGGAATGAGCAGGAATGCAGATGAATAATGAGTGCATACTAAAATCCACCTTATTTTCTTTTTCAAGAAAATGAGCAAAATTAATGTAATATTTCATTAGATATGCATTATAAACTCAGGTCTAAAAGCCATTGAAAACAAGGAAAGAAGGAGCAAAGCTTACCTGCAAAAATACTAAATTTATCAATAAAACCGTAATCTTCTACATGGACCACGTAGGCTGTGAAAGGATATACAAATCCTCACACATCCTACACATCCTCACACAATATTCATCACAGCTTTTTCCTTATCAACATCTTAATGTGACACAGCCTTTAACGATTTTTTTACTTGCATGGGCTTGTTTTTGAATCTTCTAGCACTTGGGACAAAGCCTTGCAGAAATACATTCCACAGTTAGTAGCATGCTGCAAGGGAAAGTCAGCCTTTATTTATTTGATCTCCAGTTTTCATCTCCAACTAGGCTCTTTGCTTATCCTCCTGGGAGGTTTGCAGCCCAGCCCCATGACCTCTCCTCCAGACCATGCCCCACTGGTGTCACCCAGGGGTCCCCAAAGCACATGAAGGCAGAGAGTGGCAGAAAAGTCCCAGTTTGGGACAGAACTGAGAGTTCCAGGTGTTGTCCAGGAGAACCCTGTGATCAGCTGCACGTTGGTACTGCTGCTCTACCTCTGTTTTTGGCTCCAGTGTGACAGACACCCTCCTGGCTGGGACATGATGCAGCTTTGTCTCCTGCACTGACACAGGACATGTGGAGCTCTGAAAACACCATATTACTTGTCCAAATTCAAACATATTTTCTACATGACCATAGGCCATATTTTAGGCTCAACGAGGCCCTCTATGAAGTTAATATAATTCAGCACTGGGCACTAGTGAAGGGTCTTGATGAACCAGGTTGCTGGCCTTTCAGTTTTGTGGCAGGCAGAAGCTGAAATGAAGAAACTGAAACCACCTACCTCTCATCATGTTGGCCCAGAAGGAAAAATGGGAAGCCTGCATGAGAAAATAAAGTTATAGAGTTATTTTCTGGAAAAAAACCAGAAGCCAGCACATAGCTTTGCTTACAGTACAAAGATTCTGTTTACTCCTAGAGCTGGACATCCAGATAAGGCTGTTCCCCACTTTGGAGCTAAGCGACCTAGATTTTAAGAGCTTTTTGAAAAGTGTAACAAACCATCAACAATCCATGGGAGCGGTCTGGATTTTCCAAGCATGCAGCCTAAGCTGCTGGGCTGGTCTGATCTGGGGCAAACCTGACCTGAATGAGTTAAGTTGTCTCTTTGCTTATGAGGTGATGGCACACTGGCTATTTTCCAATTTCTCTGAGGTGCTGGCATGCTGAGAGGCCACGCTCCAGCTGGCTGCCAAAGCTGGAGGCTGGGAAGTGCCTGGGCATGGCAGAGTGGGTGTTGAGCAGTGCAGCCATGCCCAGGACCCTACATCTGGTGCACCCAGTGGGATCTGGACCCCTGAGCTGGAAGGCTGTCAATAATTTTTGGATGTAGGAGAATATTTCTGGCACTCTCCAGGAGGAAATGCCACGTGTCCCACCTCCAACGTGGGGCTCCAGCCTTTCCTGTTTGGCTCATGATCAAGGGCAAGCAACAAAAGGGAACAGAAGAAGACGGAAAACAGCTTTTAGCCTTTGAAGAGTGTGAGTGAGGTTGGTCTGAAAGGAAAGGCACTGACTCCACACCAGGACACATCCCCAGCATGACAATTTCCGTTTGCTTTCCCTCTTGCTCTAAATCACAGCTGAGGACAGGATTACCTGCCTGCAGTGAGGATACACATGCTAAGAGTGGGTGTAAAGGAGATTTGAAGCTGCTGTTCTTCATCCCTCACATAATTTTAGGGAATGAAATGTATTTCCAAACAATTTAAGACACTTAGTAAGGACAGCATACATGCACATGCAATTATTACGTGCGCCTATGCATTGCTACAGATACAATTTACTGTAAATATATGCCCTGTTTAGTCACACATTATATACAGAAGAAAGACATTCTCAGATAACGCTAGTTGAGACTAAGAACAAATGAATCAGAAGCAATGAATAAGAAACAGGACAAAATAAAAAGCTCAGACTTCACATTTGTGAATATTATCTGGAATATATAAATGAGCTTTTGCTTCAGGCATGTTTGCATCCCTCTTGTGTTTGAGCCAGGGAGAACAGACACTCCAGTCCTCCCCTTCCCCACTGACTTTAATGAGAGCAATGTCCCCTGAACCACGCAGCAGAGCCCCTTCCCAGGTGCATTTGACTGAGCCACACGCATACAGAACTAAATCCTTTGCAGCTGGAAGGACACACAGCCACACACAATTGCCCCTCCTGAATGAGTGCAGAGATGATGGTAAATGAGAAGGCTGTAAAAGCTCTGTCCTTGGTGTATATGTTTCATTGAGTGCAGGTACAGCATTTGTCAGATCCTTTGCCAGACCCCAATGGAGACTATATAAAGCAAAGGTCTAATTGCCCCATTTACAATTAATGGTAGCGTTCATCCATAAACAAGAGACCAAAACAAACCCTGCAAGTGTACTCCTTTCTTTTGGAGGAACAGATGAAACAAAGAACAAGGAAGCAGCACTGGGGGCAGGATGATGCAAGAGACATTTCATCTCGCTCTCCAGCTCTCTGTGCTGCCCTGCTGTGGTGTTTGCTTTATGGGGTTAGAAAGGGTTTGGGTCTGAAAGGTTTGACTTAGTGGTTTTACACTTGGGGCAGCCCTTGGCACCCCATGGAATGCTGGTTTTAGCCCAGACTGAGGGAGGTGCATCAGGCTGTTCTGTGCCTCAGTTTCCCCAGATGTAGGGTGGAGACGACAGTCTCACAATGCTCATACCCCAATGAAATAAAAGAGATGAGAGATGCAGCATTGTGCTACACTACTTTATTTTCCAGGTTATCCACCTGCTGCTCTATATGAACATGGGTAGATCTGACCACAAAAAGGCAGTGAATAATTGTAAAATGACAGTAAAATTTATGTTGCAATAAAGTGATGCCCTCAACAATGTGCAGGTTTACAGTATCATCCTTCAGAGCAGGCAACGGCTTGGTGGCTGGTGACTGAGTCCCAGATTTTGATTCCTGCTCTTGGATGAAAGCCTCTGTCTGCTGGCACAGTATAAATATTACTGGGAACAAAGGCTTCTGGAGCACCCAGCATAGAGAGTCCAGGAGTTAAACAGAATCTTTACTGTAAAGCTCCTGTTTCTCCTTTTGTGCTGCAGCTCTCCCTCCTCGTGTGCCTGTCACAAGCTGCAGCAGCAGAGCTACAGGGGACAAAACCTCTGGCAAAGCTGACTTCTCAGGATAGAGCTTTCTCCTCTCCCCTGGACCACACTGGTTTTGAAGCATTTTCACCCCTGCTAGCCAGCAGGGTCAAATTTCAGCTTTTTGACTCATGGTGTAAAGCTTGCCATGGTGGTGCAGCAGAGGAGGAGGACGAAGAGCTCAGTCCTGTGTGCAGGAGCTCTCCCCTTCATCCCCTCCAGGAGGATGCAGGGTGTGGGATGCAGGGTGTGGGATGCAGGATGTTAGAGATGGATGCAGAAGGCGGCTGTCAGGAGGGGTGCAGAGGGTGGGGGTCCATGCGGGGCTCAGGAGGGAGGGCAGGCAGGGGCAGGGCAGGCAGGGCCTCCTGCCTTCAGTGCCGTATTGCTCGTGGCCAGCAGAGGAGGATCTTGTCCTTCCGACGAGGTGCAACTCCGAGCCCAACGAGGAGCAGCGTTTGAACAAAAGGAAGGGGGGCGGGGGGAGAAGAAATTAGACTGTGGGGCTGGTTTCACCAAACGGCCTCCTTGCTGCAGCCCGACACCGATACTTTTTGTGCTCTCTCAAGAGGGAATAAAATCACTGGATTCTGTTCATAGCAGTTCTGCAGTGATGAGGGACAGAGCTGGAAGAATTTGCAGAGAGCAATTTTAAATTTTATTACTTCAAGCTCATAAAAAAGACACCCTACCAAATTAAAAAAAAAAAAAAAAATCTAGGAAGGACATTTTACTTGGGTACCAGTGCACTGGTTACTATGGGACCTACATTTATAGGGCTACATTTATATAAACTACATTTATAGGCTCCTAGAAAAAAAATTGTGGAACTCAAAATATCCTATTTTCACCTGACTTTTGTTGTCTTTTGTCACTGTAATGATTAGCACTTCACTAAAACTTCACTCCTCCAAAGAACCTTCAAAATTTTGCTAAATAGATTTTGTACTAATATTAAACATTGCAGATACATGATACACTCAATTTTTCCATTTCAGCTCCTTAAGAAAGAGAGACTAATGAAATGTAATAGATCTCAAACAGGAATGACAGAACCATGAGCTTTCTTTATCTCAGAACAGAATCCTATGGCTCTCTCTCAGACAAAAATGTCCAGTTAATCTCTAGCAATTCCTTCTGAATAAACCCAGGAAGATTTGACCCCAAATTCAAGGGAAATTATTTACAGCTGCTAAGGGCATTCTGCATTTGAACTGTTTATTGTGTCTTGGGTACAATGTTACGTTTTCTTACAATAAAAATGAATCATTAAAACACAAAAGCAGGTGTAGAAAGAGAGCAAAAAGGTGACACCCCAGGGTTATGATGTGAATTTACATGTGTGCAAAACAGACTTCCAAAGAAAACACTGTAATTACTCAAGCTTGCGTGACAGAGTAGCAAGAGAGATGAAAATTAGCTCTATACATACATACACACTGCAACAAAGCACCACAGGAACTGCAGTATGAAACTGCATTGGTAGGAATTGGCTTATTCACTAAACTGCATCGTCCTGCTAATTCTCCTGCAACTTGTAACAAAGTGGCCTCTGTGGCAGAAAAACAAAGATTATGCTTTCATTTGTTCATCTGTGCAGTCACAGCTTTGCAGCCAAGAAGGAGGTGGGATGGGGTTGAGCTGGAGAATGAAGATGGATATTTGATCAACTTCCATCCACAAGTGACACGAGCCATGAAGGAGCCACGAGGGCAGACACAGCTACTGCCTCCTCGTAGTGAACCCCTTGATCCTGCTGACAGCTCTCAGTAGGAACCTTTGTCTGGGCTGCTTGCCAAAGGAGGAGGGAATCGACAGTTCTGATGCTCTTACAATCGGCCAGATTTTTGCCTGCAACCATCTTGGGTAGTGACAGTCTTTGAACTTCAAGGGAAAGTGGCTTTTCCAGCAATGACATTGTATTTCTCAGCCAAGGCCATGGTTGCAGTATAATGAAAGCAGGGCATGTTATCATCTGGAGCACACATGCAACACATGTTGTGTTTTTAGCCTGGGAAACCATTCTCTGAAAGGATTCCACCAAAACCTCTGAGTTCTTCACTTCTCTGCTAACAAGACATCTCCTGCCTCCGCACTGAACTGCAATTTGTGCATCAGAGTAAATGGTGTGTTCCTTATCAACCAGTTCCAGTGTACCCAGAGAAGTTCACACTTAAAATCTTTATTTTGCTGATTATTTAGTGGCGAACCTTTCCAATGGTAGCTCCTGATACAAAACCCACAGGGATCCAGGAAAAAAGCAAGATCCTTCAGAGGTGCTGCTGAAACCAGCTCGGTCCTCTGCTCAGGAGTCACCTGCTCCTGTTTTCCAAGGAATCCAAGTTTCCAGATTAATCTGTGCTCTGTAAGAGGTGGCCTGGTAGGAGCTGGGTGTTTCTAAAACTCACTGGTGGTTGAAGTGTACTCAGGCTCCCAGGTGGAAAATGGGGTTGGCCTTGGATGCCACAGCACAGGGAAGCTACAAAATGTGTTTCAAGGGGCTGCAGGAGCCAGCTAGTCACACTAACACGAGTGCCTGTGCCATCAAACGCTCCTGCAGCCAGCACTGGGAATGCAGGTTATACTGCTAGACTTAAAGCTTATGCAAAGTCATTAAGTCCCTTTAGTTACACGGGATATCAACCTGCACGCTGCAGGGCATAAGCTGATTGCCTTCGGGGGTCAGCGAGGAACGCTTCCCTCTCTGAGAGCACGGTGCAAAATTAGCTGGGGGCGCTCCCAGGGCTTTGTTGCTTTCCTGCTGCATCAGGCAAATTTAGGCGAGCACTGCAGAAGGGTATTTCACCTGATGGGCCACAAATCCAGGCAGGCTTGGCAGCATTCACTCCTCTTGGCAGTGATCGTTGCGCAACACGGCGGAGCGTGAAGCCCTTGTGTGCGTGGTGCAGCCCTGCAGGGAGGGTGAGGGAAGCAGGAGTGGGATTTTACAACAGGAGTGGATCCGTTGGGGGTTAGAAAAAGATGTCAGACAGAGCTGACTTCGGAACACCCTAAAATGTTGGTCTCCAAGCACCTGAGGCAAGGAAAGACCTGTACTGCTGGCAAAAGTATCCACTGCTTGCTGTGGGCCAAGAGGGATACAGACCCTTATGATAAGGGTTTCCTTTTTGCAGTTGTTTGATCCTAATGTGATACTTTCATCTTTCCCTTTTCACTACTAAGTGCACTTGGTTATTGGATTGGGCAAGGCTTGTGATTTCAAAACACTTTCCATCCCAAGTAAGTGGACATCAATTTTTTGAAGTTCCAAAATATTCAGTGAAGAGCCACCTCTGCTACTCTGACCCTTGCAAGTTTTCCTCCCTGCTGCCAGGGAAGTTGAGTTTGCAGGGATATCTGATACCATGAAAAGGCCTGATCTGGACACCTGTAGATTTAAAAATAACACTTTTTCCTGTGAACATGTGCTGAAACACTTTAGAGCACTGTTCAGTGGGAGCTGCAGCCTGGTGTATGGGAAGGGCTGTCACTGGGGGTTGTGGAACCCAAATTTCTATTGTCCTGTTCCAGATTTCTCTAGCCCAACTCAGCAGACCATTTAAGCACATCATTTAAATCTGAGTGCATTCCAGAAAAGTTGTTTCAGTACAAGTCTGGATAACTGAGGATATACAGCTCATTTGCAGTGGAGCTCTTTGGCTTTCTCTTTGACTAATTAAGAAAAACTTAACAACAAAATACATTGATGGCAGGCACATTTCTACTACAGTATCTTGCTGAGCAGAAGTGAAATGAAAAGGGAAAAAAAAAAAAAACCCAACTCAAGAAGACCTGGCATGTCTGAAGACAATCTTTGGTGCAGTTGCATCACATATGCTAAAGTAAAGAACCAAACTCGGTGCTCACCATGCAGCTTTATAACTTCTATGGAAATAGTTTGGATTCATGCAGATGGGATTGATTTCTTTTCAGGTAGTATGAAAGAACTGAATGAAAATTTTTGTCTTAGGGTTCTGCTCCAGAACCTGGCAGATCCCAAGTATTTTCTTGTTCTATTGTGACTGACTCAGCATGAATAGTGCTTAAACCCACGTTTGAGTTCGGCTATATTTCACCAATAATATTTGTTTATCAGCTTATTACTTACGAAAACTTCTAAAACCAGATTGAAATAAAAATGATAAAGATAGTTAGTTCTAGAAAAGAATGAGAATAGGAATTTAAGGGTGTTTTCCATGGTTTCAGCAAAGTGCATCATCCATTATTTTTTCATTCAAACTATTTCAGTGCAACGTTTTGTTCTGGACAAATCATTAAGACAAAAATATCCTCTCATAACTTGTTTGTCATGCAATGGTCACATCATGGCGACTCCTTCCCCTCTTTTTTTTTTTTTTTCTGGGACCCATGCCAAGTGCTAAGCCAGAAAACCTTGTTATATTAATTATGAAGAAAAAGCATGTTTTATTAAAAACTAGCCTGCTGAATATTCTGTCGTGCTGCTTTTCAGTGACAGCAGAATTGCTTTTGCATTTTAGCAATGTTAATGAATTTTCAGAGGCGGGGGAGACATACTCTACATTTTCCATAACAATTTTTAAAGCAAAGTCAGATTAGGACTGTCAAAGCATTGAATCCATCTAACACTTAGGACTAGTTAGAAAAATCTGGTCAAGGCTTCATGTTGTCTAAAACTGGCCCCACGTCTTCCTAACTGAGCATGAATTAACACTGCCAAATTAATTTTATTTATATTAGATGGTGTTCCCACAAAATAAGATGCTACATGTACTACTGGACCAAGTGTGACGTGGGTCCTGGTGACACACTAAATAATTACACTACTGAGTTGTGAAAACCACTGATTTAAAATTCCAGACTTCTTAGAAAAATCTATGCTCCATTAAACCCCCTCACTATATATTTTTCCCAAAGATTTCAATTTAAACATGTCAACATCTGAAATTTTGCAATGCATTTTAGTAAATATTAACCTACACATATAGGAAAAGTCACTAAGAAAGCAGATGTTTAAAAGAGCCTCAGAGTCCTTCATGAGAAAAATCTACTTGATTGCTTGGAAGAACAAAAGAAAATTTTTTTAAACTGACTTTTAACTTTCCTTTGATTACAAGTCATTCTTCCAGTCTTCTTTAAAGAGGAGATGAATAGATGTAGGAAAGTATATCAAGCTCTGCCAGAGCAGAGCTCTGGTCACCCCTAGCTGCATTGGGTATTTTGCCATTAACCTTCCTCCCACGTTAGAAACAGCAAAAATTCAGACATTCAAAACATATGGCTGGTGGAATTTTTACCTTTTACAGAAGAGTTTGCAAAACTGAGAAGTCAGGGCCTACCTGACCTGTTTAATCTGATATTTAGTCCCTTCAGAAGGAAGACTGGAAATAAGGAGGAAAGCTTTGATGGTGAGGGTGGTGAGTGACAGGCACAGGCTGCCCAGATCTCCCTGGTGGATGCCCCATCCATGGAAATACTCAAGGCCAGGCTGGATGGAGCTCTGAGCAACCTGGTCTAGTGGAACATGTCCCTGTCCATGGCAAGTGGGCTGGAACAAGATGATCTTTAAGGTGCCTCACAACCCAAAGCATTCAGTGGTTTTAAAATGAGTTTCCCATACTGGAGTCCAGGATTCTGGGGCACTTCTTAGTGCCCAGGGCTAGGAGAGGGACCCCGCTCCCACCACAGAGCACTGGGAGTACTGTGACCACTCAGTGTAAATAGATGAGCCATTCCTTGACACTGTGGATGTCTGCTTCACAAAAACCCATGGGGCTTCCCTCTTATGTTGCATTAACTTGGTCACCTCAGCGGCCTGAAATGCTGATACAGCAGAGCTTGCACATGGAGAGAAAAGGAGAATAAAAACATACTCACGTCCAGACATGTGGTACCTAGGAGAATAACCAGTGGAAGAACCTGAGGTGTCAAAGCACTGCTAACCATCCTTGTTTTTTTCTTGAAATTAGCTTTTTCTTCTTGCCTTTGTTTTTTCAGACAAGCCACAATCTTTCGAGGTCAGTGCAAATAATTAACCGTGCTTCAAATATTGTTTAATGTTCAACAGATTGCCCTGATCAAATAAATGTATCCTGTCCAGATAATCACTGCATTGACCAGTGACAAATGTTTCAAATCAGTAAATAACAAGGATGGGAACAGTATAAATTAACAATAAAAACAAGCATTTATCTTGTATAAGAATTATCTTTCAACTATTATTTTAAATTGGGAAAAGAAGTATGAATTATACTTCTATCTGAAATACAGTGAGATCTTGTTACATAATATATGATTTTCAAATGTATCTTAGTGCGTTATTTGATTATTTTCTAAATTTCAGACATGAATCAGAGGTCACATTCTCAAGCTTTTGTTCATTTATGTGAGAACCGGGATTTATTTTTTTTTAACAAAAAATCTAAATTCTTGAGTAACCTCTATTCTCCTGAGGCTGAAGCATTTGTAACAACAGTAGCAACTCAGGAAATCAGAGTATTACCTTCTGTTGCGGAAATGCTGACAAACTTTTGCTTAACAGATATTGTTTGTGCTGCATGTTACAAAAACAAATGAAGTGACCATTCTTTCTCCAAGACAGTTTAGAACCTGAAAAGGAAGAAGGTGATACAAATAGTGTCCACATGATGAAATATGAGGAAGAAAACAGTGAAATCCCAAGGGCTTTAAAATTTCCTATCCTGAATGTGATTTTGTGGTGAAAAAGACAATGGGGAGCACTTGATTGCAGTGACAGGTGCTGAATTGTGGATTCCAGAGAACCTTCTTTCTGATGATTCCTTGCTCTGGAAGATGAACATTCCTAAAGGAGAGTTCAGACACCAAAAAAATACAGAAAGAATTTTGGTATCCTGTGCATACCTTAAGCAGATGACTCCAAGCAATATGTGTTTGAGACAGCGTGTTGGTGGCCAGCCACAAGTACAAGTTTATGAAATTCCAGATTCTTTAACTAGTTAGAAAGACAGCAAGATAAAAGGAGTTAGATAACACACGACTTTATGTAATGTGTCCTTGAGTAAGCTGATTTGCACTGAATTTTAATAGAGCCCTGATTCATCAAATCTCAAACAGAATTAAGGTATGGACTGGATCCTAATAACATCATGCTTTATATCCATGAAAGATAAATTAAAGGATGCAAAACTGCTATTGACAAACATTGATTATATGTACTTTGATGGACTTTGAAGTTGTGCCAGATGCGTCTTGTCAGCCTCCGAAGTTTTCTTTTAAATCTCATTGCATAAGGCTTTTACTTTTTAATTATTTTTTCCCTCAGCCTCTTTGATCAAGAAAAAATGTAGATCATATTTGTGTGATGCTATTTCCTATGCATTTTATTTAGATATGCCCTTGTGCACAGCTCATGATATGTAAAAAAATGTTACATGGCACCTAGTGATCTTACCCTGTTATCCTGGGTGCTATTTAATACTTAATTGACCTTCTCAAGCTGCTGAGTGAAATCCTGCCATGTGCAGAGAGCTAGCACAATGCTCACAGTCCTTTTACACCACATAAATCCACACAATAAGATGCAAGAGACACAAGGTTGCTGGTCTCTCTTTGTTGCCAGGAGGATTTTGACCAGTGAGAATGTCCAGTGGATCCATTTTTATTCTGGCCCCTGACAGTGGCAAAGTGGTCCTCATGTCAGACCCAATGGGAAGGCAAACCTCCCTGCAGCTTCTTCTGGTTTTAGGAGATGGACTGAAGTTTATACAACAAGTTTAAGCAAGTGAAAATCCTTCTTTCACTTTCCTATATACAGACATATTGTGTCAGCAGGGAGATTCAAGAAACTGAAAAGAGGCTTTGGAGGCATACTGATATTTCAAAGCTGTGAGCCCACATGCACATCTTGCTTTCTTTGTCCATCAGGATATGGCCACCCCTTTCTGGGCTTGGGAATGCATAAAGTATATTTCTGTGCATGGAAAAAGCTTCAAGGGTGGTGCAGGACTTAGGCACAGGTGGGGTTTTTTTTGGAATTGACTATTACCTACATCTCCAAGACCATCCTAGTGATCATGGCTTGCACATCACACATGAAGCATTTCTCTGTGACAGTTTAGGTGTCTTCCAACAACAGACATGGAGGAAAAAAAAAGATAAAAACCATCAAGTCCTTTAAAATTGAGAATGAATAGACGAAAACAAAACTTTGAAGTACTGGATCAGGGCTGTGGTGGGCTGGGGGTTTTCTGCATCACTGTGGATACTGCCTTGAACAAATAATCTCTCTAAATACTCCTTCCTTCTTCCCATCACAAGAATGTGGCTAGTAACTTCTCTACTTTCACTATGCCCTGTCTTTTTAATTAATAAATTATTCTGGCTCACTATTTTTTCCTATATTAATGAGCAGCTCCAGGCAAAAGACATGCCCTGTCCTAGCTGTGATGTCTACTATAAAGGAAGGAAAAAATAACCTAAAAGACTGAAGTCTCAAATGATTTATTTGGAATTACTACTGAGTATTATACTCTATAATGCTTGAGCAGCTTTGGTTGCCAGAATAAACAGCAGAAACATTACTTTGTCCATTTTTTCCCCCTAAAATGGGAATTTCCACTGAAAAAATATTACTCTTGGATATTTTTCTGCCACTGTACAGATCACTTGAATTCTGATCCTGGAAAGTGTTTCAAACCCTTCCTGGCTGATAATTCTTCTCCATCCTCCAGCACAAATGAATATTCTGTGCTGGATCTACCTCTATGTGTCTAGTGTACGTGGATTATTATGCCATTACACACACTAACTGCAGATCTAGTTATTAGCACCAGAATAAACAAATCACCACAGATATGAGAGAAGAGATAAAATTCCAAAGATAAAAGCAAGGCAAAAAACATTTACTATGTGACTATAACAAAAGCAGAAGTTCTAGAAATACTTGCTGGCATCAGCCCACAGGAGCACAAGCCAGGCCCTTCAAGGGCATGAACATCTTTCTTCAGAGTCAAGAGCAATGCCATGGAATATGCATGGATGCTTTGACTTTGGTCTTTTACACTGCTACCATTTTGTGGCTTTCTTTAATTAACCTAATAACTCAACAGCCCTACACGTGCTCCTGCTTCCTCTTTAGTGTTCCCTCCACTTCCATTAAACACGAGTCCTTTTCAAACTGCAAATTAAAACAAGAAAGCAGTAGCCCTGTTATTCCTCTCTGTACAGAAGGACTGGAGTTGAGAGACAATATAGGGAATTGACTTTTAATATAAAATCTGGAAAGTGGAGGAGGGGTATTCTCTATGAGAAATTCATCTTGGTGCAGAAAGCCAGCATGAGGTCTAGACATTCCTTAGATCAACATTTAAATTGTTGTGGTTGCATTTTGCTTCATAATTCTCTCTAGCAGCACATTCCCAGTTATGGTTTCAATTCTTGGGCTCAGATCAAAAGCACAGTCAAAAACTTCAAGATAATCAAACAAAGAAAAAACAGAGTGAGTGCAGGCAGCAGAAAGTTCTGGACATGCCAGAGGGCTTGTCCCTCATCCATTCTGTTGTAACCCAGGATTAATTCATCAAAGGCTTTATGCAAGCTCAAAGCTGGTGCAAAAAGCTGTTCTGGTTGGAGAGAGAGGCAATCCCACTCCAGGGATGCACACCAGGACCAGCAGCCTCTCTCTGACACTGATTTGGTACCAAACTTCCTCTGAAGATGCATAAACACCACCTTGAAGAACAACCTGCCATGGTGGAGCTTTGTCCATGTGCTCAGTCAAAGATTGACAGACACCTGGCTAAAAGATTTTCTATCCTCTTCTGGCCCCTTGGGTGTTCTTTTAAATCTTTCCTAGAACAGCTCCAGATATTCTTGTTAGCTGTGCTGCTTTCTGAGCCCATTTCTGTGTCTTGGAGCTGCCTGCAAAAAGCATTAAAATTGTAAAGTGGTGGATGAAGGAAGACAGTTTTGCTTTCAAGCTGAAAAACATGCATCAAAGCCCCCGTAGTAAATTTACAGAGTATTAAAAACAAACAAAATCTGACCGTAGGGTAACATCATTTTAGGAAAGATGCGATGGCCTACCTCAAAGTCAGCATTTAATGTGCACAGCACTCACTTAACCTGCCCAGGCTATAAATCCCAAGGGCCAAATTCTGTCCAACCATCCTAAAAAAGAGATATTTTTAGACTGCAGAGGTAGAGCTAATATAGTCTCTCTGCTCCAGTTACCAGACACCTCCTCCACCCCATTGATCATTCTCCAGGCAAAGTAGAGAGCAGGAATGTTAATCCGAGGGAACTCATACAAACAAAGTTGTAATAAAATATGACCCCCGTGCTATTTTGCATGCATTTAGAGGCAATCACAAATGAGGGAATACCTGAGTTTTAAAAAAATCCCAAGACATGCTTCCAACTTACATCATTAAATAATAATTACTGAAATTTTTTAAATTATTTTTTCTTCCCGTTTGCTGTAGTGTTGTTACTTTAAAGAGGAGTCACACATTTTTCATTGAGTCACCATTTGTTTTCAGGAAAGGAATCCAACAGGCAATCATACAGTAATACACATAGTAAATATCTGTGACTTCTTTGGAAGAATAATTCAATATGCTATTCAATGGATTTTTTGAATGACTGAAATAACAGAGACAAGTAACTTCAGGTGCAAAGATGCACAAGTGTCATGAGCACAGCTATGCAGTTCTGACAGAGACAAAGAATTTTCACTAAGAACTATACAAATATTTCATTCTCCTAAAATGTTTAGATTTCCTTGTGCAGAACAGTAAATAGGTATATAAATCAGATTTTAAATTTTCATGTATTGTCTAATGGTCATTAGTGCATATGGGCAGAATTATTAATCTGAATGGCCAGCTGAAAATTTTACATGGTGGTAGACCCTGCCTTAGCTTCTTGCTTTCCTTGTGGAGGTGGTGACATGAGTGGCCTTATGTAATGCATATCTTGGTTTTGTGTTCAACTTGCCTGGCCTGCTGTGATAAGCAGGGCCAATTTGTTTGAGCATAAAGATGTTGATTAAATTCAAGCTCAGCTTCCCCAGGTTACAATTCCTCTTTTTGTTCCCTCATCTCAGATCTATACTTTGACCTGGATTTTCTTTCTGAAAAGCTATTTTTTTTTCTGTAGACACTGATCCAGTATTCAAGCTCATTTTTAACATAGTTAGAGTCAAACAAGTTTTTTTTCCTATTTAAGATTCTGAAACTTGTAACAGAAACAGCACAGCATGGTTTGCACTTTTCTCCATGTAGCAGTGGCAACCACAAGTAAAACTGGTTATGGTTTTTATCAGACTTTCTCAGATGAGAAAGTTGTCTCTTGAGCAGTAATGCTAAATGTGAGCACCAGATCAATAACTGCAGGGGTAATAGTTTGTAAGTTAGTCACCAGAATTGTTAGCAGATCCTAAGGGATTTTGTATCCCATTTCCGCTTAATTCATCCTTACCTTACTCTGAAAGATTCAACCACTGTTCTTCCCCCTAGTTCACTACATTCAGCAAAGTTTTCCTGCTTCCTCTGGTCCTCTTTAACCAGTCCTTTTTTCACCAAGCAGCTACCAAATAGCTTTTTTCACCTTTTCTAATCTCCAATTTCTTTTCTCATTGCAGTCAAACCTTGCAGGCTTTAAAGATACACTGATGGAAGGTGCAAAGAGCCAGACCTGGTGAAAGTGATAGAAGAGAGATATTTGTAGCCCAGGGGGTCTCTGTGCCCACATCACCAGCACAACCTTCAAAGGGCCAGACTGGGAACGGACAGACCCAGCACCATGAAAAATCAGTCTGGGATTTATAAAGGGAAATGCAGACAGTGTCCAGTGAGGCTTCTCTTGTTGACAGCCAACAACTGCATCAGATCACTGGAAAGTCACTGTGGTTTTCTTGCTTCACACTCCTAAACCAAAAGCTGAGCATTTTTCAGGTTGAGAAATTTTTATATGAGCCTACCATGACAGTGTTTCATGATAGCAGCTGTCAAGTTCCTCCTTTCCTAACCCTTGGCAATAACATGAACATCCTAGTTGACAATCTTCCTGTAATGCATCATAGTCTTCCAGAAAGAATAAAAGAGTCAAGAGTCACTAGGTTCCTATGAAATGCTTCACAAGAAGGATATCAGTGAATTCTTTTGGCTGTTGTTAAAAAGAACTTTTTTGAGAAAAAGTTGATATTTTTGTGTGTAAAGCAGCACTTTTCATACAGTAGGTTTAGACAGGCCCTTAAACTTCCACTGCAAATTTTGAATGTGGAGGTGCTGATATGGGTGGCAGCATGTATCAGTGTTTAATTAAAAGAAATTACAGTTATGTTATAATCATTCCTAAGCCAGGCATTGAAAAACTGAATAATTTATTGTTAAAACTAATGCAAATGTGCTCCAAAGTGGAACTGATTCCTTAAAAGCCTGATCTCAGCTCTTTAGTAACATGTTAAAGACAGCAAAGCAATATGGTTACATTGTTTTAAAATCTGTGGTCTGTTATAACACTACATGATTTTTAAAATCTGTATTTATTTCCCCTTTTTCCCTTTACCATGGTGCCTGCCTAGCACAAAGGTTTCTCTTCTCTGACATCCTCACTTGTACACCTGAGTGGGACCCCAAAACCTGAAGCAAACAACCCCCTTGAGGGAAAGATCTTTCATACCATGTACAGGATGCTTTGGAAAAGAAAGGTTCAGGCAGGAGAAGAAGCTGACAAACCCATTTTCCCTGGCCCCTGAAGCTGGTGTTGAACAATGTTCCCATGTGGCCCAAATCCTGACACTGGATCCAGCAAGGGTGTCTGACAGACAGGCACTGCACATAAATCCCCTTTGCTCTGGATGTTTTTGGGTCCATCCTCCCAGCAATCTGCCCCATGTACTGGGTGTTCAAGTAAATTCCAGAGGAAGGAAAAAGCATGTCTGAAGTTACCCCTTCCCTTCCTTCTCTACCCTTCCCTCTCAAAACAGATGTACCACCTCCATGGCCCATATTTCCAAACTTTTTGCTCCTTTGAGTGATTTTCATACTCTGAAACAGCATCATTGAATTTTGCTTAGTTAAGGCAAGACGGCTCATGTCAGAAAATGTTTGCTAGATTGGGTCTCATTTTGTAACATTTCCCCTCAAAGGATGATTCAATGATGCATCTTAGAATCAGATTCCAGAGAGGGAACTAAAAGAAACATCAATAAAAAAAGAAACTGTGAGAAAACTAAATATAGAACAGGCCAATATGAATTAAACAACATCCTAGAAATCTTCACACAATAATTGATTTGCTCATTTGTACTTCTTTCTATTCTTTAATCTTTCAGCAGGGCTTCAATCCTCCCCCCATTGCTTTTTTAATATTCTCTGTTCATCTGTTGTCTACAATATTGTTTCTGATCTCTCTCATCCCATCAATCATCTATAAAAAGAGACTAGTCCACACACTCTGGTCTCCAATCCTAATGACTGTAAAGAACTAATCACCTAAACTGAGTGATGTTCATTGTTGTAAGTGTCTCTTTGATTTATTAAACATCTCTGTATAAATTCCTGCATGTTTTGCAAGTTGTTTCCTAGAACCTGTATGAAAGCACTTTGAAATCCTAAAACTGTCTGCTTATGGGGTTTTTGGTTCACCTAATAAATGGATTCTAGTAATGAAAAATGAGCTTTTACTTAACTGAAAGGACCACTCAATTCCAAATTCAGGTCAGAGCCTCAGTTTGAGCTTCCTAGATATACAGCAAACTTACAAAGGCCGCTCATATACACTTTATATTAATGTGAAAATACTGTGTGCATTGCTTTGGGATGTCTGCCTGCTGATGGAGAGCCATAGACACTATGGAAATACTCCTAATGATGGCATTTTCCATAGCTGTCACTTTCACATGCTGTTGCAAGCTCTTCAGTTGAGCAACTGGACTTCCAACCTGATTAATTAAAGCTTAAGGACTGAGTATGTTCACAACCTGCCCTCATCAAAGCCATGTTTTCAGCACCATGCCCTCGGTGTGCAGCTGCCCCACACGGATGGGGTGGGATTCCAGAGCTGAATCAGAGCCTTTTGGACCACACATCAATGGTGAGGCCCCTTAATGCCCACCAGATGGTCTGGGTGTCACCAGGGTTGGGGATCCTCAAAAAGGTGCAAGATCCAGGTTTTGGGAACTGCCTCTCCATCTAACCTGGTCTCATTTGAAAGGAAAAGAGATACTGAGGACAGAGCAGGATTCAACACGAGCAAGGTATGTCTGAAGATTGTGTGAGGCTTTTGAAAGGACCCAACATGAGGTTCTCGTGAGCTCATTGCCAAAAATGGGAACTAGACAAAGCATTAAATGGGCACAGCTGTTGGTGGAAGCACACCCAGCAGACAACACTCAAAATAGAGGACCAGTTTCACCAAAAAACCCTCTCTGTGATTTTCATGCTCTTTCACCGGCACCTTAGGGTGCAGGACTAGAAAGAAAAGGTATAAAGTGTTTGAATGAGGCCATTCTGGAAAGGATTCTTTGCCAGTGAGAAATCCACTCCCCTTTCTCATGCTGGATTTGCACAGAATATCAAGTCCCTGCTAAAAATAAATGCAGACTTCTTAATGTTCACCCCAGTCTTTACAGCAGTCCCTGGCTAATGAACCAGCTGCTGTTACAGGCGCGTGAGTTTCATGCATTGATTGCCTTAGTGCCTCATACTAAGTAAAAAGGACGTTAATAATCTTATTATTACAGAAACATCATGGAAACTCATAAATATAGATTCAACAGTTAACATCATAAATCTGTGAAAACCCTTTTTTCAGCACAGTATGGGCAGAGTTATGCTGTCAGAAAAAAGAAGTGGGAAAAAGTGCGTATAATTATTCTATAGATTTGCCCACTTTTTATGTTTACAAAATGTGCACTAATACCTTGCAGATTTTGTGTTCTGTAACCATCAGCTAAACAGTCTCCCACAACCCTCTGGTAAGGGTGCATTGAGCCAGGCTGGTAAATCTTGGTTTGGTGTATATGGCTCACATGGGTTTCCTTTTCACTGTCAGCTTAGCAGATCAAGTGTTACTCTTAGAATGAGATTTTGTTTCCTTGCATTCCATTTAGCATTCTAAATTTGCTTTCTGCCTATATCTCAGAATCTCAAGCAAACATTAGAGTTCTGTGATTGCAGTTGTCACCTAGAGTAGCCACAGAAAATAATTAGCTTCCTCACAATTGCCCAGCCTTGAAAAGGGCTGCAACATAAAAACACAGCAGAAGAGGGTCCTTTTCTCTCTCTATTTTTTTTAAAGAAATGTGGCTATTATATTTGGGGGCAAAAAAAAAAAAAATTCTTTTCCCAAATAACTGAAAAACAAACAGAGATGAAAAATAGAGATTTAGATTTTCTGTTCAATCAAATATTTGAGGACCTGATTAATGAAGTTTATAATGTTCCCATTATCTGTACTTATATATATGTATAGTTGCTGTAAAAAGGTATTTCTATTAATATTAGGGGAGAGCACTCCATTATCCCTTTACAAGCACATAAATAAATAATAGCCATCTGCAACACTGGTGTCAGCATCTTTATCACAGGTGCTGATTTGGGCTAGATGATTTCCAAACTCTCAGGAAGGAGAAACTAATTTCTATTCTGGGAAGCTCCCACACAGGGGACTGTCACACAAATGGACAGAGATTAGGGACAACCGAAAATTTCCACCTGTGAGAAATGTTTTTAAAGAGCTTCAGAAGTAAAGCACAGGCAGGGAAGGGGCTTTGCATTGTGAGGAAAAGATCACCAACAGGAGAGCTGAAAGCTCACAAAGAATTTAGCCCCCAAGCAAGTTTAACCAAAATGTTTGCTTCGGGCCATATCACACCACTCTGCAGTTGGATCACCTAAACTAATATCACATCCTTAAAATATTTACTGATGATGGACTGTGTCTACAAATTTAGTAGCAATGGTTTCACTGAGAAATGATCTGTGATTTTTCTCTGTACGACAATACTGGCAATTTCAAATCTATTATCTCACAAGCTACCTCCATTTTTTTTCCTCTCTTGTCAGACAAATACTTCCCAAATCTCTGTGGGATAAATACAGTGATGATTTAATGTGTTTTACAATCCACTGAGATTTAAACATGTCAGCTCACCTAGGAATGGATATTATATATTTTACAGCCCTGGTTTGGGAGAGAATCCTACATCTTGAAGAAAAGAAACAAAGACCTTTTTTTCTGATTCGTGTGTGTTCTTGGGGTTTTATTTTCTTTTCTTTTGTTTTTTTCCCTGAAAGATGGTTGCTGCTCGAGAGGCACCAAGCAGCAAAGAAGACTGAAAGCAGTTAGTCTTGGTGGAGGTGAACTGTACGGTTAGAGGGCAGGAAAGGAGGTCAGAGGTAGATATGATCAATACAATATTGCACAGGAATTGCCACAGCGGACACCTCATGCCTACTTTGTGTGAGCACTTATAAATACCTGTCTGTATCACCAATCCCTGGCTCAGCTGAAAAAGGTTCTGTATCTTTGACGTGAGGCAAGAAGATCTCCATCCCCGCAGTTCTACTGAGATTACTCAGCTGTGAACAGATAACTCGATACAAAGAAGAGGAAGAAAAAGCAAGGAAAAAAGTAGAAGCAGACAATTTCATAGAGCCCAAACCAGACAAGACTCTCTCTGATGACCAAGGGAAAAGCTTTGATAAACGGTAGGGCAGCTCCTCAAATCCAGGTCTCTGAAAGTGGGGGTGGAACACTGCAGGAAATAATATGAGAGTCCCTGCTGTGGGAGTCAAGGGAGACAGGGAAAATAGTTCAGGTAATAAAAAAAATGTTAATATTACAAGAGTGGAATGCATCTGAGTATAATTCCAGACTTTTAAGTTCGGTTTTCAAATCTTGGAGAAAGAAAGAGGCAGCCTGCTGCCATCTCACTAGTTTGTCACATTGGGTTTAAGGTGTGGAATAAATCAAAACTTTTTTTTTTTTTTGGAACATGGTACAAAGAAATGCATTAATAATACATGAAAAAAATGTTCATCACGTTGGTGTGCATCAGTGGAAACACTATTTTAAAGAAACTATGAGCAACACATGAAAAGATTTGACCTAGGTTTCACTTCTGATGTGCCAGGGTGGGGGCAAGGTGAGCATTTCTCTTACCTACTGATGTGATACATCTCTGACTTCCCACTTGGGTAGAGAAGTTGGGTTCCCAAAGCAAGGATGATTTTTTTTCCCCTACAAGCAAGCAAGGAAGTTTGAATCCTCTGAGCCATCCCCTCTAAGTGCATTCAAGAGGAACAGAGACAGAAATAAAACAAAACCTCCCAGTTAGGTAGGTAGCTGCCATGCCTTTTCCTCTGCATCCTGAATGTTTGAAAATCTACAGACTCTGATGTTTGCTGAGAACAGCAGTGGTATTTGTGCTCAGCTCGGCACTAGTGCAGACGTGGGACAAGTGCACATGCTTACATCCTGTGCCTTTTTAAATGCTTGTGATTTCCTTCCCTTTAGCTTCCAGATACACACTTAAAAAAATTTAAAAGTATACAATTTCTATTTGTGGAAGAGCATAGCTGCAATAAATATTTGTTTCTAAGCTAGCTGAATCTATCAGCAATCACAGTGTGGGAAAGATCAAAGGGAAGACAAGACAAACACAAAAATGTTTTTTTGTGGTTTGGATTGTGGTGGCACCCAAATGCTCCACACAAAAATGGGGCCTTCTGCAGTCAATGCTGTACAGGCAAATAGTGGAATTTTCTTGTCTTCTGAATCACCAGCAATCTCAATAAGCAAATTTAACCCAAGGGGGATGGAAACAGATTATTTCTCTTAGAGATCAGAATGAGGAAATGCTCATTTTTCCAGGGCATCTCTGTTTAACTTGGTTTGCAAGAGCTGTGGGCAGCCCCTCCCCAGCTGGTGAGGTGATGACAGGAGATACTTGGGTTCCACCACCTCTGTGGGGCTCTCTGTCCAAGAGGGAACCATTTGGAGCCCTTGTCCTTCAGGAATGCAAGAGCTTGGGTTCCACCAGCTCTTCCATGAGCTCCCCATCCTCTCAGGACTGGTCAAACATTGTCAGACCAGACAAGCTCCTGTACTTAGTGGCCACTTGGTGGACAGAGACAGTGAGCAATGGATGTGACTGTGCTGCCCCACTGACCATCTTGCCCCACTCTCCAATGCTTGCTGGGGGACACCTCAGCCATGCCTGGACAAGCAGGGAGGGAAGGTGAGTGCTCTGCATCCTTCTCTGCTTGTCCTGCCAGATGGGGGAGACCCATCTGACAGCCCTCACAGGGCTCTCTGCATGCATTTCATTCCTCTCTCCCAACAAACAGCCACTCCACCACCCTCCTCAACCCAGATGTTCAGGTGAGGAGTATGAGAAAGGGGGAATTCACTGCTCCATTGCTCTCCCTATATGTGCCTTCAGCCTGTTGTCACCATCTTCATTTGTAGTTTTGTGAACTACTTTTAACTTATTTAATAGAATCCCACAACAGGAGAAAAAAAAAGGCCCTAAGGAAAGAGAATAAAAGTTGTTACTTTGCTAAGACCTTGCCTGGCAAATTTCAACTCAAAAACCCCAGAGAATGCTGAAGAGATTAATGAAAATGCTGAGAATCACCATAATAATTCCAACTACCAGCACCAGTGTCAGCAGGCTCAGCAGGGCCTGTCATTAGAAAGCCCCCTTTTAAATGGGTGTCCCTCCTATTAGTTAAATTATCTACACTGCAGAGAAGAATATTCCAAGGTGACAGAAAACGGAACAGTACAGGCTGCTAAAAATGAAAATCAGATAATTGCTCATAAATTACTTCTGGGGTCTTTCAAGATCTTTCGGTCTTGCTGACTGAAAGGCAAGTCATTTGGAATGCAATAATTAAAATAAAAGCTGCAACATACAGAAAATGTGGTTGGAAGGAAGATATTAAGAAATGTATTGTACCTGCATAAATTATCATCTGGTTTTTGATAGCATCCTGAATTCACTCTTATTCTCTTTAAAAAGCAAGTAGGAATGAGAATCTTGACATGGAGAGCACCTCTGGCTCTGGTCCCCAGTCTCTTCCCTGGATCTTCACACATATTCCAGCCAGGGGTAAAAGGGAGCTGGATATTATTGTCCTTTCCCACACTTTTCCCCAGTGCTGTCTCTGTGTAATGCTGTGACACCCACCCCTGGCACCAGGGACCAGCAGATCTTCAAGGGTGGCCCAGCAGTTCTCAGATGCCCTCGTGACTTCAGTCCCTTCAGAGAACAGGACTGCTCACATGAATTGAATGGAAAACCCCAAATTTCCTCCCTTGGGATGGGACCTCAAGACTTAACTGGGAAATATTTTAAACAGGCGGCCTTTTCTCCTAATTTGACACATCTGAGGGCAAAATTAATGTCACTTGGTGTTCAGCAGAGCCATCTCTGTATTAGTTTTCTTCAGTAGTTTTAGATGAAAGTTGCTGAGAGACGGAAGGGGTGCTCTGATGAGCTGAAGGTCAAGACATTGTCACCTCTTCAGCTGTATTCTCTCTTCTTTTTCTGATCATCCCACACAGCTACCAACTGCTTGGAAAAGGATAGCCATGCCACTCCAGAAAATGTCTGTTAAAAATCCATTTGACACTCATTTACTGCTGACCACGTTTGGTCTAAAAACATTAAGAAACTATTTCACCCCTCTTGGCATTTATTAGACTACATGGAGATATTTTTTCAGACTTTACTTTTTGGTTTTTTTTTTAAAGCCAGACTGTATTTTGTTAGTTGCCCAGAGGATTTCATGCATGGGCTACTCTATAAATAGGACTTATTACTCTCCAGTGACAAATGTAGTTTCTTTCTCAGAAGTTCCATAATAGCTCATATGGGATAAACAGGATTTTTCTGATAGAGTTAAGTTTCACAATTAAACTGGAGACACTTCCTGCTATAAGAGGGATAGATAACCAGAGTTTAAACCACCTTTTAATTGCTGAAGACAACAAATCTTCTGCCCATGAGTTACAGCTGAAAACAGGATGACATCAGTCAGCAACTGTGATTCTCTGTGCTTCCCCAGAGAAAAAAATTTGCTTCCCCCAATCCAATTTATAGCTCGGAGGAGGTAGGGTAAGCC
Organism: Aegithalos caudatus; assembly: GCA_013389925.1. Classification (NCBI taxonomy): domain Eukaryota; kingdom Metazoa; phylum Chordata; class Aves; order Passeriformes; family Aegithalidae; genus Aegithalos; species Aegithalos caudatus. The sequence continues at coordinate 370,854 of WEIU01022690.1, read as the reverse complement.
ATAAAATCTACCAGGCTAGGATAACAGGCTGGCACTGTTATCCTGATCTCAGTAAGGCCAAGGACTGTACAAGCAGCTGAAATTCCCTGTGGTGTTCAAGACGAGGCAGGAGAAATTCTGCAGGACAACCTCTGCAGCATGGACAACACCGTCCGTTTCTGGGAAGGAAAATACAGGATTTTTATCTTCAGGGCTCTTTGTCTGCACTTTTTGTGAAAAATAAATTAACCCCATGTACATAGAACAAATGTACATATATTACAGGGCTCCTTTCATGAATAAAGGATGCCAGGTCACCTAACCTCCATCCAAATGAGTGGCACAGGAAGGGAGAGAGGAGAAGTGAAGGTAATTTGATGTTACAGCGGGGAGGAGACAGAGATTTACGCATAGCTGAATCATCCAACAACCTGACCTGCCAGAAAATAGCAAATACCACACAAATTCACGTGGTTTTCATCAATCTGTCCCCTACCAGGTCTCTAGCACTGCTGGAATGTTCTCTAGCTGGATCTCAGAGGCATTTTGCAGGAGAAACGTTGCCTCTTGGCACAGCCCCTTCCAGCATTGTTCTTGCTACAAGTCTGGATCTCAGCACAAAGGAAAGGAAAAGGATGATTTTCCAGTCATGACATCACTTCCCCACAAATAATGCTTTTCCCCAGTCCCATCACCTAAACCTCCCTTAACACCCGGTGGTTTAATACATGTTCAGAATTTCCATTACAGTGAGTTTTCACTATTCTTTCTGCTTTTTAGGCTCAGGAAACAATTTGCATAGGATTCAGGGCATGCAGGTGGGAGTGTTCCTGCAGCCTGACCTTTCTATAATCTATAGTTCTCAGTGGCCATGGGTTTGCCTTTATCTGGAAACTTACAGGAGAAAAATCTCTTTTGGAACAATGAGAAAAAGGCTGATTAAATAACTGCCTATCATCTTCTGGGATGGTCATCCCTCAGTGAATGTCTGAAATCAGCAGTCAAGAACAAATAAAGAGCTCACAGTCCTATTTTATGACTAGATCTCAGCATTACACCGAAATGAAGCCAGTTATCCTGAGGGGCACTTGGGCCATTTGGAGCTGGGCACAAAAGGCACCGTGGATCTGATACTCAGTGGCACCACTGAGGTGTGTATCTGCAACACGTGGGCTCCTCTTAGTCATGTTTAGGGGTCAGAGTTCCTGTGCTGAGAGGCCAGGGCTCCCAGCGGAATGCACTGAGACGGGCTGTGTATGTATATTATGTGTATTACTGTTGGAGGTATGTAAGAAGTGTGTGTGTGCACCCCAGAGGGGATCAGATTTATTTGTAGGCAGGGGAACTTTGAAGTTTCCCTGTGCAGGCATCCACTAGAGAGCAGATGGAGATCAGGCTGCAGAGTTGGTATTTCATAGGTCTCAGTTCCTGCACTGCCAGTTTCACCTGCTCCTCTTATATTTCCCTGTTCCTTTACCACTCTGCTTCTATAAACTTACTGTTGAAAAATATTCACATGAAAAATGTTCTAAAGGGAGAGAGGTTAGCAAAACTGTCAACTGGGCTAAAAATATTATTTCCAGCCTCCATGAAGTAATAGATTTCTAATGCTGCTTACTCAGGACTTCTAGCAGGCTGTTGTACTCACAGGAGGGTGCTTTCTTTGCTTATTTTATGCATCAGTTTCATGAGAATATTTGTTTGCTTCTGTGAATGAAAAACATATATTTTCTGATGAAGATAGCTTACCTCAAGGAAAAACTAAATGTAGATCTTCAGCCTTGACAACATTAACTTTTTGTGCAATTTAGCTAGCAAATCACAAAATCATAGAATCATAAATACCCATGATGGAAGGGGATATTAAGGACCTGGTCCAACCTTGCTTGACAAAAGCACAGTCTAGACAATGTGCCCCAGCACCCTTTCCAACTGAATCTGAAAGTGTCCCAGCATTGGGGAATCCAAATGTAAAACCATACCTACCCTTGAGGAATTTCTTCAAGCTGGAGCACCAAAAAAGACTGTGAAAATGTGTTGACATTGAGTGTGACCTCAAATCTTGATACCTGAACATGCATTAGACCAGGTCTGAGTGCTCCATTCATGTGTCCTTTTTTTAATACTAGACCTTTACATTGTTCTCTCTCTCTCCTTGGCCACAACTACTTTTTCCTCCACCAAGAGAAGAATCTCCAGCTTTCCAGATAAACATCCAGCCACCTAAACCTCTGTATCTGAGACAGAGGTACTGTCTGTCCCAGTAAAACTGGGACTGCTTTGACAGCTCTCCTACAAGGTGCTCCTATGTTTTTTTTTTAATCTACACTGCCTCTGCCCAACTGATCAGGGCTCACCCCTGCACCTGAATGAGCTGGACCATATTTTTGGTGAAGAGACAGGGAAGATAGAGGAGGGGGTACCCTGCAGTGCTGGCTGACAGAGGACAAAATGAATAGAAGGAAGAGGGAGGGAGTTAGGCTGCCAAACGCAGCTGCAGTGTGTGACATTGGGGCAGACAGCACAGAGGGGACAAGTACACGTGGATGGAGCAAATTATGCAGTTTGTTTACTCTGCAGTGATGAAAGAGAAAGGTCAGTTTCTATACACCCTGGCTCATAGGCTGGCATATATGATTCATATATATGTATTTAAAGTCTCCTATATCTCTCTGGCTCAGGCTGCCACTCATTTCTAGTCTTCTAACAAGCAGGCTTTTGAACAGCATTCACGCTCACTTTTTAAGTTTCGAAAGAAGCATCTCTGGCTGTAGAGGCTGCTGCTAATGAGAGATGAGGCAGAGTGAGGAGACAGCACTACTCCAGGTCGTCTCTGTGCTGTGCCATCCTGTGCTGTGTGAGCAGATGATAGCAATGCTCTCCACAGCTCTGGCTGCACCATATGGGTCAGAGTCTGTGTTAGCACACAAGTAACCATTAACCTGGCCTTTGCAACCGGCTTCCAAAAACATCTCTGAGCATTCACCTTTTGTTCTGACTGTAACAGTTGCATTCAAGAAAATGTCAGTGAGCTACAAGATAAGGTTCATGAGGACAGGAGTCACAGAAAAGCAAAATCATGGCAACACAGAATTCACCCCAGTCCTGGCAAATAAAGAAACCCCCTCTCAATGCCTTGTCTGTGCAAAGGGAGCTGCATTTCAGCTCACAGTCACAGCAAGGGGCTGCAGCCACACAGTCCCTCAGCTCTTCCTAGCACTGGGCACACACCTGACATCTGTGTGGCAGGAATTTTCTCTGGTCTGCAGTGGGAACACCTACTGAAGTGGGGCCTCAACATCTCTTAGTCCTTGGTCCTTTGGGATTTTAGTCACAAAGCAGACGAGTAACTCCTCTCTCCACATCTTTAGACTCAATGCTAGAGGTACTTGAAATACTGAAGACTGAAAAGAAGGTGTCCTAGTTTGTACTGGAAGGTACCATTCAATCATTCGATAGAAGATTGAGAACTGTGTGTGTGCTGTTCTTTTATATTAATATTATATTATTATACTATATATTATAATAATATTTTATATTAGTGAAGTAGCAGAGCTGCCTGATCAGATGTGTTGGATGGTCCCAGTAGAAGTTTTGCTTGCTCCTGTGACCCCATCTGCTTCCCCTGACCTTTTTAAAGGCCAGATAGATACATTTCTATTTAACACAGCTGGAAAAGTTGGGAAAGTAGGCAGAAGTAGCAGCTACCTCCAAGAACTGCCTCAGTCCCACTGACACATAATTTCCAACCAGTAAGAACCCCACAGAAACACGGAGAGTCATGGTGCCTCTTCTCCTCCTTTTTTTTTTTTTTTTTGCAAAAACATCTTTATAAGAAACTCCCTCACACTTGGAATATCAGTTCAGTATCAGCAGAAGATAAAACCAGTGATTCAATAATATCTTAACAGGAGACTCCACACACTTGGAAGGTATCAGAGGAAAAACTCTATCCAGACCTGGTATGGCTTTGATTTGCTGTTCTTGAAAATAAAAAGTGATATCTATGTAGTCTTACAGAGACACACACATAAAAAAAAAAAAAAAGAAGAAGGAAATATGACTCTTGCTCAGTTAATTTTTTTTAAACATACAAGGGCTCTCTACCAGCTGCCTCTTTCTCAGCATGAGGCTTCAGGGTCTGGGCAGAGCACTGCTTGGTGAAATGGATATACTAAACATTGAGCAAAGCCCCTTCTCATTTACAGCTCTCCTACCTTCAGCAGAATTACATCAGGGATCTGTTCCATCTGTGGTACAGAGCTGTGCAATTCATACACCCTCCTCTGCCTTAAAATTCCCAGGCTGCACTGTACAAGCAAGGAAGCAATAAAAGACATGGTGCACAGACAAGGCTTACAGTCTGCACTCAAGCTCTGATGCTGTAAAAAATGCCTAGCTGAAACAAAGATCTAAGTTCCACATCATTTATTTAACTTTCAAACATCATATCCTAGGTTTTACAGTGATGGGCACTACAGAAAACACAATGAGAAATAGATGGGTAATTACGGTGGTGGTTTTGACTTTTACCATCATCTAAAACTGTAGTAAAGTCAGAAGACACAGGTTTATGCTTCTTGAGATACGTGTTTAAATCCAGTTTGTGTCATGAGTGATCTGAATGTAATGGTCACAGCTTGACTCCTAACCAGTCTTAGATAAGTGACTGAGATTCAGAATTAGGCACAATTTTCTGTATCAGAGCACGTGTACTGCACGGCTTGGTACAAATCAGTGTGACTGGCAGCACACTCGGGACTAGGAGAGAACAAGAAACTTAATTTCTGCGAGAAAGTTGTGATGTGTGTGGGATGCTCCCTGGGCAGCTTCCCCCAGCCTGGCTGCTCCTGATCCTTCAGCCCCCTGTGCCGAGGCTGCGGTTTGAGAGAGGCACTGCTCGCTTTGGGAGGAGAGAAGGGGCAGAAAGAAGCAGCCGGTGGGGGAAAAAAAAAATGTTACGAGAACAAAACAGACATGAAAGATGTTTTAAATGGCACGTATGTATAGATCACAGGGGAACTTTGAAATGCTCGATTAAGTATTGAAGTAGCCATCACACAGTCCATAACCCCTGACTGTTACAGAAGCCCCACGCAGGCAGGTACCGCTCGGGCTGCAGCATCCTTTGATGTCCGGGTACACGACAGGAGCGTGAGTCACCGCTCGGAGAGGGAGCGGACACCGCGACCCAGCCCCGGAACGGGGTCAGCGCCGAGCATTCCCTGCGGGCCGGGAAGGCTTGTGCCCCGCAGCCTGGGTGGCTGGAGAAGGAAAGAAGGCGGCAGGCTGTGACACGGAGCGGGTGCGGGGACCCCTCCCCAGCCCGCTGGCCCCGCGGGGAGGCTCCGAGGCGGCGTTCCCGGGGCTGTGGGACGGGGCAGGTGCGGCCGAAAGGCGCGGAGGGGTCGGAGGAGCATCCCCGGGTGGCGGTGTCCCCGCGTGGGGCCGCCTGTCCCCCGTGTCCCCGCGGCGCGGAGCCACGAGAGGGCACTGAAACACAACCGGAGCCACGGAGCGCTCGGCTCTGCGCCGAGCGGGGCTCCGGCGGTGCCACCGCCTTCCCTCTCCTCGTATCTTTAGATAAAATTCCAGAACAAAGGATCAACACGAGGATATGCTCGTTGCGGCGCGTTCCCACTGTCCCTTACCGGGTCTGAAACAAAACCGGGGTGGGTAAATACCCGAGAATGAAAAGCTTTGTGCGCCGGGAGCTCGTGAGATGAAAATGAGACTTTCTTTTGCAGTTGTTTGTCAGGCTGAAATAATAATTGTATCGAAATTCATTTTTAATTAAACTATTTGGTGTGCTCGGGGAATCTACATTGGCATGTATGGAGTGCCCATCATTGCTGTATCGGTGGGCTTTATCTGCACAATCAGTTAAGCTTAGTATATTTTAATTGAAATTCTTTCAGTCTTTCGGCTGTTACTTCCCCCTTCAGATTATCGTTCATATTATAGCTGCATTTCATGCTTATCCTATCCTGAGTGATTAAAAGAATTATTCTGCCACTATATTTAATTCTTCCCTCACTTTCACAATCACTTTTTATTATAAACTCTTGCTGTTATGAGGGAATTTGGTGCAAATCAGTTCACACCTTTTTGTTAGCTATAAACCAGATGTAAGAAACCCCAGCATTAAAAAACGTGCAGAAATGAATGACTGTCATTCTTGATAACTGAAAATATGCCACTAAGATAATAGGAAATATTTTTAAATGTAACTGGAATATGCAAGATGTAAGTACTAAAATAATTTTAGCAAAATATACCCCTAAAATTTCGAGGAGACAACCAGAAATAAAAAATAAAAAAAAAAGAAAAAAAAAAAAAAGGAATGAAAAGAGAGCCTGTTACTGTTCTGTTTTTACACAACACATTTTATTTTACTTCGTGTAAATTAAGTTTCTTTAAAAATTTTTGTTGGGCATTCTTAGCTCATCTCTGTGAGGAAAAAGAAAGCAAAAAGAAAACCAGGAAATTTACAGGTTTCTTTTATGAAAGAAAAATGTTAAAATTGAAATTATTCAAGGCAGAGAGATCTTGATTTACATTTCTCCAATAAATCAAAATATGAACTTAGTTAAAAATAATTTCTGCAGATAGTTGTATCAATTAATGCTCTCTTAGGAATGCAATTTTTCACTGAAGTCCCTGAAAATGTGTTTTTTAATCTCTATTTGATATTTTCTGTCTCTCACCTCACCAGTAAAGCACTATTTTCAGTTTAAGTCTTGGTGCTGAACGCTGCGATCCTGAACAGCCTTCATTCCCAACCTCTGTTAGAAACAAAGGAGACAGGATGCAGAGGGAAGCTCAGAGAAAGGAATAGCATTGGAGTTTGATTGTACTTCAGTGGGAAGCACGACATAAGTGGGAAGAATTAGTGTGAGCAGAGTTTTGGAGGACAGTTTCGGAGACACATCCAGTGCTGGCAAGGGAGAGGACTTAACCCAACAGTTTGTTCCCACACCTCCCGGCACGAGCCTCAGTAACATCCACCACACTCTGCCTGATTGAGGCATTTATTTCAGTTTCTGAGAGCTAAATTCTTACCAGCATCATTCTGGCACCCAGAGTGGAGCTGCACCTTCCATCAGGAGCTGCAAAGGCCCTGGGAGGGGAGCTGTGCTGTGCAACCTGTGGTCACCTGCTCGACAGGATCACAGGGAACTTTGCCATTTAGACCTCAGGAGTTTTTATCTAAATCCAGATCATTTAGGTGGGTCTGTCCATGCCAGTATGGTAAGGGGAAAAAAAACTTTTTCTAAGAATATGTATTGCCTGGTGATGGTTTCCTAAGGACAAAGCAGGTTTTCCTCTCTTGTGCTAAATTTCAGAAAGCTTGTACTAGGGACACCTTTTTGTGGCTTACACATAGGCTCTGGCAAATTTTTTATTGTGCTTCCAAACAGCTGATTTGCATCCACAATGTGTCTCAAAATATAGAAGAAATACTTAAACAGATGGGGAACATACTTGCATTTATCCTAGCAGTATATATTCTATATGATTCTATTATATATCCGTATGCTGTATGCATGCATAGGAATTCTGCATACCGCAGAGGAGGAACAACACACTGGAAATGTAAACCCCAGTTTATTTCAGTAAATTCCTGGTTGTACTAAGGGGAGTACAAGGCTTGTCTGGCTCCTGGGCAGATGACCAGTCTGTGTTTTCCAGCTTTGACTCTCCCAAGGCCCATAAAGTCTTTGCAAATGTTTCCTATTGTTCCGAGCATCACCTCGCTATGCAGGGAGGGCTGATCTCCCGAGAGATCCCCTCCCACCGGGCTGCCCAAAGCTGGCAGCATGAGCCCCACCTGCACTCTCTTCTCTCCTGCAGCACTGGGACACACAGGGAGCAATCTCCTGCCCCCTGTGAGCAGCCCAGCAGCGCTCCAGACACACTCTCCTTCGGGGAGGGGGGCAGGAAAATATATTTTCAAATTCACAAGGAAAATTTGATTTCCTCCCCCACGTTCTTCCCC
>WEIU01022690.1:339469-362845 GCA_013389925.1 Aegithalos caudatus | reverse complement strand
CTTTTTAAATGTCAGACTCCTACACAGTTTCTTTGAAAGTTTGAACAGTTAGTTAGATCAGTCTGGAAGCAAAACAAACCACAGCACATTTCACCTTTTGGAGAACTTTCCAGGAGACAACATGCATTTCAGAGCAGTGACGATTCAGTGTTTATCTCTCTGGGGTTGGGGTGTAGACCTAAAAATTCAAAACATTTTTTGTACATCTGTGTTGAATCAGGGCTCATTTCTAATTAACGTGGCTGAATTTTTAATATTAAATTATTTTCTAAAGTGATCACTTGTATTTAGGGACATCAGATGGAAATGTAGTTCTGCTCTAGCATGGTTCACTCTGCTTATGATCCAAGTTGACTGGGTTGGAAGGTTTCTGATTTTTCCTTCAGCTGTGTTTTGCCCGAGGTACAGCCCGTGACAACAGAGCTTAGGCTTTTTGACCTACTCATGGCAATTTCTTTCACTGCACATGAAAGAATGAGCATCACTGGGAGATGCTCAGGCTGCTGCTCTTTCCCTTGTCCTGGTGCTTGATGGGAAGTTCATCTCCTCTCCCTCTCCTGCTTGTGGGAGGCTGTGTGCTGGAGCATCTCAGGCTGTGCTGTATGAGGCACAGCTGAGGAAGGCTTCCCAGGCAATAAAGTGCTATAGGAGATACTGGTCTGATTTTGAACCCTGAGCTTTGAAGGGGAGTTTCTTCTGCTCTATCTTGCCCTGAGAACTTAGCCAGAACAATGAGATCACCACATAAGTACTGGCACAAGTAGTGGATGCAGTGCAGTCACCCCCAGCACAATTTGTGGGGGGTCCATAAGAAGCCAAACACACCCAAACACAGGACATAAATAAAGCAAGACAGAGGAGAGAAACAGGTTTGAGTCTTTAGTGCACCTGGTAACAAGTGTAGCCTGTGTTTCCCTGTCCTTCACTCCCCAGAGCAGCATCAGTCTGGAGCTGAACTAGCAGTTAGTAACCATCAAAATCACCTCTGGTGAGCACCGGCTTTGTGTGAGTGTCATCACCCCAGCAGCATCAGCCAGGAGGGTCCCTGACATTTTGGGGATGCACAGGTGGACAGTGTTGTACCAAGGAAAGAGACCTAATGAGCAGCAGTGGATCTGAAAGGCCCAGATAATGATGCATGGCTGAGGCAGACAAGGCTGCTGGCTTGCACATCATACAGGCTGTGGGAAGTGCACAGCATGATGCTCCAAGCACAGTTTTCTAACTGCTAAATCTGGGTTAGTCTGTTTATACCATATCCAGAAATCAGCAGGATACTGTCCAGGCAGCAGGCAGGGCAGCAGGCTCACACAGTCCACACCAGGAAAGAGAGAGGACAGTAACTGTGTGTCCAGGGGAGTGCATAGGGCAGAAAAAGGTCCTGCCCCCCAAGACAAGTGAAACCACTCAATTTATACCTGAAGAGGGCTTGACAGTGGTTTGGATTCCCCAGGACACTGAATGGTGTGACTCCCATTTCCCCTGGATCAGGGCTGCCACAGCAGCTGGCTGGGGAAGCACAACTTTGTGGGGGGGACAGGAGCACCACTGCCCTTCTGTGGGACCTTCCCAGCCAGGCTGGCTGTGGCTGGACTTTATGACACATTATTTTAGATGTGCTGTGCCGAGGTGAGTTGTGCTCATACCAAGGTTCAATAAATCAGTTTATGGTTGGGCAGCTGAGTGCATGGGTGGGACTGGCAGCAGAGAGGCAGCATGCTTGAGAGGAAAGCTGCCTTCTGGCAGAACCACCCGGATTGCCTGGGATGGAGGGAGATGTGTGACAGGGACGTAAATCACATCTGCACAACACTGGTGGTCACGATGTACCACATCATCTCTGTACCACAAGTCATCTCTGGCAGCTCTGTTTGCCTGGAGATGGCAGCTGAGTCCACCTCAACAGTATCTTCAGACTCTTTCATGCCTGCTGTTTGTATGTGCTGAGGCAATGAAGACTTTTAATATTTAAATTTTTTTTAAGGAACGCATCATAAATCTTAACAACTTAAAAAATACTGTGATTTCTCTATTGGGGGCCACTGAATTTACCCACCTCACATCATATCCCCCATTGTCATCCATCAGGCAAGAGGAACAGCCAAGGACACCTTTTTGTAGCCCCCAAACCTAATTCTGTAATAGCCTAATATGTTGCCTTAACTCCTAGCTCTCCAACCAGAATTCCCTCAGTTCTGAATTAAAGAGATGACAGAAGCACTAAAAGGAAGGTTCCTTCCATAACAGCTGTGACTTCAGAATAAGTGTTCTCTTCTCAATATTAGCTACACAGAAACACTCTTGTTACCAAGCTCAACTCTGTGTATAGTCTGTGTATAACCCTTTAAACAGCTTTTGCTGTAAAACACAAGTCTGTGTTTGCTGTAACAGGAGCGTTTCATTCCTCACAGTAGAATAAAAGAGTTTGCTGAAAGAGAAAGGGCATTGCAAGTCCCTGCTTTGTGTTCTGAATTCTTTTCCAGCATCTTCCTTTTAATACATCGCAAAAGGGGGGAGAGAAGAAAAAAAAACACATTAGAAAAAAAGTGTTTTAGAGTGTTTTCCCAAGAAATATCACACACTGAATTGAAACACCTTATCTACAAGGAGGTCCTGGTGGCAAGTGTAGAAGCAACACAGGAAAAAAATCAATACAGCCTGCAGAGATTAAAAACATACTGGAAAAACATAAGGAAAATGTAACAATTAATGCCAGTTGTACATATAATACGTGAAAACAAAGCATAGAGGCATTAGTCTCTACACACAGATCTATTGGATAGGTAATGCTTTTATCTCAACTTGAAAATGGAAGCTTTATTAGACTGCTTCCCATCAGGAGGCATCATACCAAGAACAGTGTAAGGCTCTAACTAGCTGCAAGCCTCTTCCCCACACACCTTCCATCCCAAGCACTTTGCATACCCCTGAAATTCAAATGGCTCAACCTCAGGCTGAGGTGGTGTCAAACCAGGGTTCAGACTTACCAGCCTGCATGGAACCACGCATTCCCCCTCCAGTGGAACATAAAGCAGCTGACCAAGGTGCCTTGCAATAGGTGGGAGTTTTTGTCTGCAATTTAAAAAGCCCCTCCATGATGTGGCAGCTAGAGATTGTCTTATCATTACATTGTATCATGCTGTAGCAGCTATTAATATATGCCTGACTTGAATAATATGTCCTAGACAAGTTTCAGCTGTGGGGGGTTTTGTAATTAGTGTGCTCAGGCACAAAAATAAGGAAGATATTTAAGGTGTGGCTCAGCTGAATGATTCCTCAGAACTCCCTCCAGCAGCTTTTCATTCATACAATAATTAGACCAAATTTTAGCATTTAACCCAATATCTTGAGTGCAAACCCTGAGAAAAGGCATCAAACAGCTCTTTCTCCTAATGTTAAAATACACTCCTAATGTTAAAATATACTTTGAAGTCCAAGTAGAATATTTGCATCCTCAGTTTTCTGGATCAGGAACAATAAAGAGGAATGTCCCCCTTCTCATAACACTTATCATAACACAAATTTGAATAAAACTACACAAGGCTCACAGCAGGACTTATAAATAAGGGTAAGCATCAGACAGGTGACAATACTGGAAAAATACCACTTTAACCTTCTTCTGCTGCCTTCACATCAAAATAAATCAAGGTGTACAAGTTTACTTTTAAACCCCAGAAACCATAAGTAAATTTATATTTACTCATCCATCCCCTTTCTGACACCAGTGAGTAGAGAGGTAGGTACAGGGTCACACAAGGGTTGGTGGGTTGGACCTGGTGCTATTCAAGGCAGTAAAAGAGCTAAGCTGACTAAATCATCTGAGAATCCTCCCAGTGACGGAACTTTAAGGGCTATGAGACCAAAAAACATCCAGGCCTCCAGCTGATGTTTTGCAGGATTTACATCCAAATACTCCCACCATACACAGAGGTCAGCAGTGTAGCAGCATCTTTAATGGAAGTCTGTGCTAGCCAGACACAAACAGGAACAGGCAAAGAGAGAGATTTCATGGAGCTGGGAGCTCTTTCACATAGATTTCACAAACTGCTCTCGGAGCTAAGCTTGCTTTTTGTGGCAGGGGCACCTCCTGCTTTGGCCAGGCTCCCATTTTAGCATCGTATAAATCCAAAGGGATAAAGAACATACTTGGGCACTGGTGCTCCCACTACAGACAGGCTGCCTGCCAGCATGGATAAACAAAAGTACTTTTCATTTATTAGTTACTAGTTTTCATTCAAACTCCCAGAGTGCCGATTCTTTTACTTTGGACCACATCCCATGCTTCCACTGAAGCCAGTTTAAGATTCTCGTGACCACGTCGAGAGCAGATTCATTTGGAAACCATTTGAAAGGCTCAGCTCTGCCATTCTCACACAAGAAAGTGTAAAGTGACTTCAACAGGTAACTCCTGAGAATGACTTTGCACAAGCCAAATTTGCAAGGTTTTAATGAGCCTTGGATAAGATCTTGGATAGCTTTTTTTCAGTAATGCTGTCCACTCTCAGCAATAAGTAATAAACATTCCAAACATCCCAAGGGGTAAGAAGTCAGAGCTGGGCCTACTTTAAGACATATAAACTGCAGAAAAGCTATTAAGGCTTCCTAGCAAGCCAACGATCCAACCAATTCTTGGAGTGCAGAAAGTCCTGGCTTTTAATGCACATATGAACCTGTTAGTGCTAAGGTTCAACTTTTTCCTGTCAGTCGTCTTGAGTGTTTACTAAATCCAGATGGCCTGAGGAAATAAACGAGATTAAAAAGAGTCTGTTTCATTCTCACACTTCCCAAAGCCCTCTGCTGAAGTATTGTGTTACTACAGATAATGGGTGTACGTGAAGGCAATGGTGCAACTGTTACAGATGTGCTGGGGACTTCTTTTACCTTGTCCTCAGCAGAGTTTAAAAGCCTTTAACACTTCCACACCCATAGAGAAAAGGAACGTGACATTCTGCTTCTGTTCCTATTGACAAATGCTTATTCTCTGGTTTTCCAGAGAAACTGAAACATTTTCACTGGCTTCTCCAGGAACCCTTGGTAGCATTTCCAAAATGGAAGGGTGGGGGGATCCTAACCTCTTTGGGAGATACAGGAAAGACACACATGGGACATGGGCTCTGTAGTGATGGCAAATGGAAGCACTTGAGCTCTGAGAATCCTGACCCACAGCAGAGGCAAAACCCCCATGGGTTTGGCTAGTCTAGAACTAAAGAAATAGGCAGAGAGGGCAAAATCTTTCACATGTGAATGGCTGTAATGAAAGAGGAATGAGTATCAACTCTCTGTGTTCCACAGAGATGTAAAGATATGTTGAGTCTGGGACCCCTGGAGCAGCAGGAAGCTGTAGTGTGCCCTTGATGGAGCTGTTATGGATAATATCAGAAAGGATTTAGGAGTTGCTCAATCCCATGTGAGTGAGGAAGAAGGGTTAAACAGGCTCATGAGACTGCATCACAGGGGATGCACAGGGATAAAATGAGCCAGCTGCACTCTATAAGGGGTGCAGCAGGACAAGTGAGAGTCTTTGCAGCCCCAGTCTGTAAACCAACACCTGGCCATGCTCCACACCAGCTCACAGGAGAATGACATTCAGGTATATGTCCTTCAGCAGAGAGCTGACCACACAGGATTGAATGCTGCTGTGCTTCAGGGCACAGCAGAATGGGATGCATAAACACCAGGAAGGCACCCAGGGTGCTGGAAGAGTGAGGGAGAGGATGCATTCAACTCATTTCATCTCCCACGTGGTGTTTGTGGGCATGGGCTGGAAAAGGTCATCTTTATATGAAAGATTGTTGAGATCTTGGTTTTTCACTTTTAATAGCTACTCTTTACTAGCAAGTCCTTCTCAGATCTCCTTACCTATGACTCTCATCCTTCTTCATTTTAATGTGATGAAACATTTCTCTTTGTGTGAGAAAAAGGCATCAGGTGGAGAGTTTCGTATAGGATGAGAGGAGGGAATCGTGCTTGGGGTAAGGGGTTGTGGCTCAGGGAAGCCCAGATCACTGCTACCAGGGACTGGGATGGGTCTCCTGCTTGCTCCCCACTTCAGCTCTCTGCCTGCAAGTCAAAGATAACAGAGCTCTTTTCTTTCAGCCATTTGTCTGGGAAGATTTGGGGTTACTGCACATCCAGCAAGAGGTGGCCCAGGCCTCAGCGGAGATGCCGGCGCTTTACCATTGTACAAACAATAGCACCTCTGAGAAGCAAGCCCTTGCTTTGTATATTTACTTCGTTTCTTGTTGAAGCTTTGTTAGGGAACCAAGGCACTTAGGCTGGTTACTAAAATAAAGAAGTGCTATAAAAAGAGATCAGCTCTTGCAAGGAAATCCAAGCTGCAGAAACATGAACAAAGATCCATTGAAAGGCAGTGTTAAATAAATACAAATTAATTTAGCATAGTTCCAAAGTCCTTCAGTCAATAAATGCCCATTCTCATTATTATTCAATAACATTTAGCTAATATATTTGGATTTGCAAGGCAAACATTTTCAAACAATTTTCTAAATTAGCACAAATCTTCTGCTTCGTCTTTTCTTCATCTACTGTCAGCGGAGCAAATAATCAGAGAACAAATAGTACTCCATTTATAAATTCCTCTTGCCAAAGACTCGACCTCTAGAGACTTGACTTCACATTTGCTTTTCTGCAGAATTTAACAAAATTAGTCAAGCGCGATTTGTTGCGTGTTTGTCTCTTTTCAGAAGCTCAGAAATGTCTAGCTCCGGTGATTAAAGGAAGAAGGGAGATTTTACTACTAAGGTTTAAGTGGAAGGATATTAGAATGCAAGAAATATTTATTAACATCCACCTGTAGGCAAATGCTTATAAAATTTCATCTTCTGTCAAGGTTGAGGTCGTTCCTGCTTGCTGCCACAAAGTCAACGAATCCTCAGACACCACTGCATCTTCCTGGCTGGGCTGCAGGAAGGATAGGCCAAATATTAAATTTCATAACAGAAAAATGTGCAAAGCACCTGCATGATACAGCCCTACCCTGAGGCACAGATGAGCTGAGATGATTATGTATTATCAAAAGCTCGTCCTTTCCCCTCTTTCTCATTAGAGCCAGAGGAACGTACTCTGGCTGAACCACTTGCTGGTTGGGTGGAAGAAGGAGGCATCTGCATTTCAATAGGGTGCTTGTCAAGGCTGACAGCAACTGGAGAGCTACTTGTTATAACGCTGTGTACTCCAGTTGCCACAGCCCTACTGTATGTCACTTTTTACTGCCAGTGCACTCTCTTGTCATTTGGAGGCCTTGAAGCGTGTGAGTCCCCTCATATGGGCTCAAACACCTCAGGAAAGGAGGAGAAACAGAGGCCATGGACAGCTTCTTGAACATGGCTGTACCTTCATTTTTATGAATCAGGCTTTCTGGTCTTGAGTGATAATAAATGGAGGATTTGGAGATCAAAGGTAATTTGATTTCTGAAAGAGAGCTGTGATCTGTGATAAACATGTGACCTGGGTTCGTTTCAAGTCAGAAAGATCAGGGAAGTTTTACAGTTATTGCACTGTTGCTTCCCCTGTAAAAACAAGAAAAAGTCAGAAACTGGAAGTCCTGCTGTGTTCATTTAGGAGGGGCTGCTCCAGCCATCACACACTGGCCAAAGTCAGCAAAGCAATGAGGAGAACATTTGGGAAGAATCCTGACTGTCAACATCCAGCAAGAAGTGGCAGACACTTAACAAGTGAAAAAACATATTTGGTTCAATGGATCAGAAGAGATTTTTGTGTAGAAAATTCATACCTGTTACAGATCTGGCCTTCTATGCTCTATGTTCATGGGCCTATCAGGAACTGTGTACAATAAGCATTACTCCCCAAACCACTGACATTTGCAACCATGCTGGCCCTAAGGTGCCACATCTAAACCAAACAAGATTCAGCCACTATTTTGGCATTTCCAAAAGAGAAGGCTACCATGGAAGCATAGTTAGCCTCTCTTTTTGTCAGCCTTTGACCTGGTGCTAAAAGGAGCTCCTGCTGAAGTTTGATGACACCCTGTATGAGTGAGCCCTCTGAATTTCACTACAACTGGAATCAGCACAATGGACAACACCTCTGCTCACCATCAGATTAGAGCCCAGGGGAGCATATTCCATTTTTCTCCATGAAACTCTGGAATGCTTCATTCAAACCAGCATTAACACTTCTATTGGGTGAAACCAGTGTCTGAAAACAGTGTCCAAGCCAATATCTACAGTCAGTTGCTCTCTTCATGATTGGAGCAGAACAGATAATAAAATCTCCACTGGAAGCTCATCCTAGGATCAATCACTTAGTACCAGCTGCCTCACTATGGCTTTCTCTCTTCATTTCCATTTCTTCCATTTTCCCATCTACTCACCTCTTCTTATTTTCTTATGCCCTGCATTTCCTCCTACCCTTTTTTAATTTTTTTTTGTGTTACTTTTCCATCACCACCTTTCAACATTCAGCTTATTGTCTTCCAGTTCCACTCAGGGAAAAATTAAAGTTCATGAACAACATGCCTACAGGCTCCTTCAAATATGGCTTATCTCAAGTGGTCCATTTACCCCTCAGCCATTAAGCAATACCTTCAGAAACACAGCAAGTTCATTCTCTGAAAGATATATGAGGCAAGAACAGAGATACTGCCTGCTTAGTGGATGTGCACATTTATGGGCAGTAAACTCAGCAGGGAAGGCTGCCCTGTGGGTAAGTTTACCAAGGCAGGGTAAACATGGCAATCAGCTTTCCTTTTGGCACTTTTTCTCCTCCTATGCTTGACTAATGTTTTTGGACTGCACAGTGTTTCAATAATGGTATCTATAGGTGACTATTTCACCATTCCTTCATTTGACATCCACCCTTTTTTCTTTACAGAAGAGTTTTTAGTTTCACAAAATTTTATATAAAAACAACCCCTCCCCTTCTCAAAACACGTGGGGAAAAGAAATTTCTTGTTCTTTTCACTAGGCAATGCTGAGCTGCTGAAGGGGCAAACAGTCGGGGTCAGCATTACCCAGGTTGTAACAACCAAAAAAAATGTCTTTTTACACTCTGAGACAAGCACCTTTTTCAAGAGACTTATGCATAAGTATTAAAACCAGCAGAGGCTTAGTCAGCTGCTCACAAGGAGTTAAACTTTCTGGGAGAAATTACTAAGCACTTTCCAAAATAAACAAATAATAAAAATAAATAAAGGAAAAAGTTTTTCTGTCCTAATCTACTGTGTTATCACTATGTTTGCCCAGAAAAGTTCTGAATTTTGATAATGTGAAAAATAATTTCTTTGTCCTTATGGACAAAAAGCCCTTTTCAGCTCATTGTACACTGGAAAAATCTTGACTGTAAGGTTCTTTGTAATTTAGTTCTGATATATACCTTGGCTAACAGGTGTAATTAAAAACCCATTATAATCATCCAACAAGCAAATCAGAGCAGTCCCGAGAGAAGCTGAGCTGTGAGAGCCTCTATTTGTAAAATCATATTAATGTAGTCTTATCTCTACACTGAAAAAAACATCTGTTTAACATACTGTAAACAAAAATATTAACATTCCTCGGCCTTTTTGTCAGAATGACTTATGGCAGGATCTGCCACATATGCAATTAAGGTGTAGCAGAAGAACTGCCTGATTTCTAAGGAAACAACCTCAAAAACATTGTATGTTTGCTCCTGGTTGATACTTTCAACTCAGCAGTGAGAAAAGAAGGACTGACATAGGGGAGCTGGGGGGATTTAAGAGAGGCTTGGTCAACAATGTGCAGCCTTTTTATTTTTATGTCTCACCCCAGGCATAGAGGTGGCAACAATATTTTTCCTATGATTTTGTCTTCAGATTGCAGGGAAAATACATGTTGCCTCAAGTGTTAATGAGCTTAAACTAAAAATAAACTGAAGACAAAAAAAAAGCACAAACAAACCACCATGAGCACCATAACAGAGTAATAAGCATATTTGCATAATCCACTCTCTCCCATGCATTTGTAGATAACCACGTCTTATATCCAGAAGATGAGTTGCAGTTTGTGCTACCACGAGGATAAAAATGGGAATATAAGCACTTTATGGTTTAAGAAGTTCAACTAAAATAGCACAATGAGACCAACAGAAATTGGCCATCAATCATTTGCCAGTGTCATTTGAGGAAAGTCAATCATGAAGTCAAATTTTTTCCATTGCCCCTGTGAAATCAAGCTCCCCATCAAGACAGTGAATCTAAAACTGGTGGATAGACAGTAAGCTGAGTGCCAGAATCAGGATGGACATTGATGAGTGGTTCTGCACTCAGGTGCTGCTCTCCTGGGAGCACCAAAAACCATAGCAAAACCCAAGGTTTTCCATTTAACAGTGGGAAACCCACCAGCATCAGCAATTCTGCTGCATAACAAGATTTCCTGGGGAGCTTCATGAACCAGCTTGAGATATCACACCTGAATCCTTGTATGTATCAAAAACCAGAGCAAGGACAAGAGCTGGAAATGCTCTGAGCAGGCTGAGTCTGGAGCTCAGCACTGCCCATGCAGTCACAGGCAGGGGTAGCTGGAGCTCTGCTGGGAACCTGGGCACCCTGAATCACCCTCTGCTTTATGCCAGCCTGGGCCAGCTGCCATCCAAACCTGGTATGTGGGCCTCTCTTCCAGCCTGTGTGTACTGATTATCATCCTCTTGATTCATTTTTGTCCATTTGTTAGTTCACAGAGCCCCATTGCAACTGCACTGCTAGAATAAATCAGCTCTCTTTAGGAATAAAGCTCTATTTCCCTAGTTTATTGTGGCCAGGCTTTTATAAGGGTGGATATTAAATACATCAATAATTATGTTTTTGAGGAAACAGATAATTGCCTATAATTAAATGTTGATAAAGCATGTGATGCAGATGGATAGGATCCCAAGAACCTGAGGAAATTAGATCAGAAAATTTTTCACAGCAAGGACAAGGAACTGAACCATCCTACACTGCCTGGTTTGTTTACTTCCACTTTTCACATGGAGAAAGCATCATGTTGTCTATATGGTTTCTACTCTCTAGAGACAGGTTTTTATTTTTGGTATGTTAACATGCCAGTATGCAAATGGGGAGCCTCATATGCAAATTCCAGAAGAAAACAATCAGATGGCACTTTTGGTTCCTTCAGAAGTGCCCACACATAATGTATGTGAAAAGCACACAATTGCTTGATTGCTTGGCCAGGCAAAAAAATGTCCTTCAACTCCAGGTTTCAAAGTCATGAAATGCTGTGATTAATTACTGGAAGGGGAAAGAAAACCGACCCAGGCTGAGGCAGTAGCATGCAGAGATTCCCTGGAAAAATGAGTCCAACTGTCTCATTCCCCAAGCCTGAAGGCAGTGGGTGCTGCTCTGCTATCAAAGTCTTCACAAACAAACCCTTGCTATGTGCACTCCAAGCCATGGCCAAAATTGTGGCTGCTGAAGTCAGTGAATAAATTCGGACACACAAAATGGCAACAGGATCCTGTCCTGTGTGACAAACCTGTTCTAATGGTCCCCTGTGCAGGCATGTGTGGTTAACTATCAACATCTGCTCTTGTTGTGAACTGGTGCAGAGGGTATCTTAATTCAGACAGAAGTGATTGATAATTATTGTCTCTGGAGGTACCATGGCTGAGCCACCAGAATTACCTGCTGCATGTTCATTTCCAAGTGGATAAGTTGACAAACAGATGGTATGTGGCTTTCTTGGGATTACATGATTATAGTTAACAGCAAAATATACCTGGTTAAGAGAAATCACAGGACAATCCAGTTTTCAAGTGCTGTTTTTCCTTTGAAAACACTTCCAACTGACTCCAGCTGCATAGCTGAGCCATTTCTCTGCTCTTCTCAATAGCACAGTTGAGTAAAAAGGGAAGGATTTCCTCTGATGTTCACTTGAGCCAAAAAACCAAAACAACCTCAGAGCTGAATTTACCACTCTTCCATAACCACCATGTATCAGAAGGGACTGTCTGGGATCACAACTGACACACAAAGAAATTAATTTGGTGTTGACACTTCACGGTGCTTTGAGATTGTAAATCAGAGGCTGCTTGGCAGGTAACAAACACCACCTTCCTTAAACACAAGAACACAGCAGCTGAGGAGACCTTTCTGAGTCATCAGGCGTAGTCCCCCACTATCATGGATTGCAGCAGCTAATATCCCTGTTTCCTTAATAACCCTCATTATCACAGCAGCTAAGCATCTGGCAAAGAACACAACGCTGGCACTGTCTCCCCACAATGATCTGAGCCTGTGTGCTTGCTAAGAGGGAAGAGATGTGATTTGTACATTTTGATAGACCTGTGAACTTCTGAAAACAGACAACAGTCACTTAAAGCCCTATGGAAACCTGGGCAGGAAAGATCTTTGAAATATTCCTCAGACAAAAACAGATATAAAACAAATTATTCTATCCCACTATATACCTGGAAGGATCACATTATATTTAGGCAACACATTCCTTCCATGCAAAAGTTTAGTCCCAGACATTAAAAAGAACAAATAAATCTTTCTAGTTTTAAAAAGTCTGTGTACTCAGCTTAGACAGGCACACAGCAGTGTCAAGTGAAGTGTGTATTCCCTGTGATAATAAATCTCATAACAGAAATCAAAGCCAAGTTGAACTGCATGTTAGGCATTAAGTGTGTCCCAAACTGCTCATCTTGCTAAACCTTCATAATAAAATAACATTACAGTCTCTATAATTACATGGTGCAATGATGCCACAGGAGTAAAGCCTAAAGAAAGGCTTAATTTTCCAGGCTTTGCAACAAGTGTGAATTGGTGTGGGGCTTAAAAGGCATTCACAGCCTGGACCCAAGCCTAGGTGGAAATAGGACTGCTATGTGTGACATAGACAAGGCAAATGATGTGAATCCATGCTCAGAGTTGCCATGCTCAGAGATTTTTTTTTGCACTGTTTCTCCTGACAAACCATGAAACTGTGGCAGCTAAAACAAGGAAATTAGGAAAGATGTCAAAAATGCAGATAGTACTTACAACAGTAACCTCCATTCCTGTGGAGAAAGGTCCATGCTCAGCTGGGAAACCATCTCCTGGAAGGGCTCCTCTTTGCAGGGTCTGCAGAGGCACCCTGGAAGACCTTGGGTGAGATTCACAGCTTTCAGATTGTTAAAGTTTGGTTCAATCAATCCTCTTGCTCAGCTTTTCCACTACCTTCTCATGGAACTTGTGACCCATGGGATACTCCACTGTTGTGAAGTCAATAGAAAATGATGAAGTATCATCCAAAAGTTCATGGAACAAATTGTTTGGGAACAAGTGCAGCCAGAAGTAATAAAATGATAATTTAAATATCTGACTAAAAGAACATTCTGGGGATTATGACAACATTTAATTTTTCTTCTTTTGGTGACCTGAAATATTTCATTTTGAATCAAGCCATGCCAAAACCAGAAGAAAAATAGATCAGTGTTATACTAAGCTGAAATAAAATGACATTTAGACTCTGCAGAGAGTGCCAGCATTTAGAAGAAAAGCAAGTTTTATTTCAATCACATTGATTTTGTAACACCATCACCTTCCCATTAAAATTATCTTCAGATTTCTCTTTCAAGCCCTATGACTGTGTGACGTATTAAAGTTTTAGACAGTTCTGCAGATTTTTACTTATACTTTGCTTTACTCATGGATCAGATGTGTCCCTCCATCTGCTCCAGAGTTGTATCATCAAGGAGAAAGTGCTATTAGTTATTTACAGACATATAAGGCCCCATAAGGGTCACAAAAACCGCAGTGGGGAGTAAGAGGTGACGGTTCTCCTACAAACTTCTATCCAGTACCAGGCACATGGTGATAGCTCAGTCATGGGGACCCCTGAGCCTTGTGGGAGCTGCATCCAGGTGTCTGCACAGCCTCCTCACAAACTCCAGCTGGGCTGGAGAAACTACTCATTATAACATCTCTATAAATGCTTTTGTACAACAGGATGGCTCTCCCTACAGAATTCCCTGATACACTCTTCCCTTACCCACTCTTCAGATGCTTTTGGCGAACACTAGTGAAAACAGACTCTTGAGGTGTGGGGTTAATTGTTCTCCCTTTTCTGTGCACATAAATATTCTGCAGGCTGAGAATTGCTATTCCCAGAAACACACAAATCAAGTAAAAGTTTCATATCCCCAACTCATGGATAATTTCAGAGCCTGAATCATCTGGTTTGCAGCAATTAAAACAAAGGGCGCTTGTTCTAATGCATTGTTTTCACACTAGAAAGCCCAGTCTGCCTTCAGCTGTCTTTACCAACTAGGAATTCAAGAAGAAAGCAGCTATTAAAGTTTTCTCTACCCAGTTTAAATGTGGCACAACACACATTCCTGGCCAACTTTTCAGACTAAACATCTTAGTAAATTCTTCCTGACAATAGTTAGTGACAAGCATGTCAAAACCAACAAACTCAAGTCACATACAAGGCTTATCAATAATTTAGGCTTTTCCCCCCACGAGAGAATGTGTGTTTTGCAATAATGAAATATATGATTTTAAAAATAAATAATAGGCTGTTGTCAGGCCGATTGTAGCTAGAAGTTATGAATTTGATTGATTGAACATTTGAGTTCATTCTCTCTAGCAAGATCAAAGCGAAACTCTTCCATTTGCCCAAGGCCACTTGCAATTTATTTAGAGATTGTGTTCATATCCCAGCAGGTAGCAATATTGGACTGAGGTACACAGAAAATCAGCTCTTTGAGGTTTTTTCTGAGTCCAAGGGATGCAACAAATGAGATTTTTTTTTAGTTCATTAAATCATTAACCACTTAATCACTAAAAAACACATCAGTTGCATTTTCCCTTAGCTAGGTATAACAAGGAAGCAGTCATGGTATCGAAAAGCTCTGTTTTAACATTGATGCCTTTGTCAGATATGACTAGTCTGTAGTTTTTATTTGTGTGGTTATTTTCCCCCTCCCCCTTTTTGGTTTAGTTATCATGGCAGAAGGAAATGACACCCAAAAGGGACAGGAATATGAATTGCAATGGCAAATCCTTTCAGGAGCAACATGGAAAACAACACACGTGCATGAAAGCACACAGAATATGTTTGTATAGCAGATATTGCAAGCACCCTAGTGTGAAAGAGCTCCAAACAAATCAGCCCAGGCTAATGTGAAACCTTGAGCCACCCTGAGACACAGCCAAGATCAGCTGTCTTTCCCCCTCCCCAGAGAGCATTCACATGCTGACTACAGAGTTTTGCAAGCCTCTCTTGCCAAAAAAAAAAAAAAAAATTTCTTTAGCTGTCCTGTATTCGTCCTACATAAGATTTGGGGATTAGCAGCATTAAAAGGAACAAAACCCAGCCCAAACGAGCAGGGTCAGTGCAGGCGGCCGCTTGCTGGCAGCGATGCTCTCACATGAAAATTGTGGTGCTGCCCGGACCTGGCAGCAGGGAAGAAGGACTTCCAGGAGTGGAGTGAACCCAAGGGAGGGTTTGCAGGTCCAAGCTGGGCGAGCAAGGGCTGGGTAGAGGATGGGCAGGCCAGGGTGCCTGGCTCCAATTGTGCCACTTGTGACTGTCACACCTTTTGCCAGTGGGCAAGACCTGTATCCCCCAGTCAAGTGGATGAAAGACTTCTCTTGGTCTGATGACAACTTGGATGAGGTCTAGATTCGAGGCTCTGGTTAAGTGCAGCTTCAAAGGGCTTTGTCTCCACTGGTGAAAGCTCAGATTGGGAGGAGACCCATCCATCCATGGGTCAATGAGCAGCAGTGGTAGGGGCTTCTCCAGAGGGGTTGGCACAATCATCCTAAAAAACAAAGGCAATGGACATCTTGTGCATTGTCTGCAGGATCATTGCTCCTTGGATCTCTGAACCCCAGCTAATAGAAGCAGAAACTAGGAATTAGGGATCCAAGAGCCTTAAGGAAAAAAAAAAAAATTAAATATCTACTTGTACATCTTATCTCTTATCTACTTCTAAAAGTTATCTCACAGTAAGAGCTGGGAACAGAACCAAGCAGTCCCAATCCTCCCTTTCCCAGTTCTCCTGCTCATTAAAGAGAGTTAAGTTATTCCAGTTGAAGAAAAACACAATTAGAAGCACAATTAGACACAGTAATACTGGTTGCAGACGTGCTGCTCCGTACTGGGGAAAAGCATAGCACTGAGGGTTGCCAGGGAAAAGTGACAGCTATCATCTGCTCATGTTATCTGAAAAATAGAGAGAGAAGGGAAAGCTGAACAAACACAGCAGCATCAGCAGGATTTTTCACATATAATGCCTTCAGTGTAAGCATGGAGTTAGAGAATAGTCAGTATTTTCTCAAAAAACCCTAAACTTCATTGAATTTTCCCACAACAGACCAATACCATGTGGCCAACAGCCCAGCTAAGAAACTCCTCAAGACAGACATACAAGATATTTATCAAAGAACACAGGCTGTACCCAATGTACAGCTCTTTACAGTGATCACCAGTCACTAGAGGGCATTTATGTCCATGAAGAAGTCAGACACAATTTTTTTTTAGCAAAGGTATGATTAGTTAATGAGGCCTGACTGCTCCTAGAGTTCAGCTAAACAGCTGAACATGACCATGGGTATGCAAACACATAAGCACAATTAGCAGAGTTCTTCACAATCTTTCAGAAATGTTGACAGTGAGTTGCAGGATCAAGTCTTGTTCATTTTCTTTGTGGTACAGCCTGAAGGACTGAAAAAAAAAGTTCTTCAGGGTCCCAAGGAAGAATTAGCAAGATTCAGGTCCCTCAGAATGGAGGGAAAAGAGCAGAGATTCAATCTGCCTACAAAAACGACCTGAAGGAGTGATCAGATTCTCATTCAGAAATAGGAGAACAGAAATAATATTTTGGATCTCAACAGGTACAATAGGGCCAATCTGGGCACCTCCTCAGGTAGGAACTTAATCAGGAGCTTACATGTGTTTCATGGTGTCATGACTTGGGTATAAATGCTTCCTGTATGAATCAGATTTTATTTAATAAGGAACCAGAAAGAAAAAAGCTGCAGGTAAACCAAATCAAAGCTGAAGGACTGCCTTGAATACCATAAACAAGACATGAGAGAAACATGCCAAAGTTACTATTTTTTAAAATTTTATTTCTACTACATGCAATCTTATTTTTTTTCTATAAATGCTAGAGCACAAGTGAATAAGATAAGAAAAGAAATTAAACTAGACCACTGGTACTCTCTAGAACTTATGAAGAAACTAGATATTGATGGAAATCTGGATAATAACATTATTTTGCCATTAAAAACCTTTTCTCTAAACATTGTCTATCCACCATTGAGATATCCACCATTGAGATCCACCATTGTTTGGTTCTAAACTGATTTCTTATTTCAATGGCAGGTTGCCAAAAGGTGTGAAACACAGGCTGATCTGTGCTAAGACAGAAAGTGAATTCAGTCTTTTAAGTTAGATCCCAAGATACAGAATTGCAGGGATTATTTCAGAAAGCGAGCCTTAAATTTGTGGGAGGAGCAGATGTTATCCTTTAAAGAGAGGAAAACTATTAACTTGGCCTCACAGAAAGTGATGGAGTGGCTGAGAGCATTGCTATGGAAGACTCCAGCATTCGTGCCTTTTGTGCTGGAGATACAATTGTTTAGGTTAACAGAAACATTAAATAAAATGTTTTGAGTATACCAGCAGTCTTGAATCAATGGTTTAAATCAGCTTTCACTTTTCTCAAACTTGCTCATCCGTTATTTGTTCAACCATGAATAAATATTCCACGTAGGGAGAAGAAAACTAAACACTGAATATTGGAGAAAATCTGAGGAAAAAACCCTGTAGCCTTCAAAATCACTTGCTAGTTCATGAACAAAATAATTAAAGACTTGCTGATGACAAAGGGTCAGCATCATTGTAGTCCTACAAGTCTAAAAATACAAGCAAGACAGAAGCAGTAAGGAAGAAGTTAGCTTATATAAAGCCAGATGGCTTTGCCTCTCTTTGTAGCTCTTGCTTACATATATTTTGATAACTGTGGGTAGAACATGGAAGGTAAAGTTCACCATTTGTACAGGTGATGACAAAACATGAGCTAGATTAACACCAATATTTCAGTTTTCACCAGCTTTCTGTCTGGTTTACTCCCACAAACTCTGCCTCATTATTAACACAATGTGATCTTCCCCAAGTGGATTTTTTTTTCTCCCTTTCAATCCAGCTTTCTGCACACCTATCCCATGGCCAAGACAAAGGAAAGAAAGTTTGGAGTTTTTTATTTTCTTTAAAAAAAAAAATCCAGTGCAGAGAATAGAAGGTTTTACCATCACCTAAGAACAGCTGAAACTACAGAAAAGCTGATCAGCATTCAGAGTCTGAGAAGGTGCAAGCAAGTGTAAAACAGAACTTAAATCAATGAGACACAACTTCAATCCAGGAAAAAAATTGCAGGCTTAAGGCTTGGTGAAAGTTCCTGTTTCCAAAGATAATTGGAAGTTTTGTAACTGAGTAAAAAAAAAGAAAAAAGAAAGAAAAGTCACATTGCACATCAATGAGGTGGAAGAAACTTCTGGTAATCTACATTGGCAGGGAAATGGTAATTAATGAAAATCACTCACATTCTCTGGCCACTGCCAGCACTGGTTGACAAGCTAAAATTGGCACATAATGATAGGCTGAAAAATGCTGCATGCATTGGCAGCTCTTCCTTTTCCTCGTGGTATCCTCCAGCTGCACAATTTATTTTTAGTTTGTTTAGAGATTTTGGATTCCTCCACAGGTCTCTTGTTCTTGCTTTTGGTACAGCATGATGGGGTCCTAGCATAAGTTCCCAGGCATTTAAGAAAATAAAAAATAAACAAGTTGTAGCTGTAACAGGAGGTCTAAACCAGAGTAGCCATTTGTGTTTATCATGTGGCAACAGCTGGGCTTGTTTAAGCAGTCATCTTAAGCATGGTGAGAAAACTCAGAGCTGGCTACACAAAGAACATTGAGTCCTGGACCTGCAACTTCTATGCTCTTAACCATCTTATGAAGGCAACAGTCCACAATTAAGCCTGAAGGGAACCATAACCACCTGAAAGCATGAATCACAAAATCCAGGGCAGACATCACGAAGCAGTGGCAAGTGCTAAGGAAAGATATGGGGGTCCTGTGTAATACCAGTAAGGTGCAGCCAGAATTTCAGAAGGATGCTTCACCTGTGAACTACTGAAGCAGGACCTTCTTACCAGGCTTGTTTACCCTTCCCACCCTCAGACTCAGTATTTTTCCTATTCTTACCTCGCATATCAGTATAGCTTGCCTTCCATGTCACACAGGAACTGGAGGCTCCTCCTAAAAGCATTTGCTGATGTGATAGTAAGAAATTTCATTAATTGTTTCAAATCACAAATACAACATCCTTTAGGAAAGCTCTGTATGTGTAACAGAGCCAAATTTACCCCCTAACATCCATAAAATGCCCTGGAACATTCATATATAAGGCTTTAGAGAATTTGACAGAGCAATAATTAGAGCTGACTGCTCCTATTTCAGCTGAAGACACCCTGACCTTCAATTCAGGCATGGAAAAGCTGATAGTCAAAGCATACCTAGATGGGTGCTGTGCTGACTGTGAAGCTACAGCAGAGCCCACAGTGGAATTCCAGAGTTTTTCCTTGCACCACGTTGTGCAGTGTAAAGGAAAGCCAGCCACTGTGCTGGAGACCTGAAAGGTCAGTGACAAATCACCACGTAGGATACGGATCCTGTCTCTCCACTTTTGTTTTGTTTTCCCAAGCACACTGAAAAGAAATCAGTGAACCTACAAATGTGCTGCTCTGACCTCTTACATTGTTCCCTTGGGCTCAGACACCAGTGCTGCTATGAAGCAGCTCCAAGCTGGCATGGCATTGTGGCATTAACATGCAAAGGAGCAAAGCCAATGGAATATCTTCCAGTCCTTATGAATGCTTGATTTTTATATTTTATATTTGTGTGTGTGTGTGTGTGGTTTTTTTATATAGGTTTTATTTACTTTTTTATGCTTTCATAGTCTCCCAGAATAACTTAGATGTATTCCTGCTTCAACTGCTACTTTTATTTTTTTTTTTCCCAGCAGACTTAGAGCCTTAGTATGTGTTTGTTTATAAATACATATAGATGTGTGTAAATTCAGCTTACTTTAGGAACAGGAATATTTTAAGCATTTCAACTACAAGAAAAAGCATATGATGATTCTTTGAAATTCCTCAGTGTAAAACAACTGCAGTTGCCCCTGTCTTGCTTTAAAATCACCAGAAAAATCTGAGACCTAACACCCAGCAATGATTATTCAGCTTGCATGAACTGGCAGCCTGTGCACCATCAAGGAGGGAAAAAAAATAATACATTTCCCCCTTCCTTTTTTGGTTCATTAGGGATGAGCCAAAACCTCAACAAGTAAAACTTGACTGAAACTTTTACTGAAAAATTGTTCCAGAAATGTACTTTTTGCATAGCTTAATTGGGTTTAGATCCCCCAGAGTCAAAAGCAACTCCCCCGACCCCTCCTAGCAGCTTTCTAAATGAAAAACACTGAAATCTTCAGGGGGCTTAACTTGCAACAAAGGTACAGGGCAGGCTTTACCCAATCTTCCAAGTGCTTACATCCAAAGTTCTGGCTGATGCCAGGGAAGACACGGAGGTTG
The DNA here is from genome assembly GCA_013389925.1 of Aegithalos caudatus. Taxonomy (NCBI): domain Eukaryota; kingdom Metazoa; phylum Chordata; class Aves; order Passeriformes; family Aegithalidae; genus Aegithalos; species Aegithalos caudatus. The sequence continues at coordinate 342,261 of WEIU01022690.1, read as the reverse complement.
TGTGCACAGTTTACCTTGGAGGTGCATGTGGGGCAGCTGCACCTTTTGTGTATGGGCTACAGGAGAATGGGAACACATTCATCTATCAGGGCTGAGTCAAAAAACTTGAGCATATTTTTTCCCCCTGCATTAGACATCAGGGGACATTGTTAACAATGAAAGCAATGGCAAAGCTCTTCTGCTCAAAGAGCTCACTGGTTTCAGACACCGTGGAGATGTAGGTTACTGTAAAAGGTGCTGAATGCTGTTGTGTGCTGTTTCAAAGAGAAATGACATTTGTACCCTCCCAGGTGCTTGCTGAGTGCCATTTCTACTTTCTTCTACCAATTCCTCCCCGAATTGTAACTTTTTTACATTTGTTTCAATTATCAAAAGTGAAACTTGACAAACAGTAATGAACCCCGGGCCAGGTTTCTCATGTGATCTACCACTCTGTGCAAAGACAAGAAAGAATTTTTACAATTTGACCAGCAAAAGGACCTCAATACTAAGACATGCATTTAAGGTTTCTCTGTGTGGTTTTTTGTTTGTTTGTTGGGGTTTTTTTGTTGTTGTTCTGTTTGGTTGTTTTTTTTAACATGTATAGCAATAGATATTAAAGCACTCAGAATAGCTGAAAATCCTAACGTTGCTTAATAATAGCATTTATTTTAACATCCTTAGCCATATATAGGATCTTGAGGTTCATGTCCAGAGGGAGGGTTTGTTTTGTTTGAACCACAGAGCTGTGGTGCAGTGGTCCAGACAGTCCTAATTTTATTTAGCTTACGAAAAAACAGGAGACAAAGTGTTTACATCTCCAAGTATCTCAATAAACCCATGGATTATTGCTAATACCAGACCTCTGTGAATCTCACTCCAGGCCCAGTACTGCCATTGATTACACTGAGGTTTTCAGCAAGCTGCCAGCCCGTGAATCCTCCAGAGGGTGAGAACAGACAAAAATAAGTGGGTGTGGTAAAGAGGAAGGGGATGTTTCAATTCAGAGGATGCTCTACTAACCATAAATTGGCTTGAAAGAACAGGAACATAAACAACACACCACCCTTGGCAATAAGCAAGTTAGCAAACAAAAATACCCCAGGACTTTTTGTAACGGTGCCTGATAAATATCAAAATGGTCCTAGATTTCATTTAAATGTTAAAACTGAATTTGGATCTGAAAACAAAGGATAAACATATTTCTTCTGACATTTAGTGATGCCTGATGACATGCAATTTCATTGCTTTTTCTTTATGATGTAATTTTTGTAAGTGATACCACTTGTCATCAAACGTCACAAAAGCCAGACTTGCCCCAACCCATCAGTATTTATTGTTCTCTTCCAACAGGGCCTGTTTCGAGTTTGATGTGCATGGCTTTAATTGTTTAACAGAAGAGTTAAGTCCAACCTTCCCCAGAATAAAACACCAGGCTGAGATGGATCTGCTGACATGATGCAATTGAGATCTTCAGGCAGCTGGTGCAGCAAATGCCCTTTAAAGGAAAAAAAAAAATAAAAAGAGGGGAGAGATGGAGATCTATCTGGATGCTGGATTAGTAACAGGATACTGAGCTGTTTGCTTCTGGATTGCTCATTTGAGTCCTCCCTGGGCTGGGGCAGCCACCACCTCCTGCCTCTGCAGGGTCACTGGGTCCCCATGGATCAGGGACAGGTGTCCCCAGCATTCCACATGGCATTAATGAATGCCATGGTTCTCTGGAGAAACCAGGAGAGAACAGTGAGTGGTAAACAAACCTGCCCTGAGGGGTGAGTTTGAGACAGACCAGTCTGAGCCCCTGTTACAGTTGCCTTCTTCAAGGAGACAATCCAGGAGTACCTGGAATGGCTTCTGTTCCTTCTGCCTCTACTTTGGGCCTCAAATCCTATATATTATGGGATCACAGGGAACAAAACCACAAAAAATCCCCCAAATCCCACACCCTCTCTTCTCTACTACTTGCTCTTCCAGTGTTGCCCAGACCTTATGTGTTATAGGAAATCATTGCACATCCCTCAGAGGCACTGTGGAGGATGCTTGTCTGGAGGGACATTTAACCCATGGACACCCATAGTTCCAGCCTCTCACAGACCCATCCTGACTGTTTCTTCTCTCCTTTCAGGAGATTTCCAAGTCTCCATGCACCTCTTCTTTTGTCAAAGGGAAGTTGAGCTTCATGAGTGTTTCAGGTCTGACAGGAAGAAAAACTTTTGGCAGTGTGCAGCCACTAAAGCACAAAAATGAACAGGAAGAGACCATCTAAAAGAGTTGGGGACTGGAGCAGCGGAAGTTTGACATGGAGAGGGATGCAACAAAGACAGAAAAAATGACATTTTTGGAAGAATCTCTGTATGTTTGAGCCTCTCTAGAGAGCTACATAAAATTCACTGGAGCAGCTGAAAGCAAGGAATAAAATTCACCTTAGGAGTTATCAGGAGAATATTGTTCACAAAACCCTGATATTGTGCCTTTTAAAGCACACAGACTAACTCATGTGTGGAGACACTTTGGATTGCTTGCCACATTTCCTTTAACTGGGTGAGGTTTGAGGGTTTTTGTGGTTTTGTTTTTGTTGGGTTTGTTTTGTTTTTGTTTATATATATATTGTTTTGTTTTGTTTTGTCCACACAGCTGGTAGAGGGAGCTTTTATAGTTTCAGTTCACATTTGTCTTTGTGAATATTTTATGCTACCATCCAGGATATCAGCACTAGATCACCAAACCTCAGCACAGCACAGGTGCTTTACAGCTCAGATGTGTCCAGGATTAGACAGGCTAAAAATCTCATGTGAAAAAAAAAGAAAAGAAAA
>WEIU01022690.1:268997-339445 GCA_013389925.1 Aegithalos caudatus | reverse complement strand
AAAAAAAAAAAGAGTTTAAATTTACAGACTTTACTTAGAGTTTTAATTAGCTTTCTAAGTCTCCTTACACATGGCATGAGGCAGACTGCATTTTGCTCACAAGCCTGCAACACAGGGAGGTTTGGTCAGGATCTATTAAAACCTGTTTTCATCACATGCTTGACTTCCTTTAGCAGTGCACTGGGACTCCGTGGTTTTCTTTATTTGTTATTTTGCATTTATCAACCCTGGGTCCTTCATGCACATTCATTAAGGAGGTCTCACAACATGCCTGTGAAGTGGATTGCTACTTCTGCTCATTGCATTATATATAGAGGAAAACCAAGCTGAGCAAACAGCCTTGTGTGCCTCCAGGGGGGACACCAGGACATGGTGAGGAGTCCAGCCCTACAGAGGAGGCTTTTTGGAGAACATTCCCCTAGGTGCCACCTTCCTGACTGTGTTCAGGGTTCTAATGTGCCAGTGGGAACAAATTAAACCACTGTGTTTCTTATTGTTTCCCATCTACCTGTCTCTGCAGCTGTAAATCCTAGTGGGGTGTAGAGGAGCAGGTTTGGCTTGACCTGACATGGGGACCCCAGAGGGGGACTTCTGCCACCAGCCACCCCCTGGAAAGGACACAGGGCTGAGCCAGGATGCCCCTGTACCCACAGGCTGCAGGGCAGGCAGTGCCTGACTCAGACACAACCTGCCTGCTGGATTCTGCTGCTGCAGACACCTGCAGACCAGCTGCTTTCATCTGTGCACGGGGAGGGAAGCCCAGGGAATGGCAGGGGGGCTGCCAGGCTGATTGCTGAAAGCATCAGAGGTGGTTGCCTGTCTCTACAGGTGCATTGACACCTCCTGGGGTTTTGATATCCATGGGGAGCTGATGAAATGTCTTGGGATAATAAATGGCCCTCACAAGAGCCTTTACTCAAAAAATTGATTTACCAGTGTTGATTTAACATTCGTTGCTTTAGAGTGCCTGGGTATCACCAAAGACAGTGGTGTTTAGTTGGGCTAAAGAGCTGTTCAAACATAGTTGTGCCTGGAGTGCAGCAGCACGTGAGCAGCCAGCCTGGGGCAGGCAGTGTGTTCAGAGCAAACAGCCCCTTCTGCTCCATGCCTAGTCTGGGGCTCAACAGGGCCTTGGTAGTTCCTGATCCACTGCTTTTAAAACTGGGTTATGTGGGCTAATTCCCACCTGAGCCCTGGAAAGTTTAGTTTGTATTGGCAGATCGTGTCTCCAAAGGGTAAACTGTGTGCCCTGCCTGCTGTAATAAAACAGGCCTGTCTGCATGCACGTAACCCCCCCAGCTTCTTCAGGCCCTTTCAGCTCTTTGGATGATGCTGGCTGACTGCCAGACCTCCACTGCCCAGCCAGCACGTGGCTAAACCCACAGGAGAGGCTGGAGTGAGCACCTCATGGTGTTGATAAAGCCAGTCCTGCTGAAACTCCCAAAATTTTATCTTTATCCAAAACATCACTGAGCTGGGCCAAAAATACCATTAGCTGTTTCCATCCTTATCCCTAATGTTTGCACAATGGAAAAAGCGACACACAATGTTAAAAAAGGTTGGTTGTTTTTTTTTTTCAGATGTAAGAAAATAATTTCTCTGGAAAAAACTCATTCTTGTTGTCATATCCATCTTCTGTTTTGAGGACCTGATCCTGCAGAGCTCCTGGCTCAGCCTCCGACTGTCAAGAATCACATAATGAAATGGAAAAATAAAAAACCCAACCAATTTTTCCTTAACCCTAAAGCCATTGATAATATACAGTTGGACATTCCCTTTGGAAAGAGATGGTCCTGGAAAGGCACCAGATATGAGCTTGGGAGTTGCAGTGCTGGCCTGGAAGTGTTACTCTGTTCAAGTCAGTCTGTGTGTGTGGAAGTGAGTGCTGTGTCCTGTCAAAGAGGATGCAGGACAGAGTTTATAATATGAATCCCAGACCATGTGACTTAACACTATTTGTTAGTAATCTCCTTTGTTCCTTCACACAGAGGTGTGGAGAATTCCAGCTGAATACACTTTATGGCACTATCCACCTTGGACAAACAATATACAGTGTAGTGTTCCTGTAAACTCCTTAGCCAAATAATCACTGGGATTCTTGTCAGTGGTCTGAAGAGGGGGGAAAGGTTGTTCATGGAGAGGATTAGGAGCCACTGACCTCCATGCAAATATTGCTTTCTCGTACTTCCTTTGTCCTGTCCTCTTTTACATCAATAAGACTGTTTTAGATGGGCAGGAAAGGAGTTCTTTGGGAATGGAGGTGCTGCATTTTGGCTTGTGGGTATTTTTTTCCTTGTTTGTTTGGTTTTTTTTTTTAAAGTGTATGTAATTTCACAATTAGCCTACAGCAAAAATTAGCCCTTCATGTAGATTCATACACACAAAAAACCAGACTTTTCCTGGGACTGTAGTAAACATTTTTAAAACAGACGTAGCCTGAGGTGACGCTATTCTTGTGCTTGTGTTTTAAAAGGAAAGGATAAAAAAATTGTGAAATGGATCATTCCTGAGTGGATTAAAATTGTAAATGCCTGTTAAAAATGCAATCTCCAATCATATGGGCAGGTGCTGCATCCTACTATATAATAATGTCTTTACCTGGAAAAAGGAAGGGCAATTTAATTGACAGACATTTTCAAATCCACACTAACTTACCTTACAATGAGTTAGTCAGAGTTTGATGCTGTAGCCCTTATTCTTGGCAGCAATCTTTGCTCACCAGAGCAGTCTACTGGTTTCACCTTTTACCAGCACTAAACAGGGGGGAAAATAAAGAATATCCATGGATAAGTTTTTATCTTTGTTAAGATGACACATTCTCTTCAACCATTCAAAAAATATCATCCTCTCTTATCACCCTCTCAAGGTCTTCAAGTACCTACATGGGGAAGAGGTTTCTGATGGAAGAAGAGTCTTTAATCTAGCAGAAAAAGGCATAATGAGATCCAGTGATTGAAAGCTGAAGTTAGACAAATTCAAACTATCTTATCTAGGAACTTGGTAGATTCCCCATCACTTTTGAAGTCTTTAAGAAGATATCCAGTCTTGATGTAAAAGATATGCTCTAGATCAAACAGAAGTTATGGGTTTGATGCGAAAATTATTGGGTGAGGTTCTGCAGTCTGTGTTATGCAGGAGGTCAGGCAAGGGAATCATAATAGTCCCTTCTGGCTTTAAAATCTGTGAAGCCCAAACACGACTTCAATAAGGAAAAAGCAAGCCACCCTGACGACCTCTTCTGCCCACAGAACTTTAATTTTGGAAACAGAAGCTGGTTAAAGCAGTTCATCAGCCTTACCTGGACTCTGCTTAGCAGACTATTCGTAACACCTCGGGATCTTTCAAAGAAAGAAATTTAAAAACAGTCTAGTTTCTCTTTATTAAAAGAAGTTGGAAAGCCCTGACTGGTTTCTCAACAGCACACAGCTATTTCTTTTCAAACTATAACAAATTTATTTTAAATTTTCATAGCAAGTATTTTATGTGGTTTGTCATAATTGTCAACATTTATTTATTTGATACTCCTTATAACATATTCCTGCAAATTAAAAGGAATTTAACTAATTAGGTAAGAATCCTACATTTAATAGTATTTATATAGCTGTTGAATAGGGAATAAATAATGTCCTATAATCACAATAATCACAATTGCTTTTCTACTCTGTAGCTAAGTTACAAAATAACTTTCAATTTGAGTCCAAACAATACCATCTTTCACAGTTTTATCTTGAGTCCTGATAACTTTCCTTAAATTGCCAGCTCCAGGAGTCATATGAATACACGAGAATATTGTAATTTCTTTTCAAAAAACCAAATTCTTTCACAGTGGTTGCCAGTAAAGTTTGAAAACGTGATACTCACTCCTCAAAATACTTAAGCAAACAGCTAAGTAAATAAGCACCACCATTTCCTTTTTCATCTTATAATATTAAGGCAAATTGCCTGATTCTGTGATTTAAACATTTGAGGTTGGCAGTTCCCAGGGGTATGGAGACTTGAATTCTCCCTTGAGGAAGGAAAATCTGGCTGGGCCAGAAAGGGCCATGTCAGTTTAACTGACTAGGCATAAAAATACATATTTTTCATAAATAAACAACATTCAATCCAAACCAGAAACCTGAATACAAGATGAAACCTTGGAGAATCTGATGTCTTGGTCCAGACCAGGGACTTGGTGTGGCTCCTCTGACTTTTCCCTCTGGTTTGGTTTGGAGAGCAGCCACTCAATTGGCCCTTGGAGCCGTGATGACAATTTGGGCAAGGATGCAGCAACACACACCACAACTCTGCCCCATCTGGCAGCATCAGCCAGATGTCATTGTGGTCTAAAAGAAGCTAAAACCAGTTTTCTGAGACACAAAGTGTTTTATTGGCGTGGGGCTGCTGCCATTCCTCATGCAGCTTTTTGGCAGGGGGTCAGTCACCCTCCCTGCTCCTGTGGGTGTCCAGGTGTGTGTGGGGCAGTGCAGGGTGTGCCCACAAAGTCCTGGGGGTCATCACTGGATGGGAAGGGGTCTGTGGGAAACAGGAGAGGCTGTAGATTGCAGGAGAGGGTGGTAGTGGGCCTGTCCCCACACTGGGGCTTCAGACACTATCACAAGGTTTAGACTATCAAACCTTTGTTTGAAGGGTAACAGTGTGAATCAGCAGCAAGGTGGACAGAAACTCAGGGTTTAAACTCCTTCAATGGCCATGTGAACCTGCTCACACTGGCAGCAGCAGGGCCTCCAAACGGGCTGTGGTGCAGAAGGCATATGAAAAATGGCAATAAATGTAAAAGCCTCTTTAAAATCTCCAATCCTTGAAGAGGCATGGACACCCCGCCAGCTCTCCAGCTCTTTTCTATTGTCATCTCACTCCAAACTGTCACAAGATGTCAGTGTTTTCAGATGCTCCTGCTATGGCTCAGCAAACAGCCTCTCCACACTGCCTGGCTGACTTTCAGTGACATAAAATTCATCCATAAAATTGAGCCATAAGGTCCTCAGCAGAGTGGTGATACGACAAAGAAGCTTGGTGTAGGGTCCACATGGGGCTCTGACAATGGGATCAAGGTGCAGTTGCAGTTTACCCTTGTCCCTAGGGTAGCTGAAAGGCACCTGGGTGCCCAGCCTGAGGTGGTGATGCTTATGAGGATCACTGAGTTTAATACAGCCATGGTTTTGAACCGGATTTTTTTTTCCCTTGAAAAATTCTTTTAGAGTGTTCTGGAATGTGAAGTTTGTTTCAGCTGGTAAATTCCTTAATCCCAGGTTTCCCTGCACAATACACCAGTCACAATGTCCTCTGGTGGGTGGTTCAAAATCCTGTCTATTGGCATTTTTCAAGTTCCTTTTGCATCCAAAGACCTTAATCCAGATCCTTCTCTTCACCCACATATACATAGAAGGATTTTCAGGGACCCAAAGTCATCCAGTCTTCCCAGAAAATACAGCATATGCAATTTCTCATCCCCTGCTGACCCTGTTACTCTGAGGCAAGGGAGTTACAAAAAATGGTAGTTTGTGTTGAGAGACCTGGGCTTTATCCTCCCAGTGAGTTGTTATTTCCACTAAGGTTAATAATCCACTTAAAAGGAACACCTTAATACAAAAAGCATCAACTATTACAGAGCTATCTTCAATGTCCCTATAAAACAAACACATGGGTTATAAAATCAGTGTGGAACCCTGCTTTGGAAGCTTAAATTACCCTTTTAAAGAGTCACTCATTGCCATCATCTACATTAGAATATTCCACTAGGCGAGAGACAGACTCCAGCAGCTGGATAACACCAGTGTCCCCCTGTCACACCAGACATTCCTGGCAGTATTCAGTGATCTCTGCAATGGGGACAAATGGTGCTCTATAAGATTTTTTTCCCCATCTTCTTCATGGGAGCTTTGTCCTTTTCCAGACCCAGAGTTTATTTGGATTTTTTTGTTGTTGTTTGTTTGTTTTAAGATACCCTTGCAGAGACTGCCTTTGATAATTAGCATAATTTCAGATGGGGTTGTGTTACAGGGGATGGAAAGAACACCTGGTCCCATTGCATAGAAAACTCCTAGGAAATTGAATAGGTTACAGTAATGTTTGCAGCTCAAACAGATCCATCTGAGTCGAGCCTTTTGTGTTAATACCGAGGTGTTTATTTCAGAGAGATGCTCTAGGTAGGCTGTCTCTGTATGAGAGGCTGATTTATGCCGTGATTGTTTGCCACCAGCGGTCCTGCTGCCTCGCAAGCCACACCCTTTGCTGCCATCCCCAGGTTCGGGTTTGATTTCCCTCGAGAAAGAAGCTTGTGCTCACATTCCTATCCACCTGTGTTGCCTCAATACAGCATTCTGTGTTTCCTGCTTTTTTTACCCTCCCCTCGCCACCCCTGCGAATTTGCTCTCATTGAGTGGCATGAAGAAAAATAAAAATAAAAAAAAGACCACCTCCGACTAAGAGGACTAAGACCTGGGGAGCCAGCGAAGAGGAGAGGCCGTTGCCTCTAAAGTTCAGAAATAAAAAAAAAATGACTTGTTCTTTTGAGCTTGCTGTTCCCTGATGTGACACTGTGATCAGTATCAAATGCTTGGTGGCAAGGATTTTTGTCAAGCTTTCCCAGCTAAAATAGATTTAACCTACCAGTTGCTCTTTGTGGGTTTAACAATGTGTGTGACAATAAAGGGCTGCTGCCGCTGCATTGTTAGCACATGAATAGTCCCGGTTCTCTGTATTTACTATTGTGCACTGCAGATTTCCAGGAAGGAGTGTTTGGCTCTGGCTATTGATACATGTCCTGTTTTGCAGAAGGAGCTGAATCAGCCCCTCAGTGATTAGTTGATGCGAAGGGGCAGTTAGGATTTAATTGAAATTAAGGAAAGCACCCGATTGCCTTTGAACTCCTCTCTGAGCTCCCCCTGCTCAGAGGTGGTGTGCCTGGGTTTCACACTTTGCTGTCACTGCCTTTGCACATGAGGAGTTCACCCTGAGGGCAGGAAACTTGCAAAATGCCAAAATCAAGGAAGAAATCTATTCCTTGATAGCAGTTTGTAGTTTGTTCTTGGCTAGGGCTGGCCAGTGGTGCTATGGACAAGAGGAAGAGGCAAGGAGAAAGAAACTGATAGGCTCTGTTCCTCCAGGAAAAGCACTGTCAGACAGGTCTGAATGAGAGGGAAGCTGCAGGAACCCCCGTGGATACTTCTGGTGACTCCTGTGCATGTTGTTATTTTTTTTTATTTTATGTTACATAGCCCCACGAGCACCCAGCTGGGCCTGGGCTGGCTGGAGAAGGATGGCAAAGTCAGGGGAGCTGGGTGGGATGAAGCAGGATGCTGGCAGCATCCCACTGTGTCCATCATGGGAGTCACAGGCTCCTGCACAACGGTGGAGGTGTGTTCCCACCACTGTGCCCTTCTTCTCTCTCCTGAAATACCCTCACAGCCTCCACAGGGCAAGGGAACTGCCCGTGAACCCTGGCCAGCCCCATGAATTCCCCCCTCAGGAGCAAATCTCAGCAATACCTTTTCTCCATCCAGCCCAAGGGAGCCACATCTGGCTCTCCTCTGGATGGCAAGAGCCAGATGCAGTCTCAGGTGACCCAGAGCCAACCCTGGGCAGGAAAGGAAAGTTGCACNAAAAAAAAAAAAGGAAAATCCCCAAAGGGTGAAACATCTTTCCACCCTGGAAGTGATCTTTGCCGGTGTTTCTCTTGGTTTCATTTCCGTAACAATCAGCCACTTATTATTAAATCAATGCTGCTGGGGAAATGGAGCTGAATTAAGGGAGATCAGAGGCAGGAACGGAAGCAACGTCTATATAAATATCTGCCTATATTATATAGAGTACTGTAGTTAATCAATCCTGAGAACAAAGAGCTTGGCTTGAACCAAGGAACAGCCCCAGCCAAGTGAAGGAGCCCTGCTGTGGTAAGCAAGCAAACAGTGCTATCGACAAGGAAAATGTTTATAAAGACTTCTCTCCCACTGAAGGAGTTGAAAAACAAGGGTTTTCAGCCCCTGGGGCAAGCACTGGTCCCCTGGCTCTTTGGGCAAGCACTCCTCTGAAGGTTAGCAAGCATAGGAGCCAGATGAGGGGACAGCAGCTTCTCTTAACTGAGGCAAAAATCTTATTGATTATACGCTCAATAAAAGGTCAAAGCTCCCTTTGAGGGTCACCACAGTTGCAGTAAAGCTCTTCCCAGCCCCAGCTCCTCTCCCTGTCTGTGGAGTATTTCGTGCCAGTCTCTCCAGGTGGACACCTGGGGTAAAAGTGAGCTGCAAATGAGCTAATCATCATTAATGTGTCGGTAGAACCTACCAGCCTGACATCCCTCCTAATGGCTGACAAATGTCAGGGTGACTTGTATGCTTTTTTTGTTAATTGAATTGGTTAATTAGGTCCCAGAGGCCTGGCTGCTAATTGTGAGCTGTGGTGGAATATGGGTTTAAAAAAAAAGTGCCACAACAATAAAAAAACAAAACCCCCCATAAAATCCGATGCAAGGAAGTTAAAACAAAAGGGAGAGATGGGGGGGTGGGGGGTGGGGGAAATAACACCCCCCACTCAGTCACTCATTCACTCACATGCACACACAAAACCTCCTTTGTGTTCTTTACAATCTGTACAGTTACCTTCGCTTAATTTCTGACCTGCCACATGCTACTGCCTTCTTGATGTGTTTTTAAAAGGAGGGTTAGAGAAATTCCAAATCTGCCTTTTTTGACGAGAGCATCTGCTCAGTCAGAAACACAGTCATTAATTTTCTGCCAATTAGCAAAAAGAAAAAGAGAGAGAGAGGGGAAAAAAAAAAAGAAGAGGGGAAAAAACCCCTCCAGATTTGCATCTTAATTTGTTACTTTGTAAAGATGTTGGTTTTTTTAAAAGTTAAATACTCCCTCCGGTTTGCCAGCCATAGAAAGTGAAGAGATGATAGCAACTTCCCACCAAGAAAAGGCAATTAATCATTATATTTTGCACTTCTGTAGCAGCTTTCATCCCCTGATCTCAAAGAGCTTTGTGAAATTATTGCATTAAGTCTCCAGCCAAGCCCCGGTGAGGGTGGCAGTGTACCAGCAAACTCCTTGGGGCCAAGGTGGTCTTAATCTGCGTCTGCTGAAATGTGCCAAGGACACTAATAAACTTTATAGCAAATAATTACTAGTCTACCTGTTTCAGTGAGGGTTAAGCAGAGGCTCACGGAGCACTTGGGGGCTTCCTGGAGCAAAACAGCCTTGAGCTGGAGGGAACATCTTGAACCACCTTCCTCCAGTCTCAGAATTCCCACTCCTCCTTTATTAGCAGCCTCAACTGGCAGCTACAGGCAGAGGGATCCCTGGCATTGTAGGCATTAAAAGTATTCGAGCCAGAGCTGTTCAGGAATTGGCTTCTCCTCTGTGCAGGATACCACACAGACCATGGAAACCGCATCCACTCTGTTCTGAAACAAAAAACTTGGGAATTCAACCATTTCCTTCCAAGTAAAAGTTGAAAAACTAATGCCCCATCACCTGAAACATCTTCTCATAAACAACACTACTCCGCACCATGTCTCAGCCTTGAAAACTTCTCTGTTCCTTTCCACCTTGCTAAAAGAGGATTTATTTTGTTTCAAAAATCAAAGCAGAATGAATGAAATTAGGGTATTGTTGTTCACGGAATTTGCTTTGTCTTTTAATCAGAGGCTTCCCTCCATAACCGATCTGTGCAATTTTAAAGCAACATGTCATAATCCATACTTTTCTCCAGAAAGGAAAGAAAGCTCTAATTATCATTGAATGATGATTTCTCCTACAATAAGCTTTCCCTGAGCTGGTACTGACTTGGGAAACTTATCTGTTTGCCTGTTTCTGTGCATATTTTGGACTTCTGGGTATTTTTCTTCCTTCACATACCAGAGGGATCCCACTGACTCAGAAAATGGGAACCCAGGTAGTTGACCCCTGGTGCTATTCCCTGCGCAGACTTGTAGCAGCAGCAGGAGTCAGTCTGCCTCAGTTTCCCCTTTCCCCCAGCTTGGATGGATGGTGCCCCCAGGTCCCTCCTTGCCCAGGCAGGCACATGCCCTTCCTCCCCTCTCTCTCCTCGCCCCAGACTCCCGCGGGCACCTCGGGGCTCTCAGGAGGGGCAATTTGTGGATGCTGGCAATGGACTCGCAGCCCTCAGGTGAAGATAAAACACGACGATTATCCTGCTCGCTTCCCCACCCCCCCTACCTGTCGGATAGCAAAGTTGCCTTACGAGTTAAAATAAATTGCCTCACGCTCCCCACTGGAAGCATTTTGACTTTGTCTTGAATCGCGTATTCCAGTAGTCATTATACTTCAGCTCCTTCTTCTTCTTCTTCTTAGCATATGACATACATAGCAGTTCAAAAGTTGCAGCGAGCTGCTGCCAGGTCACATTCAAAGGAAAGTATCTGGGAAGCTGGCAGCTAAAAGTATCTGATAAGTTGGCACTGTTACTGCTCAGCAGGAGGAGGGAGAAGTGAAGGAAGGAAGGGGAGGGGGAGCCAGGCATGGGGGAGCAGGGAAGGGGAGAGATTCAAAGGGCTTTTGTTTCTGGATCAGATTCTTCCAGACTCTGAAACTTTTGCAGAGATGTATGTGCCAGGGATTTTTTTTTCCCCCTTCTCTTCCTCCTCTCCATAGTTTAATGCATTAAAATAACCTATTAAAAGGCCTATATTTGCTTTCAAGCAGACTCTGAAAGGCGCTCAAGATGTCACTATTAAAACCGGCGCTGTGCTTTGCAGGCGAAGGTCTGTGGTGAGGAGAATAAAGCAGAATTGATTAGCTGCTCCGACTTTGCCAGCCTCACAAAGCCTGCGGTGTGCCACAAGTTGCTAGAGAACAGATCAGCAGCCCCTAACCAGCCTGCCTGTACACAAGGGTGCGTCACTTTGAAATCCAACCTGGTTCTGCAAAGCCTGGCATCCCCACAACGTCCCCACATTCCCCTCTTCCCCGTGTCCTATTTCCCCCCTTTTTGTGAATCATTTGGGAAGAGTCAAAATTAAACCATCGTGGCATTGCCTCTGAGCCCAGAGAACAAACTGGGAGGCTGTGGAGGGTGCTCCACCTGAGGAAGCCACAGGACCCCAGTGCAAACACCGCGGCTGTTGCCCCAAGAGTCTTGTTCCTGGCTACTTAACCGACAATGGATTCTAGAACAAACAGGCTGGGAAACGTTGGAAAATGCTGCAAATGGCCAAAAGCATAAAGCCCAGGCACAAAGGTAACGGGGGGATTGGAGCCCTTGTGTTCTGCATAAAAATGATCCACTCTGCACCTTTGAAATGAGAGGATGGTGTTCATGCCATGCCGTGCATCAATCCTGACAATCCACCCCTGAGTAGTCATTGTCATTATACCACGGGTCACATTTGTTACAACTCTATTAATGTGTATGAAGTTACTTCTAGTCTAACATTGGTCTAAGAATATCAGGCTTAATTAGATTCTCCTTGTAATTAAATGCAATTTATTCTTATGCTTTGTGTTGTGCTTCTGGCTTGCCCGTGCTATTGTCTGCTGATTATTAGAAATGCATTTATGAAAGGTGTAACAACTGTGTAAGAGCTGTGTTTTTAGCCAACATGCAATTAGCTTTGCTTGTACTATCCCCAGCACAGCAGGGCCTTGGCCCCTGAATGCAGCTGGTGTTGGGAGTACTGTGCAAATAAAGAGAAGGCACAGGCAAGCCTGATCTCATTTGCCTGGGTAGGTTAAGGTTGTATCAGATAAAATCAGTCTGAGGCTCTGTGTTCCATGCTTAGGCCTGTAACTCTTTCCAAGGAAAGCTTTCACTAGCCCTGACTAGTGACTAACTCAGCTCTGCTTTTTCAGAGGTTTGCACATGATTAACCTGGCCTCCTAAAACAGGCCAATGACTTTAACAGAGATGAGAGCAAAAAACTAAGCATGTGCAGGTCCTTTAAGGGTTCAGACTCTGTGCTATACAAACCTGTGCAACTCAGCAGGAAAACACCCTTTTCCCCTTTCACAATTATGCCAAGAGCTGCCCAAGGTACAAGCAGAAGAAAAGGTCCAAAGGAGATACAAGGATGCAGGATCAGGTCCACAATAACAGCTGCTCTGTCCATGCATCCCCTCACCAAGAATTCCCAGCCACTGGGTTTTCATTCTTTGTTTTCAGGAAAGCATTTGCTGAATGGTTCTTCCGTGCCTACTGAAGTCAATAGAGTAAGTTGAAAATAATCCAATACCTTCAGTAATTTCCATTTAAATCTATGGTAAACTAGGTGCAAAGATCAAGCCGGGTCTCCCTTGCTACTACTTAAAATAGTTTAATATAGGGGAAACACCTTTGCAGGTGAGCTGGCTCAGGGAAAGTGAGAGTCTGAAGCAGATTGTGGGAACAGTTATTTTCCCCACCACCACCTGTGTTCTCAAATAACCTGATTATTCTCATTAGCGCTGCATTCGGATGGCTGCAAATGAATAAAAGAAAACAGGGGCAGGAGCGGGTAGTAAATCCCCCATATATGAATATGATGAGGAGTTTAGGCAGCTCCCTCCCACTCCTGCTAAAAAAAGTTTTAATCTTGGCTGCTCCATGCATATTGACTGGCTGCATATTGACACGCCACCTGCTGAGGCTGCTTCAGCTATTGATAACCAATGCCATCACGCCTAAAGTTCAAACACCGACCGGCGGCTTTCATGTTTGTAAACAGTATTGATCTGCATAAATCAGCCTGCCATTAGACTGTGGATTAAACAAGGACGAGGACAGAACATTTGTGAGATTAAATCCGGAAACAGTTAATTAAAAGCTGAGCAATAAACCCAAGCTGTAAACAGCAGGCAATTAATTCAGGCATCTGTAGATGTACGTGCATGGTCCTTCGCCGCGTTCCTGGCTGTGCCCCACGCCGCTCCCCTGTCCCACCTGCCACCTGTCCCCAGCACCAGCTTTCTGCCTCCAAACCCATCACCAACACCCATGCTGCAGGGCTCCCTCACCAAACTGCTGCAGGAGTGGCTCTGAAAAGTAATCTTGGGATGTAGGGACATTGTTTTTGTGGGAAGGGGGAGAGGCAAGCTCTCTAGGCTTTCCTTGTGCATAGTGTGGTTGTGTCGCAGTAGAAGATCTCATGTAGCTGCCTTGTGAGCAGTGATGGTTCAGACCTGGGAGAGGAGCCAGGGATTCCTCTGCTCTAGACATCTTTTCTGGCACTGACCCCCACCATGTGGCCTCAGGGTCATCACTCCAGTTTCCCCAAATGCAAGGGAGAAGATGAGGCCTGGGCCTCTTCAATTCAGCCATGTTTTCCAGTGACAAACAACCCATTTAATGAAACAGAAAATTCTGGCATTTACATAAACATTCTTTTTTTTGTGAAAACAAAACAAAACAAAACAAAACAAAAAAAACCAAAACAAAACCACCATCCCAATGATCTCAAGAAAATAACCAGTAAAGTTTGAAGACTTTCATGTTTTCACTCTTCCCTATTGATTTTCATTCCCTTCTTTCCTTTCACTCTTTCTAATGAGAAAGAAAAAAAAAGGAGAGAATTAAGGCTGCTTAAAGGAGGAAGGAAAAGTTCATTTAACTAAAACCAAACAAGTAAATTTGGGTAAAAATAAATGCAAAGCTTATTTTTAATTCTCCCTTGAACAGTTTCCCACATTTTCTAACCAGATCTGTTAGTTACATGTCCTCAATCCACGCCCTATAGAATTACAGTTAAGTTGGCTTCATTACAGATGATTTAATGGTTATTTTATACTGCATGTGGAGAACTTGTAGGCTCTAAAAACAGTGTGACTGAGTCTATAACTGTGTGGGATTTATAGGGTCATACTCATCATAACATTCAAGAAGGATGTGCATTCCCCTACCAACTTCACTTTCAGAACTGGGAAATTAGGGCACAAAAATATTATGGAAAACCAGGAAACAAAGTCAGACCTCTCAAAACTTTGTCCAACACCATGACCAATGAGCTATCACTAGCAGCAAGCAGTGTGAACAGTCAGCATATCTGCACTAGCCCCAGGGGCTGTTCTGCTGGGCTTTTCCTGTCCTGATGCTTCCTACACAACCTCATGCTGATTTTATAGAGGGGAATTGTATCCTGTTATTTGTAGATGGGTAGATGAATGTTCCTTACAGGGGCTTGCCATACTCCTACATATGGTCCCAGTGGATTGTGACTGACAAGAGTGGATGACAGAAACACCTCACATCTCCAAAGCTGGATTTGTGATGGCACCAAAGCCAAGGCTTCATCCAACTCCAGGAACACTGTGAGCTCTGCTAGGTGAAACACCTGTGTCTTAGAACCCCTGTCTGTTTTCCAGGCATAATCTAAATCACAGTAAACTACTCCCAATAAGGTTTTCCATTTACATAATTTTCTCTCTCATGGGAAGGAAAAATACCTAATGAGCAGCCCTTGAAACCAAATGCCAGTTACTCATCTTTTTGCAATGGTGTTCTGAGATCTGTCCCTAGTCCTCTGCTCTGGACCATGGCAAGAAAACAGTAGAAAAAATGGTTTTTTGTTAGGGATTCCAGTTGCCTATCAAGTGTATATGCAAATAGCATGCAAAAGGAAGATTGCACAGAAGGTGGGTGAGAGCTCTGTCTTTGATACTCAGCATCAGGAATTCGTACCATCACATGAGTAGTTTTAAAATGGTGAACAGGCTTCAAGGGCATAGTGGTTATTATTTTTATAATAAATGTAAGATTTTGCCAGCCTGCGGAAATCACCCCACTTTAGTGAGAAATGCCTGTGCTAACAGCATCTCACCAGGTTTCATGAAAGGGACAAAAACCAAACCAACACAAAAACCAGGAAACACTCCCCCCCCCCAAAAAAAATAAAAACCAAACCATCAAAAACCCCAAACCAAACCAACAAAAACCTATCAAACAAACAAAAAAACCTATCAAAGCAATCAAACAAAAACCTATCAAAAACCCCTTTATTTTGAAGTTTAAAGCCACTAACTGCAAAAAGCCAGCTTACAGAATAATGCCAGGATGCTTCATTGGTATACTCAAAGACCTCTGAGGAGGAAGGAGAGAAATGTTGCTGTGGAAAGCACAGAGTGATTCTGGTGGGTTAACTGGCAATGACTTCAACATTTTAAACAGGGGTTTTGCTACTACTGCTAGTTTGTGTGATGCCAGAGCTGCTGCCCTAAGCTTCTGGATATCAGCATATATGTTCAGCATGGGCAGCAATAACTCCAGGGGACACTGTCACAAGGTACAACACTCTGGAGCAGTTATCAAAGCTAATGGCAAATAAAGAGTAAAAAACACATTTGACTTTTCTTACCATTTGAATTCAGTGTTTTTGACGTCCCCATTTTTAAGAAAGTATCTGGAGTCCTTGCAAATCCTTCCCCACAGTGGCTCAGGGAACCAGTGGTGGGATCAGGCTGGTCAATACAAAGGATGTGTTTGCTCTGCTCCCTGCTCCACAGAGATCAAAGCTCCCTTGGAAGAACCTGGCTGGAAGTCAGAGGCTCAGCCAGCAGTGACTCCTGAAGGGTGTGTCCAGGCCATGTGGGGCTGTGAGATATTTGTTTAAGGGACAGAAAGCCACGTGCTGGGAAATTAACTTTCACAAGTCAATGTGTTAGAAAACCTGGGACAAATTGCTGTTGTCAGCAGTGACCTGTTCCTCCTTACTGGCCCTGCCCAAGGCCTTCAGCTAAAGAAAGAAGACAGGTCAGGGCTGTTTGAGCCCTAATAAGCCTCAGCCAGCCACTGGCTTTGCTTTTGGCATCCCTGACACGAGCAGCACTTGGGAAATGCAAGTATAATGCTAAATCATGAGATCATTTTAAAATGATGTCTGAAAGTTCCCAAACCTGTGACAAGACCTGGCACTGCTCTGGATGGTCATAAGGACATTGTACTGGGCAGGAGGGGAAGGTGTAGGGGCTCAGCAAGGCACAGACCCTCCTCCCTCCTCATCCCCTCCCCAGGTGCTGTGACTACACAATAAGCAAGAGCCTTCTTTCTTTGACACGTCTCCACTTAGGGTTGCAGACCATGTACAATTCAGGATCAAGAGTAGCAGGGGGCAGCACAGCCTTTGGAGACCCTTCTACTTGGCCTCCCTCCAAGGTTTTATTACTATTTATTGCCTCATGATGTTATTACTGGTTTTTAATGATATTATTTTGGCACTATGGTTGCATGTCAGACATCTGTCCTGAACCAGAACCCGGCTGTATTAGATGCTGTACTACTCCATGGGAAAAATAAATGCAGCACTTTGTCCCCAAAGCTCACAGCCTAAATACAGTTCAGCATTACAGCCTTTTGCCTTCGTTCAGAGCCTTGCCTTTATCCTTCTGGATTCAGCTTGCAAAGTCAGGTGCAAGGACTGGGTTTTCTTACAAAAACTCAGGTATCACCAGTGATGACCAGGACTGATTTCACTGGTATTAAAAGCCTGCTGCCTGCAATGTGCAGTGGAGCTCAGCCACGTTCACCCACAGCAGAGCAGGACCTCTGAAATCAATAGGTGTTCCTACCTGAGTAGGGTCATTCTCAGGATAAGACAGTTCAGGGAAATTTCAGACACCAGGTATTGGAGGAGACAGCAGAGAATTAAGGATGTTGCTGCTCCCCAAAGGCCATGAGTAAATGAATTCCTCTCCAGCTGGACACTCTTATAAATGGCCTTCAGTCCTAAGAACCAGATCTGTTTAAATTACAATGCACGTGTCACAGTATGTAAGAACCTGCTCAAATCATATGGAAATAACTATTCCTGGAACACCCAGGTCTCCTGACATCACTTCCTTGAGAAATAGATCCAATTAATTCTGCTGAGAGACCAAAAAATGGATGGGGGGAAGGAGGAAAGGAAAAGAAAAGCCCTGTCAGTGGAAGGTCAGAAATGTCTGCAGGTGGAGACTCTCTTTCTTTTTCTTCTTTATTTTTTTTCCTTTTTTTTTTTTTTTTAATTTTTTTTTTTTTTTTTTTTTTGGTTTTTTTTTTTCTTTTTTCTTTTTTTGTTTTCAGAATTGTTTTAACTCTGCAGCATAGAGGAAGGAAGGATGGCCTGGTGGATAAAGGTAGAGGAACTGTTGACAGTTCAGAGTTGGCCCCTGTTCCACTCTGCTGCAGACATCCTGTGCAACCCTGAGCAAGTCATCACCTCCCAGTGCCCTTCCTCCTCTCTCCAAAATGGTTTAAAACCATGTTTACTTCTTCCTGGGAGGACATATGGCTTGGGGCTTCTTCCTCTCGAAGTTTGGAAGGGTCTTGCAGAGAGGGGAGGGAAAAAGCACCAGGATCCAAACTGCCAGCCATCAAAAGTTGGAGCTGCATAGTGCCCTGCAAGGGAAGCAGAGCTGAGGAGCTGAGCTCTTTCTTTCAACCCCATATCCTGATGTTCAGCCTGCTCTAGGGGTGCTTGTGGGCAGGGGCAATGCTACGTGACTTTGCTTTTGGTAGCTGTGTTCAGCAAGATAAAAGATGGATTAAGACAAAATATGTTCGGCAAAAAGCATTGGGGCACAAAACTTTCTGAGCAAGGCAGGATTCTGTGTACCTCTCCACAAAGTAAATACTACCATATGTGCATTAAAAGGCTCCTATTATTTACAGAGTGCTGACATGAAACCCCCTGAAAGAGTTAGTATTTTGTTAGGTAAACGTTTTTCCCTCTGAGCATTTTCCTCTTCTCCCTCTCCCCTCCCCCTCACCCAATAACTTACAGATGTTAGAACAATAAATTGAATGAATAGTTTCCCACACTGGAATGCCTGCATGCTGAAGAATGCAGAAATGATTTCTGGCCAGTTTCTGACACTGATCTACAACTACACTGCATATATTCTGTTGCTCTTGTATCAAGTCTTGAGCTGCTCCCTGCCAAGAATTAAGTGCTTGTTCCATAAACCTGGTGTAGATTATCACTTAGCTGTATAGATGTATCTAATAGAATTAAATAGTTTGGCTCCTGACCAGTAACAGATGTGCTACATATAATGCAATAATAATGAGACTGAAAGCACCGTGTTATGCCAAGGGAACATTGTGAGATATCTCACATTTCTTCTGTTGTCCAGTCGAAGCTCTGTGAAAAGTAAATTGAAAGTCCCATGTTTATATGAACAAAACAAGCTTTGGCTTTCCTTCTTTTTTCATTTTAATCTTACAATGGGTTTGTTATCCAGCCCATGCTGGATAACAAAGGTGAGCAAGGGGTCAGCTTTCGTTTCGACAGAGCAATGGATTTGCTTTACCATAGTTTTATTTTTCACTGAAGTTCTCTGTAACTTAAATGGTTATAATAAAATAATGTTGAACCAAGACATAACTATCTGCCTGGCACATATGAGCCCACAAAACACACTGGGGGCAGAATGGGCTGGGTAGGAGGAAGAGCTCAGCTGTACACGTAAGGTGACCTTTTATTTTCTAAAATAAAACATTAACAAGTCAGATCATAATCCTGGGATGAACTGCATGTCTCCTACAAAGCACCCGAGTTCCTTCAGATTTCTATTGCAGGGGAGGTTCTGAGTACTCCAGCAATGAGGCTCTTCCTGTCTTCTGCAGGGAAGGGAAGGAGGAAATGCCCTTGAGGCCAGGTGCCCCGTGGAGAGCCTGGCCAGCAGGCAGCAGAGGGGCCACGGCCACCTCCACCTGCCCACACCGCCACTGCCTCACTTCAGGTGACAGCAGAGGCTCAGCAGTGAGCAGGGCACTGGTGGCAGGGACGTGACCTGCCCACCAGCTGAAATGAACCTGCATTGTCCACCATGGCTTTTGATCAGCCTTGCAGATACCTGGTGGCAGGGCTGGGGGAAGAAACCGCCCCATCTGAAACCGCGACAGGGAGGGTGGAGGATACCTCTGGAAGGTGCAGAAAAGGTGCCAAAACAAGCCATTGCTGGATGCTGGCCATGGGGCTGTGTTGTTTCTGTTCTTCAAGTGTGGGCATGGTTAATGAGAAAGTTGTGAAGGGAAGCGAATTCCCCGAGTGCCTGACAGTTTCAGCCTTTCCTGACCCGTGTCGGTCTGGGTACAGACAGAGTGGAGCACAGAGACTGCACTGCACGGGCAGTCCAGGTTACAGATGAATATCAGGGCTCCAAGATGTTATTGTTAGATCTATCAGCTGTCTTTGATGCCCTGAGGTATTGTTGAGTTGCTTTTGATCCTCGGCAAGAATAGATGGGACTGTGCTCTGCTCACTTTTCCCTTAGCTTTCAGAGAGATCTCAGAAGGTAATTTTGGATAACTGCCCCAGTTTATTGACCTTCAGGGAACACTGCCTGATGTTTCATCAGTAATGTACACAAAAACAGTGGGGGTGATTAATGAATTGATACTTTTTTTGTAATTCTCTTGGACAGACAGAGCTATTATTAGCATTGGACAAGTGCCTCTGATTATATATATTCTGTGACCATCCATTCAAATGCAACATGGAAAGGCCAGGCTGTCATGGCAATATTCAGACAAAACCAGTCTCTCCAGCTTCAGTGGGGAGACCACATAGGAGAATGTTAGGAGGGCTGGTGCTGTAACAGAGAGAAGCTGGCCCCTTGGGAGAAGTTGAGTTGGCATTCTCTTATTGCTGTAGCCTGCATTCAAGCCCTGGAGATGATGATCCAGAAGAACAGATGTAACTGCTCCTTCTCCCTGCTTTCCCCCTTTGAAGGGAAACACTCTGGGTGACAGAAACATGACTGTGACCACTTTTTAAAGAAACAGTTACAGAAAATTCATGCAAAACTGGATCCCCAGAGTTATGACTGACAGCAACAGTGGGTCCAGGGCCATGAGACTCCACCACATGCCTGATTAAAGTGAAACCACCCTGCTTGATTTTTCAGGATCAAATGGCTGTAATGTATTGTACAGACCAAGAACCAACATTTTGTGATGAGAAATTCTGGACCAGGCATCAGACTCAATCTATGCTTACAGATAGTTCCAAGGGACAAGAAGCAGCAGCAGCAACAGCAGCAGCAACTGAATTTGGCAAACAAATTACTCACCCAGCTCCATTAAATGCAAAAAAAGGGGTAAAAAATAGCCATCTGGCAAGCAAGGAAAAGCTCAAGACAATTATCCTCCTTACTGTACACCATCCTTGCAATCATACTCAGGGAGAATGTGACAATTGATTAAAACTAATTGGAGGTTAAATTAAATGATAATTAGCATTAATCAATAGCAGTGTTGGCATGCCAGTGCATCCCTCCTTTAGGCAATTCATCTCCAATCCCCCCACACCAATAAGGCTGCTGACCTGTGAGCCCAGTGTGTGCTCCTGCCATCAGCGAAGATGCAAGTCCCAGCAGCACTGACCTGGAGGGATGGAGGGAAGGGCAGTGAAAGGCAGCCCTGGCAGGACCAGGGATGGGGCTGCACCTCTCCCTCAGCTCCTGGCAGCCAGGATCAAAGGCTGGGGTGCCCTCAGATGATGGAGGCTGGTAACGACAGCTCAGTGCCCGCCTGCCTTCACACAGCACACCACAAACAGCCCTGCCTTTAGCGTGGTATTATGTTTTTGTTAAGAAGGCTCGTTTCTCTTCCCCTCTCCATTTTTTTTTTTTTTTTTTTTTTGGTGGTGTATCATTGTGTGGCCCTTGCACAAGGAATTGCCATGGCAGTACAGCCCCCAGTAAGGCAGTTCTGCCTCCTGGAAAAGGGTTGGGTGAGCTGGGAGTTTGGGGAGCTTTCTCCAGGGGTGTCATGTGAAGACACAAGAGTCTTTTTGCTCTATTCTCAACATTAAGCCCTAATTTGTGGAGGTGTTTAAGGTGAGAGGAAGAGCCATTTTGTCACCTGCCCAGAACTGTGGTTCAGTTTGAATAAATGAAGTGCAGGCACCTTTTATGAGGACTTGAACAGTGTGTGCACACTCAGTGCCCTGCACACATCCATCAGCTCTCCAGAACCCAGCTGCCAACAGATGGTAGAGACTCCCAATCTGAGGCAGGAGGATTTTGGACCAGCCACACCTGTCCATTGAACTTCCACCTGCCTCCTATCCAAGAGCTGCCAGTTTCCACTCCAGTGTTGAAAACAAATTCTTCTCAGGAGGCTTTGAGCAAGGATTTGTCTAAACACTGTCAGGTTTCAATGCCAGATTAGACAGTTCTTGGGAAACCTTTTGGCCTCAGGTATCTCCAGTTCAGACCCTGGAAGCACAAGGTTGTGCCAAGTGGACACTTGCAGGAAAATGAAAGAGGAAAGTGTTTCAATGCTGCTCACACCTTACACAGCACTTTGGGGTGGGTGCAGGGAAAGGAAGCACAACTGCTTCCTCTGACTTTCCATGACTTGTCCCTGCCAGGAGCAGGTCTGGAGTGCAACAGCCCATGCAGAGTCCCCAGAGAATATTTCCATTATTAGTTACCTTTGCTTTCTCACATAAGCAATGAACAAAGAACATTCGTTTGAACTCAACTCCATCCCCAAAGCAAAGGAACCAGGAAAATGAAAGAAAAACTTACCTGCCTTTCGAGGTTTCATCAGCACAGCTCACAGAAGTGTAGTCTCCTATCCAGTGTAAGAAATTACAATATCAGCATTTTTATGCCAATGATAGGGATTTTTGTTGATATCATACTGCAGAACTTTTCTTTGGGATGTTTGCCAATCCACGTGCTGTAAGGTGGCAAAAAATCCTAATTTTAGCTGACACTTCTATGCTGTGAGAAATCCTGATGCCACTCAGTTAAGGGACATACTACCCTGCTGGTAAGACTGGCTCATTCCTGCTCTTTTAGTCCTTGCATATCTGCCAACTGCCCAACTTTCCAGTGGGTGACCACATGGTCCTGTCCTTGGGTAGTGACCCAAAGGCACTGCACACATGACTCTGCCATGGTTTTTGGGGCCATCTCTAGACCATTTGCCCCAGTTTGGGAACTATTGGGAATGGATGTGCTATGTTATCAGAAGAATGTTGTTGCCTGTAAAAGACCATCTTCCCTAGGTGGAATTGCCAGTGCAATGGCCCCTCATTTTAGCTTTTTGGTGCACTTAAATATGAAGACTTTTTTTTTTTTTAACTCTTGGCTGTAGCCCTTGCCCTCTCCCTGTGTCCTGCACACTGTTGCCCAGCCTTTCCCAAATTAAGACCATAAACTTTCATTTTCTGGTGTGCTGTGGAAGTCACCACATCTTGGAACGCATCTCTAGGCTGCACACCTTGGTAAACTCTTCCCAAGGCCTGAATGCTTGGAGGAACCAATTCTGCTCCAAAAGCAATCCTTGAGCCAGTAAGTCACCTGCTGAGAACAGACATACACACTCATCTTCAGTAAAGTCCTGTGTTACACACTCAGCTTCAGTAAAGTCCTGTGTTACACACTCAGCTTCAGTAAAGCCCTGTGTTACACACTCAGCTTCAGTAAAGTCCTGTGTTACACACTCAGCTTCAGTAAAGTCCTGTGTTACACACTCAGCTTCAGTAAAGCCCTGTGTTACACACTCAGCTTCAGTAAAGCCCTGTGTTACACACTCAGCTTCAGTAAAGCCCTGTGTTACACACTCAGCTTCAGTAAAGCCCTGTGTTACATACTCAGCTTCAGTAAAGTCCTGTGTTACACACTCAGCTTCAGTAAAGCCCTGTGTTACACACTCAGCTTCCAGTTCAGAGCTGTCCTGTGCCTGAGCTGCTCACAGCACACACACAGCAAGTGCAAATTTCTCTGCAAAAGGCTGTGCTCCACCTCCAGAGACACCAACCTCATCTTCCCTGCTCCATCAGCACGAGAAGGAAGGGGCTGTGTAAGTAACCAGATATTTAGATTGCTCCCAAGATAATGGGAAGGGGACAAAGAGAAACATCTCTCCAGCCTAGAGGAAAACATGGCTTTCTTTGCACTGACCACACACATCAAGAATCTTTGATCAGGGGAAAAGCAGGTGGTAAAAGACAGTATATAAAAAGCTTGGTCATGCCTAACACGTTCCTTTCCAGATCAATACATACTTGTGAAGATATGATCTTCCTGCTGTAATGCTGACAGGTTAATGACAGCATGAGTTATCCACTGTCTAAATGCCCACATCAGTACCTGAGTTAGATTAACCCCCAACAGACTTTACTGCCTGTGCATGCAGCTCCACGTCCTGTCATCACAACACCCTCACCTGTGACTTTTCCTGCCTTTTTCTTATTAAACCATCATGCTGCAGGCCTTCACCTTCCCCTGTCTGTGCAATCACAGGTGTTGAGGGTGGCCAGGGAATCCCTCCATCTCCTGGGCAGGTCTGTCTGCAGGATAACTGTCTCCAGCAGGGACCCCCGGGTGGGAAAGGCCCTCCTTGCAATGGGGAGGAATGGAAAAGTGGAGATACCTGCTCTGTCAGAGCATCTGAGAAATGGAATAAGAAGCAGAGATCTGTTCCTATAATCTCCTCAGCATGTGGCTCTTGTAAATTGGAATAGATCTTTTATTTTAAAAACTAAGACTCACATTTCTGTCTGTGCATTTTACTGGTTCAGGTTTCAAGTACAACCCAGTCCTTACCCCCACCACCCCCACCAGAAAAAAACAGCATGATGCAACATTGCAGCAGGTTGGAAGAGGAATGAGACCTGGCTGGGCAGCATCCCCAGGATCTGGCCCTGGCTTTGGCCCAAAATTTGCAAAGTGGATTACTGCAGCACATAGCTGGGGTCAGGATCCAGTAGCATTTGCAATGAGTGGTCTGCACTGTTGCTGGCTTGGGACTCAGGGGATTTAGGCTTTAATCCTGCTTCTGGGCTTGACCTCCTGGATAATGTGGGAGAGAAAGGCAGAAGGTGCAAAGATTTAACGAGGTAATTGAAATCTATTGGTTTAAATCTTATTAGAATAGCCCTGCCACACTCCCATCAGCTGCCAGAGGAAGGCCACTGTTAACTTCCAAATTGCCTCATGTGCTCCATTTATAAAGCAAGGGCAAGTGTAGAGAGTGCCTGGATGCTGGAGTTCTGGACCTGAGTGTGTGCATTGCACACTTACATCCCAAAAAATACAAAGGGGGAAAGTCGGGATGAGCAGGGTGCAAACATCTGCTTTGCCTGCCTGCTGTATTTGGGCTGGAAAGCTCTCACACTCTTGCCTGGGAATATTGGTAGTTCAACATGTAACTGAATTAACGGGGGGAGAAAACAAATCACATGTGACTGAGTCTTCTGACAGAAGCAGCTTTGATGTCCTTCTGGTCGGGCTGGCCTGCTTCTGAGCCCAGCCACCCCCCACCTGCACCCCACCCCACCCCCTCAATAAACTGTTTGTTTAGCCTTGCACAGATTATTCCTTTTCTTGGCACGCAGCTCTCAGCTCCAAAGAATTAACATTTGGATTGTGTTTGCTGGCTAGTAAAGTGCCAGCAATACAGCTGGGATTGGTTGCACAAACTATTTTGATGGGGGAAATCAATGACAAACTGAGAAGAGGAGGATCAAACAGCGAACCCTTTTGCAATCCTTGTTTGGAAACATCGTGTTGGTGATATTCAGAGTTTTTAAAAGTGGGATGGGTGGCAAATAAGGTGTGACAACCTTCTCCCAGGTCATCTTGCTGACTCCCCACATGCAACAAACTGACTCCAGCCCGGTCCTAAAATAGGTTAGTCACAGGATATTTCATTTTAAACCCAAGCTCATTAGTTGTTTGTGGGTTTTTTTCCTACAGAAGAGGAGGCTCTCTGAATGTTTATTGCTGTTTTGCTGGAATTTCTTTTTTTTGGTCAGAGAGGGATTTGAAAACGAAATACATTTCCTGTTGGAGGCCAGGGGCTGTGAGCTGCAAGGAGAAGCATAGCCTTTGGCTTGCTTCAGCAGTAAATAATCACTTGTGCTCCAAAAAGTCATTCACATTGGCAAGGGCTCCCAGCACCTGCAGATAGAAGTGCCCGGGGCAAGTCCAAGCACTTCATTTAGACTGTCCCTAATTACGATCAATCAGACCCCATTCCTTGTAGCCACGGGAAATTCTAGGCTTAACACACATGCGTTTTAAAATTAAAAAGGTGGAAAGATGTGCAGTTAAAGACACAGAAAAAGATATGGGAATGGAGGAGTGGTTTTCTATGTTTGTATGAGAAACTTTCTCTTTTTTACTTCAACTTTCCATGTGAATTGTAAGCACACAAAACCTTTATCTTATCAGTATTTTGAGCCTTGGAGAAGTCCAGCAGTTTTCCTTCATCCCCATACTACCTGCATTTTTTTTGTCACCTTGTTTTCCATAATACAGGCACAGAGAGGATATTTTATATCTTCATCTTCCTAACTTTCTCTGTTGAATTTTGATGCTGCCTGAGTTAGCCCTTTTGGCAAGTTCTCAGTAAAAGTGGTGTCAGAGCCCACCAGGCAGCATGTTTGACCCTAACTTTCTAGTGAAACACAGCAGGACCATTCTTTTCTGGGGAAAAAATAGTTAAAAACCAAATAGTTAAAAACCAACCAACAAAGCAAAACAAAATAAAAATAAAAAAAAAACCAAAAAAACCACAAAACAAAACACCAAAAGAAACCACAAACAAATCAAATAGCTGAAGTCCTTTATATCCTAAACCTACAGCAGTACAGTGACTGACTTCTCTTCAGGATGAGGACCTGACAGAAAATCTGTGAGATGTGTGTGTGGATTACTGCACGAGCAGGGTTGAGGGTCACATCTGGCTATGCTCAGGATACTCTCCCACTTCCTCGCATCCGAACGGAATTCAGTTTCACACAATGTATTTCCTAGCCCAGGTGTCACAAAACAACAAGTGCTGCCAGCAGTCACTTAGGGCTCTGCTACAGCTCCTTCTAATTTCCAGCCTGTTGCCAGAAGAGATAGTATTTTTTGAGGCAGCAGAGTGAATTGTTTGCATGAAAAGTCGTGGAGTTTTCACTGCTGCAAATCTGAAACTTCTTCCTCTCCTAACCACAGTGCTGCAGAGTGCAAAGTGGGTATGGACTGCTCTCTATCACAGATGGAGCTCTGACTAGCCCAGGACAGTTCAGTTCTGGCTGTGCCAGGGACACTTGGTGCATCCTGGTGCTATTTTTACCAGTACTAGGAACACTGAGTTCAGGCTTGCTCTGGCACCAGCCAGAGAGGCGCGGGCAACACCTCTGGGAATGTGACTCAAAGCACCTACCTCAGCACTGTGGTGTCCCTGAGTACCAAAATAACCATGGATGTAGGAACATCCCAGGCAGAAACGGGGAGCTGTGACTCACTGAGATCACAGTGTCAGGTTGACTTTGCTGTATAAAGGCAGTTCACAGCACAATAAAGCAGCATCTGCTCTTCCTCACTCCAGAGATGCTAAAGGTCTGTAGCCCTGGGACTCCAGCCTCACTTAATCTGCTGCTGGATTTTGTACTAATGCAAACCTGTCACTGCAAGTGCCCAGTTGTTCACTTCAGCAGGCCACTGCAGGCAATTAGTCTGGAGCAAAGCTCAGCCTCCATCTGAAATGCAATGAAAACACTGGAAAGGCAGCACTGGGTCCCACTTGGGCAGACTCCACAGGTTCTTCTTTAACCAAAGGCAGGTAAGTGGAGGCTGCCCCCACCCCTGCTGCTCCCTGGGCACCGGGGGCACTGCCCATCAAAGCAACACCTGGAGAACAGCGCTGTGTCAGCACCAGCTGCCAGGACAAGGCAAACTCTCCTCTGCTGCTCAACAATACAAAGGGCTTCTTTCCTCCTCCTCCACTAAGTAAACTGTTAAAGACCGTGACCCCTGGAAAACATAACAAGAGCAGAGGAATTTACAGTCGCATGTTACAGGTCAAGGCATCGAGCGTTTCACAACCTTGTGATTCCAGCTAAAAGCTCCCCACTCTGTCTGCTCTGTGCACAGGCAGCTCCCATCCCCACAGACACACACACACATGGATTCACAAGGTAAAAAGGGTAAACAAAGGCCAAGCTTTTGCTTTTCGACCTTCCTGCCATAAAAAAGTGGCAAAGACATGAACAGCAGGGCAACTTTTTCATAGAGACCTGAAAAGCACTGAGTGGGCATTTTCAACCATGAATGTACATGTCCCATCATATAGTGCCTGAGCACAGCTTACAGTGAGGTCAGTGTTAAGATTCAGTCTAAAACAGAACTGAAAGTGGACATTATGGCTTCATTTGAAACGTGATAGGGAATTTCTTGGGCTAGGAGAGCTGAGGAAAGCTGGAGCACCAGACAAAGGGGGAGCCTGGTACTAAGCAGAAATGCTCGGGGTGTGCTTGGGACCTTCCCCCTCATTTCCATTCAAACAGTACCAGGAGTAGATCTGGACCTCCCAGCTGAGCCACTCACTTTGGAGGGGATCCTGGGAGTCTCAAATCCTGGGACACAGCAGCCTTGCATTAGCAGAATGAACACAACACAAGGCAGGGTTCAGATGTGGGCTTTGATCTTCTTTTACAAATCCTAAAAGGGAGGTTTGAGTAAAGCAACCACTGTGAATAAATTAAAAGCTTTTTAATTGTTTGGGCAGGACTATTTCATTTTAATGCCCAATGAATATTTGGGATAAAGTACTTCTGTGCTAGGGAATGACCCCCATAAGAAAACACTATCAAGGGACTTCTTTACTGACCTAGGAAGATGAGGTATTTGCAGTACTGTGAGAGCAAAAAAGTGAATTCTAAATCTCCTCTTGAAGAAATGACCTTGTTGTTTTTCTACACAGTGACAAAAGGAAAAATATTTAATGTATCAATTAAAAATTTATATATATAAAGTAGGTGCTACTCACTGATCTTTTAGAGTTCTTCTAGAGTGCTGTTGTATGATCTTTTCAAACCATTACAGAAGACTTGTACTGAAATTTAATACTTAAGTCATGGTTATGTCTGGATTTCAGACTGAGAGCTGGACTCAGATACATCTAGGTGAGGAGGGATATATTTAAAATATATTTTTATTTATATTAGCTATAGGAGTGTACAGAGGACTAAACATAGGATTTGATGTATAGGCCCAAGGATGCACAAACCAGGATCAACAGATTATTAAAGCCAAATTAGTCAACTCCCTTTGCTCAGACCTCTCACAACAAACACATGCAGGCTGGCAGCAGGAGCCCACATTTTCATCCTTCTTACATCTGAAACTTCTCCATCCAACAATTACCAGTGATAACAATTCTAGCTGCAGCCAAACAAGAGGCAAAAAAGCAAAGAGGAAGCAGAGCCTGTTCTCACAGTCTGCAGCAACATCTGCCAAAGTCCTCACAAGATCCCCAGGGCAGAAAACACCCCCATGTTGTACCTGCTTCCCTGCAGGCACTTACACACTCACAAAGCTGGAAAGAAAGAGGCAGATTTAAAGAGAACTGATGCATCCCATTTTTTTTAACA
This sequence comes from Aegithalos caudatus, assembly GCA_013389925.1. Lineage (NCBI taxonomy): Eukaryota > Metazoa > Chordata > Aves > Passeriformes > Aegithalidae > Aegithalos > Aegithalos caudatus. The sequence goes on along the minus strand of WEIU01022690.1, from coordinate 311,151 downwards.
GCTCTGTCTGACTCCCTAATGCCTTGCAATATCTTTGGATACCTTCTACTTTGGAATCCCAGATTTCAGTGAGGAACCCACCACCTGAAAAATCACTAGAGCAAACTCAGCATTGAATCCCAGCTTTAAGACCCAACTCCCTCCTCAGTATTTGTTCAAGTTTGCCTCCAGATTGAGTTTTCCTCTAATTTCACCCACTCCTTGCCCCAAGCCTTTTAACATGAGATGTAACCCAAAACTCAACAGAAGAAGAGAGAGCCAGAAGCAAAATTCTAGATGGTGAGAGGTGTCATATTTGATTTTTCCAGCTAACAGGAAAGTGAAATATTTAATGCTCCCTTTTGGATCCTTTTCTCTGTTTCTCTGCCTTTATAAAACATTGCTGCATGGGGAAGAGGCCAAAAGAAGAAAATCAATTGTCTTTCTCAGTGTAGAGACCTTTTCAAAAATGGTGCCCTGTTCTGCAGGAGCCCGAATTTTTTTTTCAAATGCTTCTGGCAGAAGAGCACAGAAGCCTTCCAGGACTGCACTTTATCTGGTGAGATGCCTGTCTGTGGAGCTGGGGCAGGGAAGGCTGCTGTTAAAGTTTCTTCTTTTCTTTCCCTTTCTGTGACTTTTCGACAAGAAGACTAGCTAAGAGAGGAAAAAAAAAAAAAAAAAAAAGAGAGAGAGAAAAAAAAAATAGTGAAAATAGTGCTCTAAAACAAAAAGCAAGAGTGTGCTGTAATGCAACCATGGAGCTCCTGCTCTACATCTGGAGGTCTCCCTCTTCCAGGACACTTGGCACTGCAATGGGAAGTTCCTCTCTATAAGTCTTCAAAGAGTTTTGGTGCAACAGGGTTTCCTCCTCCCTACAGAAAAGAACTAACTAGTCTCTTCATTAAATAAGCAACTTTTTTTTTTTTTAAAAGTCCCAGAAGGGTGTTCTTGGCAATATATTACAAGCAAGGTCCGTTTCAGTCCCTTGGTCTCCCAGTGATAGTTCTGTCATAATAAATAAGAGATTTCTGGGTTTATGGTTAGGTATTTTCAAGGCAATGCAGGTGATTTGATTTTACTCTCAACACAATCCAGAGCAGTCTGCCACCAAAAGAGGACAATCTTGCCCTTGCTCCTGCTGCCTTCCTCAAGAATGCTCTGATGCTAGTAAATAAAAACTGATCCTCCATGAGCAATTACTGTTTTCTGATGGATCACAAGCTGCAGGACAGGGTTATATTTTCCCCCTGCAGTTGTGCAAATGGAGCTGCTGCAGGTGGGTGGCCCTGAGGCCGGGGCTGCCAGGGGACCTGTCCCCTGCTGTGGGATGACATGGCACAGAAGTGCACCTTGGACATCTACACTGCAGATTGTGTCTATGAGCACTGAGATTTGTAGCTTAAATTGCTGACATGGCTTTAAGCAACCTTTTGTCAGCCTTAGAGATTTTATTTGTTGGTGGTCTCCATTTATAGGGCAGGCTAGAAGTGGTGTGGGACTCAAATGTGGAGAGAAAAGAAGAGCAAGGGGAAGCTCTTCCAACTCCAAAAGATTCTCCTCTTTGGTTTAGGGTGAACAGAGGCCAATGTGAGTCTTTCTCTGGATTTCAGGGAGCTTTGGATCAAGCCCAAGGTGCCTCATTATCCCATGACAGAATAAAGACACATACTCATTTTTATGAGTGAAAACTATTCTTTCTCTCCAGTGAATGGCTGAGATCTGAACACAGCTGCTATTTTGCTCTGTGCACTGAATCACTTCTGATTCTTAAGTATTGAAACAGTGACATGCATTCCCCTGCCTAACATGGGACCTTTCTCCATTATTGTACCATGAGAAGAATATAGTAATTCATGCTGTCTTTATTTTTTAGCTTCATTATTGTTGGGACTCCTTTCACTTCAGGCTGAAAAAGCAGGCAACTGGGGCAGAGGGGAATGCTGATGTTATGTCAAAATATGAAATTTCTGAGAATGGGAGATCTCCAAAAGTACAGGAGTACTCAAACATCTCTTCAACAACTCTTAGGCAGGAAATGCACAAATGGATTTTTGTGAATTAACACAGAGATATGGAAAAAAAAATCCACTTTTTATTAATTCCTAGGTTGCGGTGGTTTTGCTCTAAGTATAAGCTTGGGTGTTTTCCTGGCAGAAGGAGCTGTGCAGAGGAGCCTTTATCCTCCTCCTCCTCACTCTGGCACATGCCAGGGATTTGACAGCATCTGCCTGATAATTCTTAATATCACACTTCAAGAAAGGAGTGTGGCAACTGTAAAGCATTTAGGAGAGATAAACAGGAGTGATCAGAGCCCTGGGGAACAGAAGATATGAGCAGAGACAGAAAGAATGAGGCTTTTTCCATCTAGAGAAGAGGAAGTTTACAGGAGACAGCCACAGAAATAAAAGGCTAAGGGGGCTCTTTGGAGGTCATTCAATCCATTCCTCTCCCCTGGAACAATCTCAGCAATATCTAAATCACTGCTGATAGACATTGCTTTGACCTGCTCATAGACATCTCCAGTGGTGCACAGTCTACAGGCTCCCAGGACAGCCTGGTTTACTTCTTCATGAGTGACACTACTGAAGTGTTTTCTTATCAGCTCATTCTGAAACATACTTTCTTCAGTTTAAGGCCTATCACCTTATCAGCTATTGTCAATTCCTAAACAAAATCAGACTTTCATTTCTGTTCACCACTCCCGTGTAAAAGGAAATAAGATTACATGATTTTTTTCTCGACAAACCCACACTGGCTGTTATTCTTCTTCTTTTCCCAGATGTGTCCAAGCAACTAAATTGCTTGATATTTGCTGGAGCTGAAAATATGGACAAACTGGTCTGTAATTCCCATGTTCCTCTGTTTTCCCTTCCTCTGTATGAAGATAGGTTTGCCCTTTTCCAGTTTTCTGGTATCTTACTTAGCTTTTTCTGGCTTCTCAAAGGTAACCACAGGTATCTAAGATCTTTTCAGTCCACTTTCAAAATATTCTAGGATAAAGATCATCAGGTTCAGCCAATTATAAAACATGAAGCTTATCTAATTTTCTCACTTCTTTCGTTATTCTGTGCTGAACTTCCATCCTTTTTCAATTCATTTTCCAATACTGTTAGCCTCCTGCTCTCAACTGATCTTTTAAATGAACACTGAGACAAAAAAAAGGCTTTAAACACTTCACCCCCTTGGTATCATCTGGCGATACCTTTCTCTTTTCATCTTATGATAAATGTATTTGTAGAACAATTTCTTGGTACTCACTCTTCATATATGTAAAAGAGCTCTGCAAAGAGAAAAGGAACATGCTATTCCTCACAGCCACCAAGGGCAGGACAAGAAATAATGATCTTCAAGAGAAGGCTAGACATTAGGAAAAGTATTTTACCTGTTAAAAGGGAAAAGACCAGGAATACATTGTCTTGGGAGCTTGCTAAATTTCATATCATAGGCAGTCTTAAAGCAGAGGTTACACAATTAATATTTAGCCTTTTCCAGTCTGTGAACTCCTAACATTGCACCTCACAGGGCTTCACATACAGCAGGTATAGCCCCGTGTTAATGGGATTTCTCATGTTCAGATTTGCCTGAGACACACCCCCACATGCAGCTCCTAGAAATGCTCTACAGAAAAGCAAGGATCTGTGGGTTTCACTTTAGGAATCCATGGATTGGATAAACTTTTGTCAGGGACAGGGTCAGGGATTCCTGCCCATATGCTTTTCTACAATTCAGTGATCCCAAAAATGCCAGGTACTATAGCAGCATCATTTGTGATGTCTCAGAAGTGAAACAAATGTTGCATTTTCATTGGTTCCCTTCTTGAACAGAAGCTCTGAAATTGACTTTACTTTAAAAAAAAAATTGATAATAATTGTTTTATCTGCCTTATAGACCAATTAATTGGTGACTATCAATGTCCAGCATATTACATCCACTTTATAGTGCTGCAGGTCACAGGATGATGCTGTAGCAGAGCAGAGACAGATTTTCTGAACTAGCTTCTCATTCTCCAATCTCCAGATAATTTTCTTTAAATCTCATCCTTTTGTATAACCAAACTGATGTTTGGATAATTTGCATATGTAAATCTGAACTAAAGAGAAACCCTCATGGCTGCTGCAGAGCCATGTTGCCTGTTAAATTTTGTAAATTGAAATGCTTTCCTCCCCAAGCTAAAATAAAAAGTGCCCTGGAGGGTAAATTTCTGAAAGGTTTGTGACTAACCTGATTAGTCACTCTAAATTGTGATAGATGGAAGGAAAAAGCAGTTGTCAAACAAGGAGGAAATTCCAATAGAAGAGTAAATTTAAGGATGACAGTGATGATAAATTCTTACAAGCCTTAGAAAAGATCAGCCTTTAGTGTAGCTCTCATAAGGACCATTGAGTGCTCACTATATAATGGGCTGCTGTTTGGGTAACTCTGGGAATGTGGTGGTGATTGGTTTTAAAAAGAAAAAGAACACCTCAAGTCCAGGTTAATCTGTATTTATTTTAAGGTATGTGTAACTAAATTTTTAAGAACTCCCCTGCCTTGCTGTTCCTTCAGATGAGCTTGAGATTGCTAGGCCAGGGGGATGTGCTGCAAGAATGGATGGTGTTCAGGGTTAAATAATTTCAGATTAAAGACAGGTATACATTTTTATCTGTCAGTATTGGGAAAACTCAGCAAAGTTTCTGCTTCATTTTTGTCACTAATAATTTCTAAATATAAGTCAGATGTTTTTAGTGGATGTGCTCTATTTGCAAGGGGAACTGGATCTGTGAAGAACAGAGAAGGTTGAACAGTGAACTCCTCTAGGTTGATTATTGCGTCCTGCTTTCTTCCTTGATGAAATAAATTTTAAAATTTCATCTTAAAACCAATCTAAAAAGACAACCACTTTTCTGTTCCACTCTGAACAAAATTTATCTTCTGGAACTACTTTAACAGGACATGGAAGAAAGGAAAATAAAATATATCCTTTCCTCTGTCAAGAAATGCAATTTCTTAGCTGGCTGAAAACTAGCAGAAAAACACCAATAAATTTTATTGACTTTTTTTCCTGCATTTCAAATTTCAAATATTGCTAAAACTTAACAATTCCAGCCATTTCTCAGATCAATATCACATAGTGAATATAAGGGTCTGATACTGCTAGCATTGATAGCAATCAATTAGTTTGGGACATTAACAGAAGAATTGCATGGAGAATTGATCTGTTCTGTTTTCCAATTAGTTTAGTTGCTTCAGCATTTAAATTCTTACCAGTGTATGCACATTAATATCACCCAGGAGCTTCAGTCATGGGACAGAACAGTGTTGTGCTAAGATTATACATTACAAAAAGGCAGCCCATGAGCCTTCCTGGCTGTCACTCCACTTGGCACCAACCCTTAATGGGTCTGGCTAGTTCCTGGCTGTGAATTACATGAAGTTTCAGCCAGAGAAAGTCTGAAGTTTCCTTCAGTCTTTCCCTCAACAGCTGAACTCTGTATCTCTAGTAATGTGGTCATTTCTAAGCACTGAGGTCAGAAGTAGTGACTTCTCCCATCCATGACAGTGAGTTTTATTTTGAGCAAGCCATGGTTTCTTTTTGGGGATGTGAATGAAGATTTCAAGCTGTAGAAGTGAAATTGTAACAAGATCATAAAAATGAACGATGCTGTTCCACAGCTTGAAGTTTGTGTTTCCCAGTACCTGAATTCCTCAACCACCTGCTGTTTCCTCAACTGTTTTTTTTCTCTGTTTTGGGAAAAAAAAACCCTCCATATTATACCATACTATCAAACTACTGTAATGTTGTCAACACACAAAAGTTGTGGGCACTTGTCATTATGGGCAAAATACTTCAAGCATCTCTTTTGAGATCAGGAACTCCACTACAGCCCAAGCACAGTGGTTCTCTATTATCTTCCTGACTTAGTCTGAAGCAGGAAGCAGATCAAATCTTACAAGAAAAGCCTGTTTTTCTGAGATTTCAAGAAAAAAAAAAAACAAACAAACCAAACACATTTTTAAGAGGGGTGTGTGTGTACTCAGTTCCACTTTCTGATATGCTCACCACAATTCCAAACATTGGCTGGATAAACTGACAACTCTAAAGGGTTCTTTCAGCTAAGCCTGGCTCTTGATTAGATAAGTGTTCTATTCCTGCTACTGCATGTACATTTTTGAACAGAGAATTAAAACAGCATGAGTTTCATTCCATTCAAGATTTGGCACAATCCCTCCAGAGCAGGAGATTAAATCAGGATTTCCCAGACTTCCGGCTAGATATATCCTTCTCTAATAAAAGCCTTTTTTTTATTTGTTTATTGCTTTAGCTCATTTCCATGAAGAAAATGTTGCTTTTGCCCAACCATAAATCTTTCAGGACTGTATTCTGAGGATCCTGTCTATACACTGATAGACGATGGGAAAGAATTTTCTCACGTTTTCTGTGGCAACATTAAATACAAACTATAAACCAGGATCCTTGGGATTTCCTCTGTCTTTCAAGGACTTTCTGTATGTGTCCTTTCCCAAGAACCCACTGAAGCAAAAAAAATTAGCAAGGAAAGAAATGAAAGCCAATGTCATCTTGGTTTATATGAGAATGGCCATATCAGATACAGGGGTGGCCATGCTGGGTAAAACCTCATTGCAGAAGTTATCTGTAGAGATCTGTACAGACATGCTACTCTACACTAAAGGAATTGTCAGTGAATTTTCACTCCCCTGATTCAAATACCTATACAGCAGCAAAAGACCTGGATTTTGGCTGAATTTCTGTTGTTTCCACTAATCCACAAATGACTTTGTCCATCTTTGTGAGCAGAGCGGTGGTGGTGGTTGCACATTGCAGCACACACTCTGAGGTGTGATAATATAAATTATTCATCTAGCTAGATGTCCCATAACTCCAAGGGCATGACAAATTTTGTCATGTAGTAACGTAAAGTCATGTGGAATTTCATTACTGATGAATGCAGTGCCAGACTCAGTGGGAGGCTTCATTTCTGGTTTCTGAATTAACTGTGACCACTCTGGAAGATGACCTGGGCATCTCTGCACAAAGTTAAGTGGAAACTTGTGTTCCTTGTACAGCAGAGAGAAGAAAATACATTCTTTACAAATACAAGCCATGAATTCTTAACATGTAAACATATGACAAAATTGTCAGCAGGACATTTCAGGTGTTTCAGGCCTCCTGGAACAGCAACCATATTTTTTTGATCACAGAAAACCCCTCTAAATTTTCATGCATCTTTTCTAAACTATGAAACATCCTCCTCCCACAAGAGTAGAGCATGGATTGAACATGATGGCAGATAAAATAGCAGCAATCATGTCTTTGGTAAATTCCCAAGATACCCTGATCACCTGTCAAACTCAGAATTTTGCTTTTGCTGAACTTGGTTCCAACATGTTTGCAAGCCATTTTCTGGAATCTTGGACATGGAGAGGGAGGATTGCTGCATGTGCTGACCACAGCAGTTCCCTTAGTCAGACCTAAGACCTCTGGATAGATCTTTGACAAAAAATTCATCTTCCTCACTGAGTGTGCAGAAGAGATGATACATCCTTGGACAGCACTTAGTTACAACAACTTGTCACAAGAGCTAATATTGCCTTTAGCAGTGCATGCATTAAAAGTATGGTAGCTGATATGCTAAGTGATTTTTAATAGACCTTGTTAAACATGTTAGCTTCAGAGACCTCAAGCTATCTATCACTAGAGCAAGTAATTTAATTTTTTTTTTTTTTGTCTTTCTGGGGCTTAGCAAAGTGAACTAATTTTTCCCTATAGATTTTCCCTACACATTTATTTTCAAAAATACCAGGCCTTCTGAGAGGATGTCCTCTCCACAACCCTCCTCTGCACGGCAGTGGGAACTCCCAAACACATTGCCTGCAATTGTAACTGGAGCCATGAGGGGAGATGGAGCAGTGGATGGAGGGTGCCAACTCAATTAGGGAAATTAAACCAAGGAAAGGACAAGAACAGTTCAGAGAGGTAGGAGTTTGCCAGCAGCTGGAACAATTGAAAGCCTGAGGAACATGCAGTCTGATTTCCATCTTGTGGATGAATGCCACCTTCTCCTTTCCCACTCATGCCTTGGTTTAAAGACTCCTTTAATGTTTATTAAGAGCACACCACTCTACCAAGGCTGCAGCTCACCCCTATATGAATCAGCACTGATTGGGAATATGCCTGTCCTCCCCACTTCCAAAGCTGGCAGTGTTGCTGGAAGCATGGTGGGGTGAGTGGAACTGTATTTACAGCTAAACTCAGCACTGAATTCCAAGTTCTGAAACAATGGAAGAGAGGAGGAGATATCCAAGAAATTCAGGATACTTCCTCTCAAAGGACAGCTGCACTGGTGGTGTCTAGGGCAAATCAACTCCTAAGGTACAGGATTTCTGGCTTTTCTAGCAATAAGCCAAAGCAAAGGGTTTAGAAACAGAAGTGGGAACTGACTTTAAACAAACCAAATAGCCTGGATCCCAGTACAAAGGGTTGGGAAAGAGGGTTTACTTCTGGTCCCTGGAACTGACAAAATACCCTGAAACTACATAAAGAAATGAGAGGAAAAGACACAGTTTCCCTGCTACTGCTGACACACAATTAATGTAAAATAAGGAGCCTGTTTGGTGTTGGTTTGTAGTGATCCATCCGCACCGACACAATGAGGGCTAATGAACTAAATCTGAGAGCATCAGCGTAAGATTTTGACAAATGCGTTGTTTGCCTATTGAGAGGGTAGAAAATGATTATAAATGACAAGCTGGGCTTGTTTTCAGGCATGGACACTCCAGGAGCAGTGGCACCATGGCCTCAGTTGGCTGTTCTCTGTGTAAATGATTTCACACTTCTGCTACTGAATCAATTGTGTGTTTCTCCATTTAAGAATTGCCGAAATAAAATATCTCCTGCTCCACAGTCAAGGCATGTTCTTGGCTCCCAGGGAGGAAGAAGGGTTTAAACATATCTGGATTTTTTTATTTTAAAGTGAAGTGTTGGTCACAATGTAGTGCACTCTCACTGCTCAAGATTTATGGGGATATTATTGAAAATTTTAAGCAATTATTAACAAACATGGTGGAAACACAGACTATCATACTATAAAGTTGAATAAAATGTCATTTTTTATGCCTTTCTTTTTTTTCTGGAAGTAAAAGAGAAGATGTATATTTAAATATTTTAGCTATGAAAAGTCCAGACACCAAACTAAGGCAAAGGTTCTGGTAAAAACTACAGATCATATAATAGTCAAATGTAATTTAAATTCTGAAATCTCTTATTCCAGCATTTCTCTCAAAGAAGATAATGACCTACATAGACATCTCACAACCCAACTTTGCTTCTTGTTTCTCTGGTCTGCCAGTTCTTGGGCAGAAACTCTGTAACAGTTAAAATTCCCCAATGAAGTAGAAAATATAATAGAAAGAGCAGGAATGAGAAGAGTTTGGGCTGATTTACTGCTCCCCATTGCTCAGTTCTGCACACATCTGTGCCATTATAAACATAATGAATAATAAATCCAAGCTCATTTTTAGGGCTGCATCCATTGCAAGTATAAATACACAAAGGCAAAGGATTTCTCCTCGGAAAGTCAGCGAGAGGGAGTTTTATGTAATTCTTATGAGACTTAATGAAACCCTGAAGATGAAACAATTTCCATTTTGCCTTCATGGGAGCAGACTTAAGTGAAACGTTACCTTTCATTCCTCTTTACAGAAGGAGGTTCAGAGCAGCAGCAGGTGGGCAGGTTTAAATCAGCAAAGTGCAAACCTTGCAAAGACTGGTGTCTGGGCTCAGTGCAGGGAAGTTTGGATGCTCTGAACTGCCTATCATGAAGCAAGGAGGTGTCCTACATGATTGTCCAACCTCCAGACTCCCAGGGGCCAGATTCCAGGGTGGGCACTCCTCTGGGTTGTGTTGACTCAGCAAAGCCAACCCTCAGCTCTAACCCCAGGCATGGTGTTGTTGCATGTGTGCTCTCAAATCACTCTGCTCAATAAGCATTATTCTTCATGCAAGGAAGCAGAGCAAAGACCCAAGAAGTAGAGATCCTGCATCCTGACCTCTGTTTAATTCTTCTGCCATGGATTTCCCATCACTGGCAACTCTTGCCATCTACTTATCAAGGAGACTTGTCACTGCAGCTACTCTTCCCTAATTTCTCACCAGGGAACACATTTCTAAAACTTCTGTACCTGTTTGCTCAGGGTTAGGTTAAACAGAAACAGGCAGGGCTTTACTGTCTGTAGTATAGGGGGAGGAGGGGCTTTGGAAGTCTTTGGAAGTGATGTTGAAGGGATCCAGTGCTAGCTCCCACATGCTCATGCACACTTGGAGAAATGTCTCTAAAAATATCTTCCTACCTGGTCATGCACTCTGCAAGCCACAGATGAAGCAGGCCTGGAGAAAAGATGTGCTGATCCTTCCTCCAGCAGTCCTGCTAAATCAGGATGCTGAGTTGCCTAAGGAACATCCTTCTTCACACTTGTGACTTGGCACTCAGTGCTTCTGGCAAGCCCAGGTATTTCCTTGAACCAGCACACAGTAACACCCAATGTGCAAACTAAAAAATACTGGCATTACTTAGCTTTAGGCAGTGCAAATCCAAAGTTAATAATATGTTATTTGTGGAAGAATTAGGAGAATAACCTACTAAAACAGTTTTCCAGGACATTTGCACATTCCAGGAATCCAGTGAGGTTGAAATGAGTTTTCCTTCTCCCTGCAGCGTGTTCTCGGAGCACTGGTGTCACCCAGAAGATCAGAGGTGGAAACCTCTTGGCTTGACCCTCAGGCATAATCCTACAGTCCCCAGGCCAAATTCTACCCTGACAAAGATAAAATGGAGGAAGGAATTTTTTGCTACAAACTTCAGTCTGTTTCCGACCGTTGTCTATTGTCTCAGGTTCTGACACAGAGTCCATTTTCTTACCCCCTCTTTCAGCCATGCAAATCAGGCAAAGCGGAGCACACAAAGGGACCTCAGCATCCTTTCAGGCCAGCGGTTCTGAGCCCCCTTGAGAAATCCATAAAGGCCCTCCCTGGAGTATTTAGCAGATAATGCTCCCTCTTTCCGCCTGCGGTGTTTTGAAAAATGTAGCCCATAAAATGTGTCTGACATTGTACACAAGCCCAGCTTCCCTGTGAGCGCCGTGGCCTCCTCGGGACCAACACGGTTCCCATTGTTAGCCCTGACTTGCTGAATGCAGCGAGGCCAGGGGAGATTTCTATGCCTTGCACAGCGACAGCACATGACTTGGAAGGGAACTTCTCAAGGAAAGTATATTTGATCAGTCATAAAAACCCTTCCGGAGATGCATGCTGAACTCTGTGTGTGTGTATTATAGCCGGCGCTGTTAACAACACCTATTGCTAAGCTTGCATGGGATTTTCCCACACAAGACCAGGGTTGGTTGCTTATAATCTACTTGGTCAGGCTTTAACAGCTTGGACTGAGTATTTTTTCCGTGCAGAATAGTTGCTTCAGGAAGAATATATATTGGAAATTTCTGCCAAGACAGATTGGTCTGTTTTCAGAGTGAGTTTACAGGAAAATACATTATTTTTGCCCCTGTTAAATCTTACAAAGATTTTATTGAAGAAATCTCTTTTTTTACCTCATTGCTTTGGTATTTGAGGGGAAGGTTTCTGTTCTGGAGATATTGTTGTTAACCCTCCCGTCCTCCCTGTTATACTTGGGTCAAACTGGGAGCTTACTAAAAAAGAGCAATCTCTTCAGACATGCTAGAGATAGGCAGAGGGTATCTCAGCGGTTGGACAAGATTTTAACTACAAGTATGTCGGCTGAGGTGTTCTTGGACATTAAAACAGAGAGTTGGGAAGCACAAAGTTCATCTTTCTGCTGCCCAGGCAAGGACAGTGTCCAAAGAAGAGCTAGAGAGGTGTTTTGGGGAGAAACTACAGCTTTCATTCAAAGAAATCCTCCTCTGAGATGGAGTATATCCACCCCCAGACACAACACCTCCCCTCGCCCATCCCCAATTCTCAAACAGAACACGCAGGAGAGTAAGACCAGCCCAGGAGATTCCTTTCCCCTCCCATCCAGCACTTTGCCTCCCCCATATCTCAAGCCCATAACCTTTATCAGCAACAGAACGAATTGCATGAGGCAGTGCAGGGGGTGGCAGGAACATCTGGGCCACATACTGCACATGCCACTGCAAGTTAACCCCTCACACGCTGTGGGATGCTGTGCACGCCAGGGACACAGCTGCGCCTCACACGCACGGCTCCAGAGGGCAGGACCCACCTCAGGGTGGAAAGAAGAACAGGAAAGAGAGAGAAAATGAAGAAGAACATGGGGATGGGAGATGGGAGGTGGGAGGAAGGCAAGGCAAGGAGTGATGGATCTTTTTGGCTAAGGGGTGGTGCATCACAGCCAAGAAATGCAACCAATCCCTGGGAGAAGCACCCCTTGCACACCCTGCATGTAGTGCACCAGCAATGCTCTGCATGAGTCAGATTTGGTTTAAATGGAGACAAAAGGGGCAAAATGCAGTGGAAAATGGGAAGGAGGGAAGGGAAGGTGCAAAAGGAAAGAGACTCTCAGAGCACTGAGTTTTTGCAGGCTCTCCTCGACCCAGATAATCAGCAGAGCTCAAGCTGACAGCAGGGGATTTAAACACTTATAGGGGGAGCTCAGCTGGGTGTCTCAAGGGAAAAAGGGTTGGGAAATGCAGTTCTGTAGAAAAGACAGAGAGAGAGAAAAGAGCTGTTATGCAGTGAGAAAGACATCTGCAGCATAGCTGTTCATTTTGGTTACTCTCTGCTCTGAGCTGGCGATGGGAATGCATGAGAAAATACCTTCAGCATCCTGATTCTTTTGAGAAGAGACAAAGGAAAGGGCCCAGGCAGAAAGCCAAGTCTAAGAGGCATCAGCAGCCCAAGTCCTGGGCTGATCTTATGTACGAGAGATGCCACCTTGGAGGAAGGGACATCCCAAGTTCTGCAAACTGATTAAAGATGCTTCCCACAGGCCAATGTCCCTGCTTTAACCTTCCATACTCATATGGGCCAACATACAGGGCTAGGAGGGGTACAGAGAGCTAAAATCCAGAGCACAATGCCTTAGGAGGAACTCTAAAACAAGCCACTTGTGAAATCAGTTCATGACTAGGATGATAAGTGGTCCCACTTTCAGCCACCATCTGATGAGGGGCCCTTCAGTGGCAGTGCTCCAGAATTCATCTCATGTAAATTTGGACAGTTAGATGATTGTTTACTTAGAGATGGGATTAATGTCCTAATTGATTAATAGGCATACAGACATGTTCTAAGTAAACAGACATATCTACAAGGAAGAGAAAATACTTGCAGAACCTCTGAAGGTTGTTTACCCCCTGAAAGTACACCCTGGGTGAAAGGAAATTCACTGTTCTCTTGGTAACAGTGGCAAAGGGGGATTTTCATCCTGTTACTGCCCTGCCCACTACCAGTTATGTTCTATTGAGTATCCTTTGATGTCTTCTGGAATCATTTCCTTGGTAAAAATCAGTGGGGTTGAAGAACTGGTTAAATAAAAATGGAGACACCAATCCTAGGATATTTTTTCAAACCACAAATTCTATTTCAAAAACACTTTGGATTTTAGGCACCCTCGGTCTTTTAAAACTGTGTATCAGTTAGAACATATTAAAAGATTTTTAGATATTTTATTACCTCTTTAAGCATGTCTTAAAAAGTATATGCCCTTAGAAGAATACATGTTTATATATGGCATTTAGGATCCACTATGCAAGCAGATCCAGATATAGGATTTTTCTCACATTTCTCTGCTACAACAATAATATACAACTCACATATGCTCTAAAGACAAACTTTAGAAGCAGAAGCACAAGACAAAGAGAACACCAGAAGAATTTACACACACACACACACACACACACACACACACACACACACACAGAGTTAATTTTCTGCTTGCAAAGCAAATGAATGCCTTATTACTTGTCCTTTCTCTAGGTCAAATTACTCCACAATGCTCATTAAAACTGACTTTTTCTACCTAGGGTGTTTTAAGGAAGCACAACGAAAGGGTGTAGTGACCACAGTCTGTTAAGGAATTACAGAAGCTTTTGGAAACAGCAGCTGAGATTTGCAGCAGGGTTGCTGTGCACACACGGGCTAGGACACACCAAACTCTTTCCAGCCCTGTCACGGGGGATTGCAGGATTGCAGCCTGCAGTAGGTGGGAGTTTTCTCTCTGCCCCTGCAGCCTGCTTTCTCTGAAGGTGTGTGGCTCACCCTCAGGGCTCGTGGAACACCCTGTAAATGGGACCTACAGTGCTGTTCTTTAAATACACGTTTATAAAGCACAGATTTGCCTAAATGCTTTTGCAAACAAGACTTCCACCTGCCCAAAGTATCACAGATCAGGCCTTGCTCTTGTCCCAACACCAGCTGTGACCTGGCCCAGCCTTTGCTTGCTACCTGTTGGGCTCAGTCACTCACTATCCCTGCAAATGTGTTTTGCCTGTCACTGGGGGTCAGTCAGTCTTCATGCCACAAGAAGGGAAGTAATCCATTTAACAAAAGCAACACATTTTTATAGCTTCTGGAAACACTTCTGTTGCAAAAACAATAAGGTGAAGGAGCAGGAGGGGGCAGTCCTAAGACATTTTTCAAACAATGATCCTTTTCTTTTAATAGGCGTTTATAGAACCCCAATCTTTCAACACTGTGTATGCTAAAATATATTAAAATGCACTGCATTGCAGCTAGTTAGGATTTATATTTTCTGCCTGCTTAAGTTATTTACACTGGTAAATAACTGAACTGATACAATGTGAATTCATTGGCTGCAGACTCCATTCCCCATCCCCAAAAAAACAAGGCACTGCTCTTCTTTGCTCAGTTGCTTTTCAAGGACTGGGTTAGGTTGGGGTAATATCATGCAGATTACCTTCTTGGCTTAAGAATTATTTTATATTATAATGACTAAGGCAATATCTCCCATGGCCTCTGGTGTCCATGTAAGGCTTCCCCTGGCTATAGCCCATGTGGGCATGACAGCATCCATACAAGGAGCGAGTAAGAGGCAAAGTGTATTATGCCAAATATTTTAAACCAGATTAAAAACATATTGCCCAATCCTACAATAAAGGATTACCACTACTCCTCTTACCACTGACTATTAAACCCTTTACTCTAAAACTGCACTATCTAGGGCAGGAGATTTGGAACAACACACACTTATTTTGGGATATAAGAGCACACACACAAGGAATTAATTAATCAGTAGTTAGTCTGGTATGATGTCATATGTGAACAACTCCCATTTCCAAGACTGTGACAAATATGGGGGAGAGGGGAGAAGAGACTGTGAAGTATCTTTAATTCCTTTTTTTCCTAGTGCCTAAATCCTGCAGCAGCTCTATCCCATCCTTCACACAAGTGAAAGGGAGCTTGAACAACAGCTGTTTCCTCCAGTGCCGGGTGTGCCCTGCAAAAAGGACAAACCACATTGCCTGGGAATCTGGGGACAAAGAGAGGATGGATAACTTGGGGGTCTTGCAGGAAAAAGGCTGCAGGGAGTGGGGAGGTTGAAGGGCAGGCTTTGCAAGACGCTTGCTCAGGGGCTGCTTTCCACTGCTGGAGTGTTCCAGGGAGGGCTCCAGAGCAACCAGGAGCTGCCTCTGCCTCTGCAGGTGGGTGCTGCTTGGGGGCACATCCCCTGAAGTGGCCCCCGAAGCCAAGCTGGTAAAGGGAGAGTTTTTTCCAGCGTCTGAAGCATGCTGGGTTCCTCTGCTCCTGGGTAGTGCCACTCGGGCGAGTGGTTTTATTCCTCCCCTTCCCTGTGTGCTTTGGAAGAGCCCCAGGAGGACACAAAATTGCTGGTGTGGAGGCAGCCGGCTCTATCTCTGTTTACAAGTCGAGGGGGACTTTTGTGCACAGCTACCTACCTCCCTGAAAGGGAAGGCTGCTCATACAATGGGGACCTAACAGACTGCATCTGTTTTGTCTTAGTCTAAAGCATTCCTTTCTGGTGCTAACTGGGAACAATTTAGCTGGAATTTCCAATTGAAATGAGCTTTTTAAACTTCTATATTGACAATTTAAGTTCTTCTCAGGCAGGGGATCTGCCGTGTGTTTTACAAATAGGTCAAACCAAATCTCAGTATTTTTACAGGTTTTTACTCAGACCAAATCTATTTTTCTAAAGTGCTGTTCCTTTACTCAAACATGGATTTCAATGCATTGTCACAGAGGGTACCCAGTAACAGCCTATGCTGAAAGAATTTGGATTTCAATCAACTTGAAGAGATTGAGGAGGTGGGTAAAGGTATAGCCCTGGAAAATACTTTGTGAGGAAATTGTTTAGATGCATCTGCAACACAGCCTACACAAAGAGCAGGACTTCTACTGTCATTTATATAAGAACAACCAGACTAAAGGTTCAGCACTGTGTCTAACAGAGAGTCTCATGCCCTGAGAAAGCATTTGAGAAACAGGGTTTCTCCTATCATTTCTCCTTCCTCTCTAGTCTTTTCCAGACTGACTGTAGCATGTCTGTGCACTGAATCCTTCTCCTAAAATCTCATCCTCTTTTCCAACCTATCTCACCTCATTACACCCTGCAGCAGATACTTGTGTACCCTACAGCATGGCCCAACACCCAAGGACATTTTCATCCCAAATCCCAGGGAACAGCAGGGCTGCATTGCAGGGAACTAACTGGGATGGAACAGAGGTAAAACCCCTCTGAATATTGCCTATTCCTGTCACCTCAGGAGAGACAGAAGCACTGCAGAACACCACACCTTCCTAGAGCCTCTCTGCAGAATCAGTGAGAGAGCAATGGCCTTGGAGATGAATTGAGGCCAAATATGTCTTAAAAATTAGAGCAAACTACTAAACTTTGCTTATGGATGTAAGTCCAATAAACTTCTTTAAAGTTAGACAAGCCAATAAGCCTTGGCACATGGGTGTCTATGAATATGAGCTAATTTGTTTGTGACAAACAAGGAATGGACACAGCAAAAGAAAATCATGCTGGTAGCTAGTGCACAGCCAAGATAGAATTTAATCCAGATTTCCTAAACTCCATCTCAGACTTAAAGTGATCTATGATACTTTAGTATGGGTAAAAAAGGGATATAGCAATCTTGTGAGAATAAATATGTCAAAGAAGTAGAGGTGCTTGGGGACAGGTAACTTAGAAAAATAATATGAGCATAGAAGAAATTATAAAAGCTCCTGCACAGTAGAGGAACAAAAGGAAAATATTGACTACAGAGACAGGAGGAGTAAAGAGGAAGGGGAAGGGTGGTCCTCCATAAAATGATTCATAAAACTTTGGAGGTCCCTCCTGACACCAAACCTGCAGGTACGAATCTAGTCTAGGTACAAACTCTAGGAACCATTTCCTCACTGAGAGGGTTGTCAGACATTGGAATGGGCTGCCCAGGAAAGTGCTGGCATCACCACCCTGGTAGTGCTCAAAAGGCATGTATATGTGGTGGCACTTAGGACATGGTTTTGTAGTGGTGGGTTAATGGCTGGACTCGATGGTATTAAAGATCCTTTGCCACCTAAATGATTCTATGATTCTGTGAACATCACATTTCTTTCCTCCCTATTTTCAGGCTGATTTTCCTACACAAGAAACACGGCTGCTGCTCTGCCACTGCCCTCTCTGCCTTCGGTGCAGATTGTTTGCAGTTGGGATCTCTGCTTAAAACCAGTGGGCCCAAAGGGTCATGTTCCCCTCAAGTCTTGCACTGGGACCTAACTCCAATGAATTCTGCAGCTGTGCCAGAGAGTCCCAGGCTCCTGCCTAATTCACTACCCACATGTGCAGGGAGAAAAAAAGAACTACTTCCCCTCGCCAAAAAAAAACTAAATAAGTTTTAGGCATCAATCACTCCCTAACATGCACATTTTTATTCTCAAACAGCTTCATTTAGAGTGTTTTAATATAGAACAGCCTGACAGAAACAATGCCTCCTAAATAGCTGTATGGGACTCTTTAGTCAATAGTACATACAGTAAATATTTATTATAACGTAACACAGGTTCTGTTTGTTTCTGCTTGTTTTTGCTTTTTATACTTTGCATTTGATGTGAGTGGGAGACACACCAAATATTGTAAATATTTATAAAGTATTCAGATTTGATATTATTTGCTCAGGTACAAATGGCTCCAGTTACTAGACTGTCACAAATGAGAAAACCACAAATACAGAGCAACACTGAATGAAAACACAGTGGAAACATGACATAAGCACATCTACGGACTGCAGTAAACATTCCTCACAAGAAGGAACTAAATAAAGGTGCAAATATCTTTTTAAAGAGCTGTTTTGGCAGATATTTTAGAGACATCAACTTAGTGACAGGGGTTTTGTTTCCCAGCTTCTAGGTGTCACTAAAATATCTTAAGTCTAAACTTAGATGCAATTAGCTTTTGGCTATTTTGTTTCTAAAGAAAACCTCACCCTGGAGAGTGTAGATAGATGGATGAGGAGGGGGTTCTGTTTTTTAAGACATTCGGTCTTGCTTTACAAAATAAACACCTCTTTAGATAAGTTGCCTGAGGAGACTTGAATTTTTTCTTTTTTTTGCCTAAGACACATGATCCAGAGGGTGACCCTGCCGTCATTCCCAATTCAGTTGTGGGGACACTACTAGACGTGTCCTATTCATCAACATGTTATGGTTACTTTAGTGACTCAGTCCATCTCTGATGCCTCTAAATCTTTTACCATTTCAGCTGAAACCTCTTTAGTCTGGGGATGAAGCAGAGGACCTGGCACTAAGCTCTCTTGCACAACAGCAGTTTGGCCATGCCAGGAGAGATCCCTCTCCAATGTCCTTGGAGCCAGCCCAGCATTGTTGCCTCCTGGCCTTCCCCAGCTTCCCAGCACTGGGCTCCAAGCACGCTGACCCCAGCAAAGATGAGGCCCATGTTGGTCATTGTGTGACAGGACACAGCAGGTTCACACAGCATTTCACTGCCCTGCTCTGGCTGGGGGGATTCCCACTGTTGTGCTCTTGGTTTCCTAATCCATCACAATTAATTTTGTCTACGGTTTTCATCAAACGTGATTCGGAAGGATTTTTCTAAGGCTGGTTGGTTTGAGTCATAACCAAAGTTCTGAACTGCAGCTTGGGTTTTATCCTGAGCTATTTCCCCAGTGCTAGTTTGCCTTTTATACTTGCACAATCAATAATTTTCCTTACTGATAATATTTGGTATATCATTTTATTTCCGTTGAATAACCCCTCTGGATAAAGCATGATGAAGTAAATACCAGAGACAAACACAGAAAACATCTGGAATATGTTTTTCTCTCCAGCCAATTCATCATTTCAAAATGTACTGTAGACTGAATTGGTAGCTCACAAGACTGGGTATTGATAATATGTTTCTGCCATTTTTGTTATTATTCTTTGTTATAATAAAGTTCTGTTTTTCCCTTCACTGGAAGCTCTTCTCTTGTTTTACAGTTTTTCCCATGGTGTAGTAACAGAAATGTGTTACTGGCATGGCCTGTAGTTCAAGGTCTTTGACATTTCTTTTTTCAAGTGTATCCCTTACAAGGGCCAAAAAAGAAGTTAATAAAAGCATTAAAACCACCTGTGAATGGTCATTTAAATGCCACATTTAAATTAATGACAAGTAATCTACACCTTCAAAAAATCCTGACTGACATGTAGGTTTGCTTTTTCCCCTTCCAAACTATGGGCTAAGTACTAAAAATAAAGTGAAATAACACTCAGGTGCTAAATAGATTATGACTCACAGCTGGAGGCAAAGAAATTGCAACTTTATCCCAATTACAGTAATTTAATTGGGTGTTAAAAAAATCCTGGGTTCCCAACAGTAGTAGCCAATGCAAGGTTATAGACATCTAACAGGTAAGGGAGCCATCTCTAATTTTTTTGTTTTGTTTTAAAAGGTTCTTCCACTGCTGGTAGAAAGGCCTGTCCAGACAGAAATTTCTTCATATGAAATTAGTACATAATAGTGTTTGTGTAAGCAGCAGAGCACTACCTTCATGTGGGAGGTGGGCTCGCAGCTGTCTGGCACTGCTACTGCTGTGGGCAGAGGCTCTGTGCTAGAAGGGGTCAGGATACCCCCAGTTCATGCCCTCCACCCCCCAGGTCTGCAATGCTGAAACCAAACCCTGGTATGAAGAACAAGGGCTTTGTGCCAGGCTTTGCCACCTTTGGGCACAGGGACGTTGATGCTTTCTCTTCCTGCTCAGAAAATGAGGATGACGACACTGGGCAGGGTCCCAGCACCCAAACAGGCATGTACTCATCCCCAGCCCATCCCAAAGAGCCTACAGCAGGTGATGATGAGCCTTGTCAAAGTCCCAAGGGGGCTGTGAGGACCTTTAAACCCACCCAGCGTGGAGGCACTCTGTGGTGGTGTGGGCAGAACCAGCAGCACGTAACCCTGCTGGCCTGGGAAACCAGGGAGCAGAGAGCTGAAGGCAGGATGAGATCTCCTGCTGGGTGGAAGAAAAGGGAATTACTTCCTCCCTGGGAATATTCTCCTGAGGCTTTTTCCTTCCCCTTTGGTGAAGATAAAAGAAACACGGTCCACCTCCTGTGTTGAAGAGTTCCCATTCCTCCCCAGCCTTCCTCTCCTTCTCCTTCTGCTCAGCCTCCCAAAGGCAAAGAGCCACTGGCAAGAGGACTCAATAAATAAATAGCAAAGGCTGTGGAGAGGGGGACTGTGCTTTTCCTGAGCACCTGGAGCGAGGCTATCAGAGAGATCAGCCAGGAGCCACGACAGCAGCCCACAGGGAGCCACCTCCTGGTCCAGCACCCTCCTTGCTGAGCACCTCCCCATCACAGGACATCACCTGGGGAGACCCCACAAACATCACCTGCCTTGGACTTGAAGGGGAGTGTGTTTAAGGGATTTCCTCTCGAAATATAATAAACAAAGGTCGCTCTGGCCACACACATAATGAGTTTGGCACCAGGGGTGTGTGTTTCTCTTTGCCTTTGGTTCCTGCAGATTGAGGCTCCTCATCACCCGTAAGAGCTTGGCTGTGCCTGTGCCTTGTAGCCACAGTGTCCTTTTTAAATAGTCTCCTCTCTGTGATCTGCACATCCAAGGGGAGCCTTCTCTCTCCAGCCTTGTGTTGTGACAATTTCCATTGTGCCAGATGCTTCTCCTTCAGTTTGGGATTGGGCTGCAGTGAAAGGGAACAGCCTGAAACACATTAATTCTTTCAGAATATAAAAAGCAGCAATCAAACTTTCTGTATCGCTTTCTAAGGGGAATAAATAGGTTCAGGACCAAACGTTTTTAAAACCTAAAAATAAGAATTACTTTACAATAACAACAAAACATTATAGGGTTTGGTTTTGTTTTTTTAAAGCAACAACAGCAAAAAAAAGAAAACCAAAACCATCATACAGCCAATGCAGAGATGCTGCTAAGAAATTATATATAAAGGAACTGTCAGTACAGAAGCAGAATTATGGAAATGAAAGCTCATGAAGAGCTCAGAATCCGCCGGTGCCTGACCCGGCGGGAGCGGCGGGGCCGGGGGACGGAAGGTGGCAGTGCAGCATAACGAGAGCCGAGTGTGTCTGTCTGCATAAAGCACCGTGCTCATCATTTGTTTGTCATTCCCGAGGTACAGGGCTAACAAGTTTAACCATAAAAAACCCCAGCCTCTTTAGGTTTGGGGGTTGGTTTGGGTTTTTTTGTCTTTTTGTTGGTTTTTTTTTTTTTTTTTTTGGTTTTGTGGGTTTTTTTGTGGTTTTGTTTTNTTTTTTTTGGTTGTGTGGGGTTTTTTGTGGTTTTGTTGTTTTACTTAATGCGCAGATCAAGCTAAAATTAAGGGGAAAGCAGGCGAATCATTTAAGAAAACAGGAGCGAAAAATAGAAATAGAGATGTGGTCTGGTTTATGCACGCACACAAAACCTAAACAAACATGATACATTTTGTCGAGGCGAGCAGAAAAGCTAAGAATTACAGCGGATTGTCACAGTCACTCACGTATCTCTATGCATACGGTATTTTTTCTGAACAACTATCAGAAAAAATTGTTTTAAAAATAGGAGTAAAGATTTCCCATAGGCTGCATTCATATTGATGTATTCCTTTCAGATTTGTCTTTATTTTCAAACCTTATTCTACATTTTCCCCCAAATACTTTGTTACAGCATCCTTATCTTTTCTTTCACAAATAAGGGACAGTAGACATTCAGGTAATGAAGAAAAACACTCTTGACTCCGTTTACTTCCCACTGAGAGCCAACTGCATACACGACCCACCAGAAAAGAACAATTTTTCATGAGTTTTCAACTTCCTAAAACTGAAATAACTCCAGTGTTCAAAAAAATCCTTACCCTGCAACAAAAACCAGAACAAATAAAGTCCAGCTCTTGCTTTGTGTTTGGTTTACAGCATCCAATATTCATAAGAACAGCTTTAAAAAAAATTCAAGGAACATTAACTTTCTAAACTTAAAAACATATATCTATTTTATAATTATTTTCCCACATTTTCCATTGTTTGATATATTAGATATCATGAGGATAATAATTTAGGGTCTGATCCTGTTAGTCTTTCCTCAGAGAAATACTATTCTTCAACTTTTTTTTTTTTTTTTTAGTGGATCTGAGGTATTTACCAGGGGGAGTATTTCAGGGACAGGGTAGTTGGGGTCAGAGCCAGCATCCCTTGAGCACTGACCCCACTGAACTGGGGGGTCCCTGAGTCTGGCTGAGCTTTACAAAGTGGGTTCTGCACTCCCTGCTCACACAAGGCCCGGTCAGGGATGCTGTGGTTTCCTTTGCAGCATCCATGGTCTGAGAAAAGGGGACAGACTCTGACTTGGGACCACTGCTGCCACTGGGACCGAGGCTGGAGTGAACATTCCCAGCTTCCCTGACCTGCCTCAGGAGCCTGAGTCACCCAGGAGCTGGATCCCAGGTTCTAAAAAATACACAGCACAGCTTAGCATTAAAGATACCCTCCAGAACATTTAAAAATAAAAAGGGAAAGTATTAAATACAGCTTTTTAAGGGAAATTATAAGCTTACATAAAAATGCTTCACACAGTGGGGAAAGAAAAAAAGATAATGGTCTTAAGTGTGGATGTTTCTCCGAAGCTTAAAATAAGTTGATTCTGCTTTAGAAATTGCACCCTTTTGGCTAAGGATGTTATTTGTTTTAGGCTTTTTTACACAGTTTTGTGGAAATATACAGGCTGCAGAAGGGAGGAGAAAACAACAAGAAATGTGTGTGCGGTGGAGGGGGGGAAGGGAAGACTGACAATAAAATAGATCTCCCGCTAAATGCATATTCTTCTATTTATGTATTTGATAATGAGACAGAAATGCCCTTGGCACTCCGTAAACAACAGCTCCATAACCAGGAGGGAAGGGCAGAATAATGCATAGCTACGTTTCAGATCATAAACTATTTCAAGAGCTATTAACATGCCAGCCTGTTAGATTATTGGGAATTTTCATTTTATTTTAAGCTAATGTTTACCATTCTTAAGCAATTTTGCTGTTTTACCTAATTGTTGTTTTTGCAGATTCACAGAAAATCGTTACTTGTGAAGCTCCCTTCTTACAAGAAGTTCCTGAGAAGGGATAGTTGATTTAACTGTAATACCCATAAGAAAAATTCTTAGCTTTGTATCAATACAGCAAAATGTTTATGTAAGTGCTTTTTATAACATAAGGCTAAATTTAGGGGTTATTCACCATGACAAGTTGCAACGCAATTCAGAGCTCCATAACTTTCAGAAAAGGAGATAGGAGAAATTCACATTCATAATAAAAATAGATTTTTTTTCTGTTGCTTTTAAAGATACTTTTTGCATTTTCAAATAACATTCTCTCACGATAACAAAATGTGTTTGTGTGTAATGTTTGCAGTGTCAGATGGTATAAGTATCGTATGATTTAAAATTAAACAATATAATTACCATTTGGCAACTGATATTTAAAGCTGTAGCAACTGTTTCTTCAGACATTATTTAGACTGTATTTAAAAATAAAAAATGAAAGCTATATTTTCCCTGTACATTAATTTCAAAACCTTGGAGCTGGAGTGCTTCTTTCTATACTTTTTCTTTTTTGTCCTTTTTTTTTTTTTTTTTTCTTTCTTTTTTTTTTTTTTTTTTTTTTTTTTTCTCAAAAAACCCCGAACTATTTCTGTTTAAGAAAATTGGGTTTGTGATATCTTGGATAACAAGCTTTTCTACAGCTGTTCAAGAATCCTGCTGCACTGAGATGGTGAGTGGAGAGCTGCAGGAGAAGGTGGAATATCTTCAATTGGATTTTATTACTGAATTTGTTCCTATGTTCTTGTCACTGGATATGGAGATGGGAGCTGGGGACGACTAGTAACCATTTGGAATGAACATTTCTTCAGTCATCTGATTCAGGGTGTTGAACAGTTTCTAAAATTAACACCAACAATGATAAAAACCCCACTCATTTTTATTACAAGATGCATATAGGCATCTGGTTTCTTTGAAAGTGGTTCATAACCAAAATTTACCACAGCTTTATCTTGGTCTTCTGTTTATTCCAATAATTAACCGAGTCATCATTATCTGTTAGTTACAATTAATTTTTCCAGGATTACGGACATGCTGAATTTTACTTTTTATTTTTAGAAGCCCATAATAACTATTGGAAATAGAAAAGTAAGATACAGAATTTCTCCTTGTAGCTGCAATTCTTTTCTGAAGCTCAGGCTACAGAAAACAAAGGAATTATATTTCCACAAATCTACTACAGCCAAACTAGGAATCAAAAAGGCATTTTACTTCAAAATATCTGCATGAATTTTGAAAGTGATTTTCAACTGGATGTGTAGAAATGCACATTCTCCTATTTTCTTGGTAAGTATAATGTTTATTTAACTCATCAGGGTTGGGGATTTTTTTTTTTACTCTCCAATAAAATATCATTTTCTCATTCATTTCTGAGCAGTTTTATTTTGTGAAAATGAAAGAATACAAATCCTCCGCTGTGGTGAGAGGCAGAACTTTTCCTCCCCCTGTTTCTGGAGCGGTTTCAATCTATAAAGTGTATCAATAAGCAGAGCAAAAGCCAGCAGAGAGAGACAGTCCCCGGCAGCAAAGGCAGCGCTCCGACCCTGCCTCGCTCCCTGTGCGTGCGCAGGCTCCAGCACAGCTCCCCAAGATAAAACCACATTTCTCCCAGTGCCCGTCTCACATGGTAATTTGGGATAGAAAAACACTGCTAAAAGCATCTCATTAAGGGCTGAGAGGGAAACAATTTTTATAAGGGGTACAAAAAAAAAGACAATAAAAGGGACATTCTTACAATTCTTCTAGATGCTTGAAGACAGAGACATTTTTTGTTTTATTTTGTTAAGCTTTTCTACAATGTTCAGAATTTTTCCAGCCCAAGCAAAACATTTTATTTCTATTTTACGTTTTTACTGCCTCATTGTGCCTGTAAATGTTGACTTTCAGGGATTTCATAATAGTAAAAATATCAGCCAGAGACATCAGCACTGTGGAAGTTTTGAAAATAGCGGATTAAAATCTTCTGATGCAGACATTAAAATCAAGCAAGTTAAATTATGTCAAGCAATGTCACTTGCATGCTAACTTGCCTAATGGGAAATACTCAGTGCACTCGCACTGCAAAGATCTCGGCTTGAGAACTTCTCTTGCTGACTGCAGTGAGAAACAACCAACACTGAGGAATTTATATCACCAATATCTCTTCTTTCTACTATTAGTTATCCACATGTATGCCAGGGTGGCACTGGAAGGGAAGCATTGTTATCTCATAAAACACGGCAGAGCTATCAGCTTTTCGGCGGGTGTGTGAATCATCAGGCTGTTTTAGCATGAATGCATTTAATTGTGTGAAGAGGGTATTTCCCAGCATTTGCTTAAACCTTCGAAAAACAGCTTTGCTTGTCAATTGTCACTCAAGTTCGTACTGGGAGCAGACAGGGAGCAGAAGCACAAGGGAGGAGTGTTGTGGGAAAGGGTCTGGGGATAGGTTCAACTGTAAAACTCCAGAAAAATGCTGGGAGTGTTTTCTTGTGGTTTAATTTTTCATTCTCCAAAGTGCTCTACTTGTTTTAAGTTGTTGATCTCAGGCTGGAGGCCAAACAAGCCTTTGAGCAATGGGTGGAAAGAAGGAGTTCCTCCTGGTCGACCAACACAATGTTACTGCATGGCCAGGCTGTGGCTCCAGGCTGCTCTGCTGGGGCCAAAACAGGTGGATTTTGGATCAATGGACCCCGCTGGGTCACTATGGGGTGTCCATGGCACACGGCCCTACAAGGTGGGCACCTACGACCAACTTTGCTGGGGGGACTTTCACCACATTCAGGACCCCTCGCTGCTCTTCTCACCCCCAGAGCTATCACAAGGACAGCACAGTCCCCATGTCACCTCCAGCAGGACTTGTCCCTTCACAGGGGCACGGTGCTGATGGGTCAGGACACAGCAAAACCCACACCAGACCCCTCCTTGCAGCCCCTGACCCAGGTATGGCTGCGTGTTGAGTCAGGGAAGAAAAACGCGGGCTCCCGCTGCCGCTGCCTGGCGTGTGCCAAATGAGAGATGCTTTTTCCCTTTTCATTACACTGGTTTCTTAATAAAAATTGAAAGAGTTTTTTTTTCCAGAAAATGAACCCCAGGGGCCCAATCAGTGAAATACATTAACCTTTCAACTGTCAGCCCCCCCTTCCCTTGGAATTAAGCAATATCAGCCCTTGAAACGGCTAAATTACCTTCGTATTTTTTAATTGTGTAATGATGGTCCAACAAAAAAAAGGAGCAACTCAGGACTAGTAAATATTCAATGAAGAAATTTATTGTAGTTTTTATAAAGGGAATACCCACAGCTTTCTTCACATGGACTTAAATCAGGCAGAAACTGGAGCGATAGGCATAAAATGAAATAACGGATGCATTATTTCTAGTGGGATTTACATCACCATTTGGTCTAATTATTCCTGATATTTCACCCATCATATTAGAAGCTTCTTCAGGGAAAGAAATAACAGTTTGTCTCCTTGAGAACAAAGAACAAAGTGTCTCTTTGCTCTCAAGAAACTCAGCTATCATTATGAAGAGAAAGAATCTGTCCATTATCAAGAAATCCCACTAGAAATCTTGAATATCTTACCAAATAATTCCTGAGCACACTAAAAATACCAGCAAATGAAAGAAGGAGAAAGTATGGGACCTTGGAAAATAAATAAATAAAGGAGGCATCATGGATGTTCCACAACCCACTCACTTTTTTTTTTCTCACAGAGTGATATTAATCCAATAACCAAACTCTGCCTGGCATGTACATTTAATCTAAGCAAGAGAGCCACCACCCCTTTATGTTCCTTGTTCAGCAAGGCACACTTTCAGCTCTATCTGTGGTCCTGGATTAAGTGGTGGGAATGCATTTGCATACATTTGCACGGTGAGTAATTCACCATGAGTGATTATGTATAGGACCCACTTCCAGAATGCGTGAACTTTTTGAGATTGGATTTCATGAGGACTGGATGGTAAGCTTTAGGAGGAATTTAATACAGACCTAGGACCATGCACAGCTTTCAGGAAAGTAATTTCTTAGGACATACGTAAGAGTTCTTTGTTCCGGGTCCTGTATTTAATACTGCAGTATCTAGTAAAAAAGCATTTTAAATGAGCACATGGAGCCGTGGGGTTCAGGTGCACTAATTTGACAACTTCCTAAACAGGATCTTGCTGGGTCAACTTGTGAACTGGGAATATCCCTGGGTCTGAGAGAAAGAGCAAGCGTTTCCCAGCATCCTGCCGTGATCCTGTACCTCTATAGGCAGTCGCACTTTGAAAAATGAAAGAAAATAAAACCTCAGCATGCAGAGATAAGAGGGCTGAAAATATCAGCTCCATGAAGAAAATATTTTGCCTTTTTCCTAAAATACAGGAACTTCTCCAAGTCTTTCCAAAGCTCTTTTCCAGTCTCTAAACACAGACAAATGCTGCTCAGTCACTGCCAAAGGGGATATTGAATGTATTTGACCTTGTATGTAGATGCTGTTTAACTACATTCAGCTTTATTGCTTGTGAAAATCATTGGTCCTTGAAAATAGTTCTTAAGTTTAGCAGCAGTGGCACAATTTATACTGGTATATGGTGTTCAACATCTGGGAAGCTCCGCCAGTTAATCAGGGGTGAAGTGTGCAACTGCAGGTCTCTGGTTCAGCGTGTGGGAGTGGGGTTCTGCCCCAGGAAGGAGTTTCATGGCAACACGCTGTTATGTTATGTTATGTTATGTTATGTTATGTTATGTTATGTTATGTTGAAATAAATACTCCCTCAGATAGTTTGGACAGTTCTTGTTGAAACCAGTAACAAATCTGCTCTGAACTGTGAGAGAAAATGGCATGGAGTTTGGATGTGGACTTTCTGTGGTTACTGTGGTCGTATAAAGCATCTGAAAAGGGTTGAGTATCTCAAGGAACTATCTGCCTTTTCCTTCTATTGAAAACAGTTGCAAGTGGGATGCATGCCCTAAATTGTGATGTTAGTGAAAGCTGAGCATAGTCCCAGATTGCAAAATCAGGCCAGAATGATGAAAACATTTGTATATGTGCTACCCTTTTATTTTCTTTGGCATGCTCTAAGTAACCTCTGACCTTTTCTTTCCCCATGTAAAGCTGGTCTTTGTTTGAATGGAAACAGAACATGAAAATGATGACAAAGGGATTTTTGAAACAAATACAATAGCAAAAAAACAAAGGCAAATGAACTTTCACTGAAAGCTAGTACCCTATCAAACTCTTATAAGTATATGAAAAGAGTAAGTTTCAGGATTATGAGATAATTTTATCTAAGAAAAATGATAGGCTGAGAAATATAACTGCATTTGTGTGGGATATAAAGGAGCCATGCCAGTCTGTGGCTCAGGAGGCAATGGAGCACCGCCAGGCTAAGCTGTGTCTCTGGGATGTGGTGTCACTGCCACCAAGAAACTCTTACAGGATTGATAAATGTGAATGTAAATTATCAATAGACCAACGGAGCTGCTCTGTTGAGAAGCTACTGTTTAACCCCATACAACAACTCAGTGCTGTGCAACCACTCATTCCTCTCCAAGTGGGATGGAGGAAAGAAACAGAAAAGTAAAATTTAGAAAACTTGTGGGTTGAGATAAAGAAGTTTAATAGAGAAAGAAAAAGCCACATAAACAAATGAGGCATAACAAGGAATTTGTCTCCTATTTCCTGTGGTCAGGCATTCAGCCATGCTCAGGAAAGCAGGGCTCCATCACACCTAAATGTTATTCAGGAAAACAAGCACCACCACTCCCAGCAATCTCCCTTCCTTCTCCTCCCCCCAGCTTTACATACTGAGCATTACACCATATGGTCTGGACTGTCCTTGTGGTCATTTGGGATCAGCTGTCCTGGCTGTGTCCCCTTCAGCTCCTTGTTAACCCTCAGACACACTGGTGGGGAGGGCTGANACTGCAGTATCTAGTAAAAAAGCATTTTAAATGAGCACATGGAGCCGTGGGGTTCAGGTGCACTAATTTGACAACTTCCTAAACAGGATCTTGCTGGGTCAACTTGTGAACTGGGAATATCCCTGGGTCTGAGAGAAAGAGCAAGCGTTTCCCAGCATCCTGCCGTGATCCTGTACCTCTATAGGCAGTCGCACTTTGAAAAATGAAAGAAAATAAAACCTCAGCATGCAGAGATAAGAGGGCTGAAAATATCAGCTCCATGAAGAAAATATTTTGCCTTTTTCCTAAAATACAGGAACTTCTCCAAGTCTTTCCAAAGCTCTTTTCCAGTCTCTAAACACAGACAAATGCTGCTCAGTCACTGCCAAAGGGGATATTGAATGTATTTGACCTTGTATGTAGATGTTGTTTAACTACATTCAGCTTTATTGCTTGTGAAAATCATTGGTCCTTGAAAATAGAGTTCTTAAGTTTAGCAGCAGTGGCACAATTTATACTGGTATATGGTGTTCAACATCTGGGAAGCTCCGCCAGTTAATCAGGGGTGAAGTGTGCAACTGCAGGTCTCTGGTTCAGCATGTGGGAGTGGGGTTCTGCCCCAGGAAGGAGTTTCATGGCAACACGCTGTTATGTTATGTTATGTTATGTTATGTTATGTTATGTTATGTTATGTTGAAATAAATACTCCCTCAGATAGTTTGGACAGTTCTTGTTGAAACCAGTAACAAATCTGCTCTGAACTGTGAGAGAAAATGGCATGGAGTTTGGATGTGGACTTTCTGTGGTTACTGTGGTCCTATAAAGCATCTGAAAAGGGTTGAGTATCTCAAGGAACTATCTGCCTTTTCCTTCTATTGAAAACAGTTGCAAGTGGGATGCATGCCCTAAATTGTGATGTTAGTGAAAGCTGAGCATAGTCCCAGATTGCAAAATCAGGCCAGAATGATGAAAACATTTGTATATGTGCTACCCTTTTATTTTCTTTGGCATGCTCTAAGTAACCTCTGACCTTTTCTTTCCCCATGTAAAGCTGGTCTTTGTTTGAATGGAAACAGAACATGAAAATGATGACAAAGGGATTTTTGAAACAAATACAATAGCAAAAAAACAAAGGCAAATGAACTTTCACTGAAAGCTAGTACCCTATCAAACTCTTATAAGTATATGAAAAGAGTAAGTTTCAGGATTATGAGATAATTTTATCTAAGAAAAATGATAGGCTGAGAAATATAACTGCATTTGTGTGGGATATAAAGGAGCCATGCCAGTCTGTGGCTCAGGAGGCAATGGAGCACCGCCAGGCTAAGCTGTGTCTCTGGGATGTGGTGTCACTGCCACCAAGAAACTCTTACAGGATTGATAAATGTGAATGTAAATTATCAATAGACCAACGGAGCTGCTCTGTTGAGAAGCTACTGTTTAACCCCATACAACAACTCAGTGCTGTGCAACCACTCATTCCTCTCCAAGTGGGATGGAGGAAAGAAACAGAAAAGTAAAATTTAGAAAACTTGTGGGTTGAGATAAAGAAGTTTAATAGAGAAAGAAAAAGCCACATAAACAAATGAGGCATAACAAGGAATTTGTCTCCTATTTCCTGTGGTCAGGCATTCAGCCATGCTCAGGAAAGCAGGGCTCCATCACACCTAAATGTTATTCAGGAAAACAAGCACCACCACTCCCAGCAATCTCCCTTCCTTCTCCTCCCCCCAGCTTTACATACTGAGCATTACACCATATGGTCTGGACTGTCCTTGTGGTCATTTGGGATCAGCTGTCCTGGCTGTGTCCCCTTCAGCTCCTTGTTAACCCTCAGACACATTGGTGGGGAGGGCTGAGGAGCAGAAAAGGCCTTGACTCTGTGTAGGCACTGCTCAGCAGTGACAACATCTCAGTGTCATCAACACTGTGTCCAGGACAAATCCAGCACACAGCCCCATACCAGCTACTGTGAAGAAAACCAACTCCAGCACAGTTAAACCCATTGTTTCCTGGGATGTGTCCCAAGCTCTACCTGCAATTCACAGATCAAGAAATATAGAAACAAAATTCCTCCCAATTTAGTTACGACTGCTTTAGAAGAACTTGAAGTGATCACAACTTGTTTGAGGTACAGGACATCATCCTATGGGAATCAAGAGTTTGGTGGCATTTTCCATTGGGAAATGCACAGGGGAGCACTGCCTCCAGCATTGAGTATGGAGAAGGCCATGGGATTTCCCCTATGGGGTACACTGCTCTGCTGGCAGTCACAGCTCACCAGATGTCAAGAAGAAACTCAACACTTGCAGGCATGAAAGATCTTACCAGGCCATCAAGGTGATGATTCCTCCCTTTTCCACATGAGGAAATGTAATACCATGATTCTTCAGTTTATAGTTTCTGCTCCAAAGCCAACTTCTCCTGGCTCTGTCTCTACCCCCTTTCTCACTCCACTTTCACCCTCCCCTCCCCAGTCTACCTCTTTTTAAGGGAGCATACACAATAACTTCACTTTCTCATTCCTCTTCTAGAAAGATTCCCTTGCCAAAAAGTGTTTTTGAAAGTCACCTGGATCAACAGGATCCTTTTAGCTCATACTCTTCTCTTGAGCATAAAATATGTTTAGCCAGACTCATCCCTTGCTTGGTGATACTTGCAGGAAAGGCACAGGACATGTTATGGTCCTTGTCAGCTGATGGCTGGGGTGTTTCTGCCCTTGGTGAATGTGATCAGATTTCATTGATGTGTCTGAATCACCATCAGTTTGAACAACTTCCATGTTCTGCTTCAAATGCTTTGGGTGCTAGAGGAACATGTCTATAACTGTCCAAAATCAAGGGGTCAAAATCACCTCACTGCAGTTATTCTGATGTGGTTTTTTGCATGGGATGGGTTGCTGGGTGAGTTTTGCTTCCCTCATACTTGACAGAAGCATACATACATTTAAGAAATTTTATTTTCTTGCTTTCGGGAACTGTTAGAAAAAAAATCAGGGGATGATATTCTAGAGATCAATGTGGACTACTGCCAGACTTCTATCTAAAAATACATGCATTGTTGTTCTTAAAAATATTTTGTACAGGAAATACACAATGTCTTTTAAATGTGTTTATTGAAAATTGAATTACTGTATGCAACACATTTACTAAGAAGTTTTAATTATGTTCGTGGAGAGAGGTCACATATGCATATCTGTGTCAGCGCTGACTCTCACTTCCACTGTTCTAAAAAATATTTAACAGTGAATAAGGAATCTAATTCTATAGTTGTATATTCAACACACACTTTAAAAATCTATTCCAAGTTCCAGATGCTATGGGAAATTTTAAAAATACAGTGTTTAAAAAAAACCCCACCTCTTCAATGTTAAAGCCCCAAAAAGGCAGAACAAAAATAGCCAGTTGCTTGGACCAGATTACTTTTTGTGGGCCACAAATACTCAGGATTAAAGGCATTAGATGTGGAGACTTTTTTAAACCGGGGGTGACTGTCATACTCAGAACAAACAGTCTGTAGATCAGCAACAAGTTTTACTCCAAAATTATTGACCATCACTAAGTTAGGGCATGTGTGAATCAACTCTTCAGGAAACAAAGGAGGAAAACCTTAACATATGTATATTTTCTCTAGCCAAGACAGGGAGGTGCAGTTATTAGATGCAGACTGATTCCTTTGAGTAACATGCTTCTGTTTCTTAGATTTAAAAAGTGGGGAAAGCTTGGTAAAAGCTGAAAGATTTCCTTCAGTAGGAAGTTTGTTGTTTTCAAGACAGGGTGAAGGAATCTGGAATTCAAATCAACAGTGCTAGGAGCTCCCAGTGCTTCAGGAACTAGGGATTTTGTTTTGGCATCCTGAGAATTAGACACAAAGGTTAAAGGTGTTTAATACAGATGCAAAAGTGTAGGCTGAATTTCCAGGAAAGCTGAGTGTACTGGGGAGATTGATATCTGCAATACACTATGGAAAGCTGAGCACTTTGGGTTGTTTTCCATCACATATGACTCACAACCCTGGGATCTTCCTGCAGTTGGGTGAGCTCATCACAGCATGGACTGAAGAGCCACAAGAGAAAGTGTCCTTTCCATAGAGCCCTGGAATCTGACAGTGCCATGCCTGGAAGCAGGGCTGGCATGATGCTCCACCTGTTGCAGCAGCAGCTCCCACTGCTGTCCTTCTCATGGAGGTAAAACAGAAAGTCATAGCAGAAAACTGAGCCAGGTAGGACCTCACATCTCCATTGTTTGTAGAAACAGTGCAACTAAGAAATTGCTGTTATTTTCTGGGAATGCCATGCTTAACTAACGTGGTGCCATGAGCTGAAAACACAGCCTTTCTTGAAATACAGAGAGCTGACACATATACCATATGTAGAAGTACCCTTTTCAGAAGTACCCCTAAAATAAACATTTCCCTTTAGAAGAGGGAAGTACATTTACATTCAAATACAGTTGTCAACACATACTGATGAGTAGAAATTACTGCACAGGTGTTCATAGTTACATTGCAAGATTAAGCCACAAGCTTTCCCTTTGGTTGCAACCCTATTTTTGGCTACAAGCTACATGGCTTCTGCTGGCAGGGGGCACACTGAAATGTGGTGCACCAGTGCCCATCTTTCCAGGCTTTTCATTTGCTGGTGTCTCAATTAAGCAGATTTGAGAGATAACCCTCCTCAAAGGGCTGCAAACTTCCTGGTACCACAGTCCCAAGGAGTAACTATCTCTCTTTATATACAGGAGCCACAGGGCCCCCTGCAATCCCCTACAGCTGCATCCAGCCAAGCTGGGACTAATTACCTCATTTTCATAGTTAATGCATCTAGGGAGGAAGGAGTAGTGAAGACTTTGAAGGAGAGTTTCTGATGGCTGGACTTTGATTTCTCCACTCAGAACAGAGCAGGGAGCCTGGGAATGTGTCTACTACAAAAATAGTTATTTTAGGGGAAAGTGGGTAGGAAGAGGAGTGTTTCCACTGACAGTGCTGTGCTACCTGGAATGCTGGAGGTCCCAGAGGGAGGTCACTGGAGCAGAGGTTGCTCCTTTGCACATAGTCCTGTGTCCTGTAGGTTTTCCTAGTTTCAGATACTCAGCCATCCTTTTACACTCCTTTGTCACTTCAGGCAGTGACCGAAGGACACCCAGCAGATGATGCAAACCTGAATTTAATTTTGGAACACTTGATATTATTTCAGGTGTCTGCAGCTGTTTGTGTACCTAAGTGTCATACAATGAATACCTAGAAAGGTTCATGGAAGGAGTGATCAATCAAATCCCATCTGAGTTGTCTCTTGGTCTCTCTGTTTGCCCGGTTCCTTTGTTGAGCTTGTTGCATTTGTATACAGACAACTCAGAAACTTTCCGAGGTGACCTTTGAATCTCTGCCTTTCTTCCTTTGTTCCATTTCCTGAGTTTTTCACTTAATGTTCTCTCTGCACTTTTTTCCTTTTCTGTGGATCTTGAGCTACCTGTGTCATCACTTAAGAGTTTTTTCACTGTTGTTCAAGTATTTACTTCAGCAGCCTCCTCTTGTGGTCTCTGTCCTTGCTGGAATCTCAGCCTCACCTTCAGCCTGTTTCTTTAAATGCTTCTGTTTCTCTATGGGGCTGTCTTGCTTGAGTTTTCATTCTGTCCAAATTAATTCCATCCTACCACTTACTGACATGTTCCAAAATAAGCCCTAAATGTCCAATAAAAGTAAAAACCTCCTACGTTAGGTCTTGCTCCAGACGTGATGAAGTCAATGGAAAGACTCCATCCCTTTCCAAACACTGGGTCTGATTTGTACAAGTTTCTGATTTTCTCTTGTGCACACGGGACCTGTTGCTATTTTTAAATCTATTTCACATTGCAAAATATTTGTGACTCTATTCTTACAGCCATGGAGAATTATGAAAAGGGAGGGAAAAAAAAAAAAAAGGAGAAGAATCTTTTAGGATCAAAATTAAAATTGGAACTAAAAATAGAATGGGATTGTTAACCAAGAATTTAACCTTGGATGGAAGTATTTTTGTCCTGGAAAACTGACTAGGTTTGGAAGGCTTCCGCCATTGGGTACTTTCTCCTCCACATTTAATGGCATAATGCATTTATTTTTCACATTCCTAACATATATGGGAGCATCCCTAGTGACTTCTGAAAGGTGTAAGATTTCTGCAAAGGATGAGCGCTTTCAGCGTATGCTGCATTAATATCTTCATGCCCTAAACTAAAAGGACCCAAATCACTAAGAAGTTTTGGTTCTTTACACCAATGAATTTTGTTCTTTAGTTCAAAATTAATTAAGATATAAAGAAAGTGAAAAATAGAATATTAAAGTTTCCAAAACAGCTTCAGAAATATTTGAGAAAGTAAAAAAAAAATCAGTCTGGGGTGACAAAGTCCTTGCAGCCCACCAGTTCTGGTTACCCCTTGGAGGGGCTTGGATTCACATTCAGCATTTTGGTCTTTCAGAAAGTAGAAGTCCAAAATCAATCAAAGACAGAAGTTAGAGAACATGAAGGTCTCCTAAGATAGCCAGAGAAAACTTATTCCTGCTAACTGCCCAATAGAGGCAGTGAGCTTTATCATAGTAGTAGTGAAATATTCTCAATATCAAAAAAGAAAAAAGAATGTGGTATCTGAGTTACTGTGGAAATTTTACTTGCAAAGCAGAAGTCTAGAGAGTCAAAGGAAATGTCGTATTCTTGCAGCTTGGCCTTTCTGCCACCATCCATTCCGTTAACTACTTTGTTAGTGACACCTGTATTATTACCTGATAAGAGCTGAATCCTTCAACTTTAATGAAGGGCCTGGAATAAATTCCCATTTGGAGAGAAAGGGTGTTTCAGCATGAGGTATCTTAACCTCCTCAAGGTCTTAGGCAAAGATTCTTCAAGATTAGGATGTGGTACACCTCATAGAGCTTTCTGTATTTTGTTCTTCTAAAGTGTAGAACTAAATAACAAAAAAAGGGGTTTCTATTTCTTGACAAGGATGAAATTCCTTATTTCATAAAAAATCTGAGCACATTTTAGTGTCTGATTCCAGCTAAAGTGGAAGCTGTATCAAGTCTATGTGGTTATATTGATTTTAAGGTTTGATTAGCAAGGTACTTCAACCTGAGTTTAATTTTGTGTCTGTGAACAGTTACTGGACTCAGCAGGAAAACTCATGGCCACAATCTGATGTGTGTTCATGTGCATTTTTAAGGCAAAGTAAAGGGGAAACACTTCAATCTGTTTTGAAATGTAGGCTGAGGCACAGTAGGGAGTGTTGCTGTTACACTAAATAAGAACAGGCCTTCCATTGGTGCAGGAGTGGACAGGTTCACTGAAACCAAACATAACAGGTTTATGAAATTTGTACACCTGTCTTGTTGTTATCACAAAGTTATCAGGAATAGCTGGACAAAAAAAAATGCAAAAAATAATTTCATCCTTCAAAATGTCTTGGCACTGTTCTTATTCCTTAGAGTTTGATTTGGAAGAAAAAATGCTAACTGTCCAAAAGCCCTGTTGTGTCATCTTTTGTTTCAGAGTTGGAAAAATGACCTGCAGAAGTCTTTACAACCTCAACTATTTAGTGATTCTGTTTTATTCCTCTTAATACTTTTTTAACTTTTAAAAGAGATTTCTCTGCCAGAAAAAAAAAAATCCAGAAAAAAATGCAAAGGAAAATGGGAGATGATAGGGAGAGTATAACCACTACCATGGCAATGATAGTATATATGTATCTGTACTAGCTGATAATAAGAAAAAAAAATAAAACAGAAGAAAAGCGGCAAAAATAAAAATCCCAGGTGTTTGAAATGTTCTGACTCTCAAGAAATAAAAGTGGCATTATTTCTGTTGCATTTCACTTGAGAGAGCTTTTTGGGGAAAAATTAAAAATAAGATATTATAAATAATAAAAACCTAATTTTAGAAAATGGTTTTTTAAAGAACCCAGTTTTTGCCAGGAACATTCTGAAGTATTCTCTGACATATCTAATGTCAGTGTCTGCATTTTCTCTCATTTTTTAGTCAGGATCAGAAACAAAACCAAACAAAACAGAACAAATGTTAAAATCTGTAATCTTTCTGACAACCTCTAACAGCTTGAAAGAGAAACGTGATAACCCTCCCACTACTGAATTCTTTATTTTGGTAAGGGAGCTTAAAACTTAACTTGAGGATGCTCTTCTAGTGAGCATGGCTCTGCATCAACCCTAGATTACTATATATTACCAAATTATGCCTATAGAAATCATACTGAGGGACCAGCTAACATAATGTATAGGCAACTGAGCCAGTCATAGAGAAAGGAAGGAGATTAAAAAAGGGAGTGGAAGAAAGGGGAATATTTTGTTGTGTCTCCCTCTCCGCCTCCCTTTGTCTGCTTTGTCCCTCCAGGTTCAGCTGCTTGGGCTGCATTGTGTGAACTCCTCTTTGATATCAATGGGGACATCTACTTAAAAATTGATGCCATGATATGGCCCCAGGTATTTAAATTAACGAGATGTTAAATACTCTGTAGTTTTATCTGTAATTAGATGACATCGATGCAGCTTGATCCCAAGAGTGATTTGTAATATTCTGGATTGTCCACTTAAGGCTTGGGGCCTGATCCACAGTCTGCTGACATCTATATGAGTCTTTCCTTTGTCGTTTTTGGAAGTAAGGCTTTTGGATCACTCACACACAGCTCTCATTTATTTTTCTATCTGTTTATCAACATCTGTGTTCAGATGTCTGATCTCTCCTTTCCCCTGTCTCCAAATATTTGGGTTTTACATCAGTGAATGTCCTTAATTTGGGGGTAATTTCAATTAATTTTTAACTGCTTTTTCCTTTGTAACTATATTTTGCCTTTTCATTCCTGGTTAATTGTCAGTTTTTGTTCAATATTTACAAGTTTTGCATTGAGTCATATTTCTTATGCTAATCCTCTTCATCTAATATGCTCACTAGAGATGGTTGAAAAAACTTCAAAATTTTTAAAGAAAAAATAATCAGTAACATTCAAAGTCCTTCCAGGCAAATTTTTTTTTTTTTTTTTTTTTTTTTTCTCCAAAGCTTCCACTGTTATCTTTCCTCTGGCCAGCATAAGACAGTTTCAGTCTCAGTACATATCCTAAATTTACCCACATGACTGTGGTATTTAAACACATCCTGGTCAGTGCTGCTTGTGCCTGGCACCGTCCTTGGCAGCACTTTGAGGGATGCAGCTCCAGGAGAACTCGTGGCATGGTCTTGTCTATTGGTCAAAAAAAGTCAGTGTTGGAGTTAAGTATGGGAACCCTCTTAGAAACTTCATCCCTACTTAAACTGGATCCTCTGGGGAAGATAAAAAGGCCAAAAGTCAGTTACTGCTGCTCTCATCACCCCATGCTGAACTTCTCCACCTTTGTCTCAGGCTGCTACCATCTATCCCAAGGCACTGAGAGAAGAATTGATGAGGCTTTTGTGGAATGAGAGTTGCCTGGCTGGGTGTAAATGTCCTTCAGAGCACACAAAAGGCACTTGAATTTTAGTATTAAGAAGCTTCAAATTATGTGAACACTCTGAGTAAACAAGCAAAAATCCAGCTAAGAGGGAGAGAGAAACAAAAGGCAGGAGAGTGAATGATGTGCTGATGCACCCAGGGCATTGCCAGGATTTGTCCCTCTGGGAATTTTGTCACGCTCAGCTCATCTCCACTGAAACATTCCCAAGGAAAGACTTTCTGCAGCTTCTTTGAGGAGGCTGTTCCAGGGCTGACTGTTCTTTCACAGCCAAACCCAGAAGTTCCTGAGGTGTCACTTGTGTCTCCCTTTGCTCCCCATTTCTCCACAGCAGAGTCCCTCAGGCTTCCTGGAGAGGATTCCCCTCCCTCCGGTGCCTGGGGAGCGGGGCTGCCCCGTCACTTGCCCTGTCTGTACATATTTCAGTCTTTTAATCTTTCTCCTCAAGCCAGTCCTAGCAGCCCCTTCATCCTGCTCTCAGCCACCCCTGGCTCCTCCAATTTGCCTGTGGTAATGAGGTGCCCAGTGCCCAGAGCTGTGCTCCAGGTCCTGCCTACACGTGCTCGGAATGAGGGGACCACGGTCTTGCTGACACATCCTGTCTCTTCTGTTTCTTTTTTTTTTTTTTTTTTTTTTTCCCTTCAGTGATCATCATTCAAAATTAAAATAACATGGAAAGGCAAAGCAACTGAAATCAAAATCTAATGCATAATAAGATACAGCATGAGACAACAAACACGTCTTTGCTATCTGCCTCTGTATTGTAAACAATGATTACTTTACATGTTCAGTGTGCCATGAAAGAAGAAAGAGCCTCTTGTGATGTTTTGTGAGAGCTTTGACTACATTTGCCCACTTTTCAAACAACAAAAAAATAAACTCACACTAACAAGGTGTATGTTTTCAGTCCTAAAATATGGGGTCACTCTCTGTTAAGGGGTCCATTCAATGATGAAATGAGATCAAAATGGTTGAGGCCGCTGAAAGAAAGCAAGAAGGATTTGTCTGAAGTTCTGGTATACTGGCTATTATTTCAACCAAATAAGGATGCCTGGCTTTATTCTTCATGCTCCCTTGCCCCTTTTGAAAAACTGAAAAGAGAAAGGAAATGGCTAAGTTGTATCATGTATTACCTTGATGAGTGCTTATAACTCTTCATTCAGAGTTAATCATTAACCCAGGTTTTTGTGGTGATTGTTTTAGCTGTGAAGTTTCTACATGAAATTTGTGCAGCACATCACCGTGAAAAAGAAAAAGCCAACTGCAAAAAAATCAAATGAAGTGGTTAGAGAGGGTGGATGTGCATGTGTGTACAGATCTATATATCCCACTGGTTTTGTTTTAATGCACACGTGAATATTTGTATATCTCTGTCACAAATGCTGACCCTTAAATTGAAAGTGCTTTCTTGCTCAAAACCAGATTGCTTTGATCTATTATTTTTAATGTATTTATTCATTTATTCTGTCCAGCCTCTGAAATTCCTACTTAGCCTGAGCAGTACTCTCAAATTGGGCAAAATAGTGTTCTCCTAATCTCTTGTGTATTTAAAAAAATATATTTTTTGCTCATTTTGACAATGAAAAGCCTGAAAACTTCTGTAAAGCAAAAAAATTATATCACTTCAGGGCTGTAGAAACCTATTTGTGTTTTGATCATTCTGAGACATTTCATTTTAGTACTGGGATTGTTATTTTTGTATGCTAATTAACGTACATTTCAAACAATCTTGTTTTGAACCGAAAATCTGGAATTTTTTTGTTTTGAAACTTATGTTCCAACAATTAAAAAAACCCTATTTAATTAAAAATGCAAAAACATAAACATTTTCCATAGAACGCCTTGATGCCAAGAAATCAGCATTTTCTGACAAAAGGCTTGTTTTGTGGGGTTTTTTTTAGAAGAAGTCATGACTATCTCTAGCAATAAAAATGTGATGTGGAAAAGGGGTGATCATTATCTGTTCCTGATGTATCATAACCTAATCTGTCACCCACTAAAACACACCAAAATTCAATGCAAGGCAAAAATATGATTAAATGCTAGAGTATTCCAGTCTGATCCTTGGAGTGCAATAAAATATACACTTGAAAAATACGCTTTATTTAAATACATATGCTTGAGTGTGGGCACGTGTGTTTGTCTGTGTGCACCTCATATATAAATTATCTCTCGACCCATCCATTCATCCATTCATCCACTAACACATGATCTTTACTCAAGCACAAATAGTTCAACTTCCTTTTGGAAGGATCTGCTCATCGTTATTTGTTTAAGGGAATAATGAACTGTTGTTGACTTGTTTGTACTCCATCCATGCACACAGCTATTAATTTATTAATTAATCATCCTCAAAAGTCTTCTTTCTGTATTACTTGTCCTCATTTTCTATTATTTGACATCAGTCCCACTAAACCATCACATCTTGTTTTACTGACTCAGATCCTGAATCAAACAGCCATTTCTTAAGGGTTTTCCAGAAAGTATGTTGCATCTGTGCACTAAACTCTTGTGGTTAGATTTAGGTCTTGAGTGTTTATTATTCAGAAACAACAAACTATTCAGCTTGAAACAAGAGCATGACTTTTTTTA
Source organism: Aegithalos caudatus (assembly GCA_013389925.1). Lineage (NCBI taxonomy): Eukaryota > Metazoa > Chordata > Aves > Passeriformes > Aegithalidae > Aegithalos > Aegithalos caudatus. The sequence continues at coordinate 269,694 of WEIU01022690.1, read as the reverse complement.
GGTTTATTAAAATTGCATTAAGATGTTTGGATTTTTTCTAAAGCCAGTACTTAGACTGGCCAGAATAGTAATGTTTTTATATAAACTGTGTTTCTGCAACCATTGACCTGGGTAATAAATAATTTATTCAGTATTTCTTTAAATACTATCTTGTTTGGTTTAAAACCAAGGTTAAGCATATATATTTGCAAGTATTGTCTTCCTCTGCCTTTTTATATATATACAATAAATATTTAAAAGGTCGTTATGGTAAAGTTAAATGAAAAAAATCTTGACTTTTCATCTCTGCCGGCTCATATGCTCTGACTATCCTGGTGGCTCCAAAAATCTATTTTGTGCTGCAGATTTTTCATAGGCAATTAAAAATTGATAGCTTAATAGACCATTATACTTATTTCATGCATCTCCTTTCACAAACTAAACAAATGGATTTAAGCAAACACAGAAATGGGCTGAGTGCAACACGCCCACTGTGAATAAAACACGGGGAGAAGTTGTAATAGCTCCAGTTTGCTTATTTCTGTTAAATGTGAGGTGAAGCCACCTGCATGGAACCAGGCAGGGCAGTAGGAGATGCTGGGATGGGAGCCACTCTTGGGCCACCCACGTGCCTGGCAGAGCTCCCTGGTACCTGCACATCCATGGCATGGTCACTGGAAGAGCATTTTCTGCAAGAATACCACAGCTTTTTCTTTTT